>JAVJIF010032517.1:0-261264 GCA_038442645.1 Agave tequilana | reverse complement strand
TCAAGATTCAATGTCATTACATCCATTTGAACTTGCCCAAAATTTGAGAACCACCTTGACATTTTAGCAAGTTATCCTTTTCCCGAAATTGAACTTGAGTTTGAAAGTGAGACTGAACCTCAAGTTGGTAATTCTATTTTATTTTTTGATTCAATAATGACTCTGGTATCTTTACTAAATTTTTTCTATTCCGGAGTTAACGTTGAATCCTGTACCAGTACCCATGAAATTGAATCACCATATCTTATGATCACACTTCATTGAGGGAGAAAGTGTGTGAACATCACTTCTTTGGTTTGGACCCCATTTTTGAACCAATTTTGACTCTTCCTTTTGAATCTCAATTTGATTTGAGTCAAATTCTCGAGATGGTATTGATTTTTGTTCCTGTTCCATTTGAGTCCAAATCAATCATCTTTCAAAATCACACTTCATTATTGGACAAGGATGTTGGAGAAAATGACTCAGTAATTATTTTTGAAAATTAAAAATTAGATGGGGATAAATTTTTAAATAAGACCATTTACTTAATCATTCTTTTACTGGGTCATATTAGAGAAGTCACTGGTGGGTTTCTGTAAGATTCACGATTTTTTGATTGGGTAGCAACGCTTGGCCCAATCAGACCACCACCAGAGCCACCACCATGAGGTAAACTTTCTTCCTTATCATTTGTTTCATGTATATACACATTCATGATATATTGAGGACAATGCATGAGATAAGTGTGGGGAGTATTTACTCACATAGTTAGTTTTAAATTTTCTTTCTTTTACACTTCTTTTAAGGAAATTTTTAAATTTTTCTTTAGTATAGAAACTCTTTTCTTTTCTTTTTACAAATTTTTGAAATAAGAGAATAGTTTTGATTTATTGTTAAGAAAATTAAAGATTATCTTAGGAATTAGAAAAACCTGAAATTATGAATTTTTAAACCAAGTCAAAATAATAGGTCTTATTTAAATTTAGAATATAGAAGTAAGATTGGAAAGATACTTTGATCTTGAATTTTTTGTCTTAGATTTATGCACTTCACACTTACACAATTTTTTGAGATTGAAACAAAAACTGAAAATGTCATAAAAATATATAAAAAATATATGATATAATGATAAATAAAAATCACTTATTGAAGTTGGGTAATTATGCCTCAGGAAGCATGATTATTCACACCTAAAAGGTGGACAAAAAAATAAAATAATCCTCCTTAGTTTTGTGGCCTTGTTTACTCAAGTCTCTAAGTCCGAGGATGTTTTCTCATCTTGTGCCCTAAAATTATCTGATTTAGGAGTCACCGACTAAAGGCTCTCTATCCGGGTAAGCTAGAAAGCTTAAGAAAACTAAGGGAAGAAAAAAGAAAAAATTGATAGAAATAAATGACATGAAAGTTAGAGTCGATATCACAAAAATTTTCACTTTTCACAAAGTGCATATTTTTCTAAGTGTTTTATGAAGATCAAAGAATCAATTAAATTTTAAATTCTTACATTTAATTTATAAAAAGATTTTGCATTTTGACTTAGTTTAAGGAAGAATAATTTCTGGTTAACGTATGACCTTGGATCACTTATATTTTTGTAAAAATACTTCAACACTTTTCTCTATTTCAAAAATGTATTTTCAAAATACTAACATTTGATTTTTTTTTTTTATGGATTTTATGGGTGTAATCCGCTGAAAACTCCCAAGAGACAAAACTCCTCCTCTAGGGGAAACCTAGAGGTTTAACGGCTTGCTGCACACGCTCAGTGCAATCACATTACCTGCGAAAGTGGTGTAATAATTTTTTTACTTAGTTTTTTGTTTTGCTCGAGACGAGCAAAAGATAAGTGTTGGGTATGATAGTCTCTAATATTGCATAATTTTTACCACATCTGCACATTTATTTTATATAAAATACTGTTAATAATGGTTTACTTGTGTGATTCTAAGTCCATGGTGTGCAATGAAGAAGAAAATCCTAAATCACCATTTAATGGGTGATTAAAGACCTATAAAGTAGTCATTGACCTTTGGAGGGTGGGTTCGTCAAAACCAGAGGCCCAAATCTGAAAACCAGCAAGTACATCCGACAAGAGGACAACCGGGAAGCGCGCAGCAGGCGACGCTGCGCGCGCTTCCCAAGCATTACCGCAGAAACGCAACTTTTGTCGCGTTTTCGCGGCAATGTTGTGGAGTCGCGCGCCGAGATTTGACACGCGGCTCCGTACAGGTCCCCTGGTGCCCCCTCTCGTCTATAAAATCCCTGAGATTTTCAGAGCTAAAAGGAGGAGGAGTTTTGGTGTGTTTGTTAGGTTATTTTTAGGGTTTTCTCCTTGTTGTAGTTTAGGTTAGTTTAGTTTAGTTGTTGTTTCTTCTTTCTCCTTTGTATTTTACATTTCTTTTAGATCTTGTAATAGGAGAGAGAGTGGTACATGGTTGAAAAGTAAGAGTGCTTTTATAGAAGGTGAAGATCTATGAAAGGTTCTCTCTTTACCTCTCTTTATTTTCTTCTCTCTAACTCATTTTACATGTTTAGCTAATTTTCTCTCGTGGCAACTAACTACTAACCACTAACTTGCTAACTTCTTTTTTGATAATCCCCATGAATCTAATAGCCTCTACTTGGTCTTGCTCTTGCAAGGGCCATTGATGGCTCATGATGATGGATTCTAACACTCTAACATTCTAACTCTCTAACAAGCTAACATTGCTTTATTCCATGCTTACTTTTATTTAGTTTTGATAATTAAGTGTAACTTGCACTTGTTTTGTTGAGTTCGGATATGAAAGTTAACATATGGGTTATGCTTTGAAACCCTCTTGAACTAAGGACTTGTGATGGCCAGGGATACATGTAAGACAACTATCACTAAGAGGTTAGCATGGTTAGTGGAGCCATTAGTAGTTAGTAACTATGAGTTTTCTTTCCTTTTTTTTACTTTGTTTTAGATATATTATTAAAAAATCACAAATACCACTTTTCTATGTTTCCCACTTCTTCGTGTTTCACCGTACTTCTCTTTTTTCATTCTTTGTTCTCTTTTCTTTTCATTCTTTCAAATATTGAAGAACTTTTAATATACACGTGAACATACCGTGTAAGCTTCTATCATCTCCCGTCCTTGTGGATTCGACTCTTTTTAGCTTCTATGCTATAACGGAAGTATCGAGGAATTCAAAGCACACACTTTTAACTCATAATTTCAAAGCATACACTTTTCGTGTACGGTTTCCCCCGATCAATGGGCTGCGACCCAACATCTCCCGAAGACTCGAGATTTCCAAGCGAGCCTAGGGCCTCAAAATGTCCTCGCATACATGCAGAGGATGTGGGGAAAATATAATGTGATCCAATTTATGATAGAAACTCCAATTCTCTCGCAAATACGACCATTTTGATCATTTCTTCACATGTACCTGCAGTTGCATTCATTAATGTCCTTTGATTTCGCCTGTTTCGGCTTGTGCTTTATAAATTGCTTCAGCACAAAATAAGATACGGTCTCTCCAGCACATAAAAGGCTGTGAGTTCTCGTTTTCATCATCCTAGGTAAATCAAGCCCACCGCGTAAACATTCACAAACCGCTCTACCGTAGTTTTTTTCAGATAATCCCAATTTTGGTTTAGTAGTACATCCCAATATGGGACGACCATATTTGTTCAATTTATCTCTTTCAACTTGAATGTCGTGAGGCGGGCCTTGGAAAGTTTTGGAATAAAAAGGGGGAATTCGCAGATCCTCCAGACATAGAGCTCGTAGGGCTTTGAAACCAAATACATTACCTACAATGGAAGTAAATATGTTAGTTTCGACAATCTTCGGGAGAGGCACATGTAGAAGCACGAGTATTACTAAAAGCACGGGTGGAGATCGGTGGCTGCCTGGGGATCCTCATCAGGGTGGTCTGAGACGACTCACAATCAACTTGACAGTGGCCAAGGTGTAATCACCGATTTTAGATATACATATCGCAGTATTAATACTCGGTACGGTGTTAATACCTGATTTGACCTTCTTAGTAGCTAAACTTGGCTTGTTTTAGTTTTAGATACTAATTTTCAATATTTTAGATTTTCAAAATTTTTGAAATTTTTTGAATTATTTTTGAAAATCTCCGAATTCGATGTCAAACGGTACCGCGGATTGACTCCAAGAATTTTAATTTACAAAAGAGGATGAATTTTATGAATCTGATTTTATAGAGCGTTACTCAGGGTAATATTTTTCTATTTTGAAAATTTTTCTCAATTAATAAAATTTCACCAAATAACATATTAATATTAATAATAATAATATAAAAATCCTTCATTCCTTTTCTTTTTCTTCTCCTTCTCCAATCTTCTCCACTGACTCCTCCACCGCCTTCTCTCTCTCTCTCTTTCTCTTCACGCTATAAATCTCTCTTTCTACTCTCGCTTGTTGTGCGGATCGATCATTCAATTGCTCGCGGTGAAAATTTTCCACCACAAGTATACAATAGTTAACAATAAAATAAATATTCAAACAAAAAGGCAAAGTTTAATTACAAATAATGAATATTCACAATTGCTAATAATAAAATGACATTATTTATTATTTATTTTAGAAATATTCTAAGTAGGATGAAATTGAGTTAATATTTTTAGTAATTTTTTTCATAATTAATTAGATTTATCACAAAATTACTATAAACATGTCATAATGAATAATAAAATAATCAATCAATATTACTTAATTACATATAATTAATAATTAATTATTTTTAGTTAATATTTGTTGTAACATAAATTTAATATCAATAATAAATATTTTAAAATTAGTAATTAAAATATTGTTATCAATAGTCGTTATTAATTATAATAGTATAGATAAGGCCATGATAGAAGAGAGAGAGAGAGAGAGTGATGGGGCTTAGGTTTAGCAGAAAAGGATTAATATGTGATTGTGGGAATTTGGAGATCTCTGAGTTGGAACAAAAATTTGAATCAAATCAAATTAAGTAGAAGTAATATCTTTATTTGTATTATAATCAAGATTCTTTTGGTTGGAATTTTGATTTGACACTTTCATTGGTATTCTAATTTGAAACTGCTAATGTTCATATTATGTCCAAACAAAATTTATTCTTTATTTGTAAAAGTTTAACATATCTTTAAAACTAGTCATACATCTAAAAATATAATTATTAAATTGAGAAATCAAGATAAATAAAAAACTTTGATTCGCGGTATCAAATTCAATTCACATAGCTCCGAAAATCAAATCAAATCAAATGAGTCAACTTTAATATCTAATTCAGATTTGTGACCGCTTCAATTTTGGTTATACAGGGGCTGTTTGGTTGCAAGGAAGTGGGCGGAAGTAAGAAAATAGGGAAGTATAATTGCTCACTTCCCTATCTATCCAAACACTGGAAAAAGAAAATAAGAAAACCTCTTTTCTTTTTATCTTTTCTCTTTTATACAACCATTTCCTCACTTCCAGAGTGCTACAGTTAATTTTGTGATCATGTAAATCTCATTTGTAATAAATTGTAACACAAAACAGTTAATTTTTTGACTATGTAAATCTCACTTGCATTCTAATTACAGTCTATTTTTTATTTTTTTAATTAATTTTTATTTTAATATTATTTTACGGTCAACTTTGTGGTCAACTTTTCCTCTTCCACTTTCACATTACCATCCAAACACCGGAAAAGACAAAATATTTTCCAAATCACACTTCCCAACAACATTCAAACACCGGAAAACTTACTAACCGATTCTCAAGTTCTAAAAAAAATTATTACTACTTCCTCGATTCTTCACTTCCTCACTTTCACCCTTAACCAAACAGGCCCACAAACGAAGCAGGGATCAGATATCTCTGCGTCCAGAGTGGGGACAAAAAGTTTGAGACCCCTATTTGATTTCTTTTCAGTGTCATTGAGTTGATACATGTAGCAAGCCTCATATATAGTGCTAAGTTTCAAACTGCACGACAAATGCCCACCTAATGGGTGCCCCGTCTGAGGAATGACAATGGAGCTTGTTGATCACAATCGCTCTAACTACTTTAGGACATGGGCTCCATGTGTCATTTTATACAGAGTACACGATTAAATTATTGACACGTGAAACTCATAATTTCTCTTTGGGCGTGTTTAGTTGCAAGGAAGTGGACGGAAGTAAGGAAATGAGAAGTATAATTGCTAACTTTCCTATCTATTCAACATCCGAAAAAAAAATAAGAAAACCCCTTTTTCTTTTTTTTTCCTCTCTCTTTTACACAACCATTTCCTCACTTCCAGAGTGCTACAGTTAATTTTGTGGTCATATAAATCTCATTTGTAATAAGTTGTAGCATAAAACAGTTAATTTTTTGGTCATGTAAATCTCACATGCATTCTAATTACTGTTTATTTTTTATTTTTGTTAATTAATTTTTATTTTAATATTATTTTGCGGTCAACTTTGTGCTCAACTTTTCCACTTTCACTTTCCATTACCATCCAACACCGGAAAAAAATATAACATTTTTCAAACCACACTTCCCAATAACATCCAAACACCAAAAAAAACTTACTAACCAATTCCTAAGTTCCAAAGAAAATTATTACCACTTCCTCACTTCCTTGCTTCCCCACTTTCACCCTTAATCAAACAAGCTCTTTATTAAAATTGACTGAAGAGAGATTTTCTCTCGTGACTTACTCAGAAACTTTATCTGCCTTTTGTTTTTATTCGCCAGAGCGAGCAACATTGAAACCCCCTAACCGACAACGTACTCTACTAGTAATAAATTACATATCAGTTTCAGTGTGTCTTCGTCGCACTGACAAGATATCCTCACGGATTCAGTCGTCACTCAACCATGAATTCTTTAATCAAAGTGTGTGTTCTCAAACGCGGACACGTGGCGGATCAACAATCCAATTAGCGGCTCCACGATGCTGCCACGTCGCCATCGTCACCTCATGCGGGGCCACACTTGTGAGGACTGGCCGTGGGTGCTTACGTGCGGTCAAGCTTCCGAGTGCGCGCAGAAAAGTAGGGGGGAGGGGCGCTCCAGATAAATATCTGCGGGGTTGGGAGCGCCTGTGGCTGACGAGGAGGCCGTGTAGACCACTGCTGACGTGGCGCCCATGGGGGAGAGATATTTACAACCGCCTTGGATCTTCCTGGCCACGGATCTCTCTCTATCTCTCCCCTCCCCCTCATCACGCATTCTCCCTCTTTCATTTTTTTTTTCTTTTCTATAAAATCTCTCTCTCTCTCATCGTCGGCGATGGAGAACGGAGAGAGGGAGGAGGGGGAGGGCGGAGCGCCGGCGGTCGATCGGAGAGACGAAGCCGGCGGAGGATCCAGCGCGGCGGCGCCGGTGATGCGGTGGGAGAGCTTCCTGCCGAGGAGATCGCTGCGGGTGCTGCTTGTCGAGGGGGACGACTCGACTCGGCACATCGTCACCGCTCTCCTCAGAAATGCAATTACCGTGGTAATTTTGAGCATCTGCTTCTGCTATTTTTAATTTTCTTTCTTTTGTATTTTGTTTTATTTTTTTTGTTGGTGACGGGTTTTTGTGTATTTTTGGACTGTGAAGTCGCGGGAGTGGCGGATGGGATGAAGGCGTGGGAGGTGATGAAGGAGAAGTCGTACTGTTTTGATCTCGTGCTGACGGAGGTGGCCACGCCTTCGCTGTCGGGGATTGGGCTTTTGACGAAGATCATGGGAGCTGAAGAGTGCAAGAATATCCCTGTTATCAGTGAGTAATTTGAACTTTTTTCTTCTTACTTAGTTGTTTATTTGAGTAAAGATTTGACTAGTAGTGAGGGTTATTTGAGAGGATTGGGTGAAATTTTGAATGGAGAATTTCAATTGTGGAAGCTTAGGAATTTTAATTGATGGTTGCATTTAACTTAATTATATCCATAAACAAATACGCTGCAGTGGAAGCTCTGTAATTCTAGAAGTGGGACTCAGGATTGAAACAAATTAGCTTTTTGATCGAGTTAATTAGTCACCACTACCTTTTTTGTGGGATTATCTTATATATTTTGAAGTTTTTAATTATCAATGAGAACAGAAGGGATGTATAGTTTGATGACTGAGAACAGAATACATCAGGGTTTATTGGTAATAGGTTTAAGATGAAGGTAAATTGGTGGGTTAATACTTAATAGAACCCCTGAAGTGAAGTTCTTGAGAACTTTTTGGACAAAGTGGGCACCAGGAAAGAAGGAAATAACCAATTAGGCAATTAGGGATGGACAATCCTCTTTCCGAAGGTGATGATTTCCTTTTACCTTTCTTTTCATTACTGACTTTCTAATACGTTCAACTTTATAATTAAGCATATCGTGTATCTCAATGGTTAAGTGGAGAGATATCAATGCTTATATCTGGATCATATTCTTCGAACAGTTTGACAGTCTTATCCTGCGGATGTTGAAACTTTTACTTATTTTAAAATCACCATGAAAGGTGTTGCTGTTGCTCTTCAAAGAAAATCAGAGTTGAAACCATGTATAAAGTATGAAACCACTTTTCAAACATTGGCAGCCCTTAAGTATATAGTTGATGCCTTTTCTAGTATCATGCGGGAAATGGTTGCCTTGAAGTTATTAATAAGAATTGTCCAATTTTAGAGCAACATGAAGGGTCAACAAGGAAGGGTCAAGTTGCCATTAAAATGGAGAATGTGGTTTCCGTCAAGAAATTAGTCATTTAGAATAAGCGAGAGATAGCTACCATCAAGGATAAGATGACGGAAACTCATTTGAGATGATTTGGTCTTCGCACAACGGAGAGTGATGAGTGCATCAGTTTGAAGCAGTAACAAGATCTTAGTTGTAGGAGCTGCAAGGACTGGGGATATACCAAATGAACATGGACTGAGGCAGGAAAGAAGGTACTTGTTGCTAGTATAATAGAGGAGATTGTCCTTATTAGAGCCTCTATCCCTCCATTCTTTCTCTTCTCATCTTCATGATTAGTTTTGTTGTTGTTGTTTTTTTTTAAATATGCTTGTCTATGCGTTAAGTGCGCCATATCCAAGCTGAACAGCCCAAAATGTTCAGTTAAAGATGCTTATACTTGTCAGGTGTTTTTTCCCCTCAAGAGAGAAAGAAAAGACACAATAAGAATGCTAATCATTTGAGCTTTGTTATTCGAAGAACTCTGAGGCAACTCACAAATATTGAGCTGGTTTCTGGCTTCGCCATTGATTATTGGGAGTATGTAATCTTTCGGTAGAATAAAACAGAACTGTGGAAATGAGTGTTCTTCAAAACTCTCTCTCTCTCTCTCTCTCTCTCTCTCTCTCTCTGATGTGTAATGTTTAATATTGTCTTGTCTCGCAGTGATGTCTACCCATGACTCTGTTAACTTAGTACTTAAATGCATGCTAGCGGGCGCAGTTGATTTTCTTGTGAAGCCAGTTAGGAAAAATGAGCTTCGAAACCTGTGGCAGCACGTTTGGAGGAGGCACTGTGTATGTTATCCTGATTTATGAGCTTGGCACTATATACTTTTCCCTCACATTTTGGTTGGTAGCTTAACGATTGCCATGCACTGGCTTCTCTCCATGCAGTCAAATAGTTGGGATAACAATACTGCCAGCAATCAGATTAGCGCAAATGTTGGTGGCAGATGCAAGACCGGGGAGAACAGTGATGAAAGAACCGATGCTCAGGTAAGCACGTGACAGTTTGAACCTGCATCATGACAACCTTTGGAGCAATTAGAAAGAAAATTTTATATATGATTGGTGCTACTATCTATTTGTTGTTTGGTGGTAATATTTTTTGGATTGGTGTGAACAGAGTTCAGGTAGTAAACGAGATATAGAAATTGAAAGCATACAAAAGCATGAAGAACCTCCTCAAGTTGAAGATAGGCATACCGGTGGGGGTGAAGTGAACCTAGACTCCTTTGACAAAGATGCAACATTCAGGACAAGCGTGTCACAGATGGACAATGGTGGGAATACAAGAGACGGTGAGTTTTTTCTTGTAACTGCGCATCATAATCTAGGAAATAAGACTTTGACTAGTTTTTGCCTTGCAGATAATCCTGTGGGCATTAGGGTCGATGTAACTTTACCTATTCAAGAAGCTTCAGCAGCTAATGTGAGTCAAGAACGGAACCAGTCTTGCAATATTTCCTCGTATGGGGAGGAAACTATGGATCTTGTCAGATCTGCCGAGGGCAACAATGATGATCCTAAATCATATTGTCAGAACAATCCTCCAAACGACTCTGTGCAAAACGTGATTATCTTTGTTGAGCCAATATCTAATGGACAGTGTAGTTATGCTGTTTTGAAAAAGGATGCTCTTGTTAAAGATGGATTGTGCGAAGCTGCAAAATCTTCTTATGTGAATGAGACATTGAATATTGGGACTTCACCTTTATGGGAACCTTCCTTGAGAGGAACACAGCCAAATGGCTGTGTACAGCCAGACATAAAAGAAAAGCATGTCTTAAAACATTCTGTCGCCTCGGCCTTTTCGAGGTAAGAATTTGAGAAACCTTATTTTAAGGAAAAGAGTAGAATTGTCTGAATATCATTATTACATGAAAAATCTGGTATCTGCTTTTTTGCTACAATGATAGACTTTTGGTCACAGTAATTTCTGGTCGAAGCCTCTTGGCAACGATGCATTTGCAGATGCCATAAGTGCACAGTTTAGAGATTCCTTTTTTTGCTGGCTTTTCCTAGAAACACGCCACTATATTCATCATGCAGAGAATATTTTATCTCCCAAAAATAAAAATCATGCAGAGAATATTTTATCTCCCAAAAATAAAAATCATGCAGAGAATATTTTAGAAGGATAAACCAATTTTAAATATTTGTTCTCTCTTAAAGTTATATCCACTACTAATCTAACTATTATCTAGTCAAGCATTTTTTTGGCAAAGAAATGAGGTATCACGGTATCATTATTCTTTTTTATCTTAAAATCACTAAGTGCAAAGAATCAACGATATTATTTTTTTGTTATTAAAATGGCTAACTTTCAAACTCGCAATTATTGCACTATTGGTGCTGCAATGCAATTTTCTTTTAATAGAAATTGCAGTGCAATTTTCTAAACTTGAAGCCAGCAGTTCTGACCATGTATATGAAATATTTAAGGTCACATAAGCAAAGAAATGATTTGTCCTATATTGGAGTGAGAATTTAAATCTATAGTTGAATCTTTTGATACTTATTTAAGCTTCTTCATGAATCCCTAGGGTGAAATTCATGTGCATGCTTTAGCTAAAGGATTAAATCTTATGGGTTATGGAATATAATATTGTACACTCTTTTTAGAAATAGAATATAATACATGTAAGTAGGAAATAAAATATGTTTACGCCCAGTTTTTTCTTAGCATTCTGGTAACCACTTGTACCAAAAGCTTAAGCTTTGTTGGCAATAATTATTTTAAGCCATAGCATCCAAGAACAAGATTTAGTAATGTTTTTTTTCCTTCTTGATATATTTGGGGTCAATTTTATTGTTTTGTAGAGTTAGGATGGTTGTCAAGGTGGATACTTTCTCCATTTTAGGACTAATACCTATTTCTTTGATAGCTTAACGAGGGGGTTACGAATTTAATGCAGTGGTCTTTTAAGTCCATTACTTTAGTCCCAACTTATATATGTAAATTTGAGCTTATTTCAACTTTTATAGTTTTCCGTCTCATTCTTATAGATAGGGAGATAACTTTTCTCCTTTTCCCAAATAAAGAATCATAGTTTTAATCAAGGAAACTTACAGTAATAGTAATATTGTTTACATTGGACTATAATAAACTCAAAACATGTTTTAAAATGAGAAGCAATGTATATCATGTTATTCTGCAGGAGAAAGGCTAAAATCCTGTTGAATTGCCTATATAAAGCCATCCAATGTATGAGAAGTTGGTTTCCATCCTATGTAAATATTATACCCAAAGGAAAATGTCTAAACATTAAAGTCTAGCTAAACAACAAGAAGTTTGTTATTCAATTATTTGTATTATCCAAAAATGTATAGGAAAATATATGCTTTTATTGGTGTGATCTTGTTTTTCTCTCATTTTTTGGATTTATTACATCTTCTCTATCTCCATTTTTGTGCTTTGTAGACTGATACGGAAGTTCCATCATAAATGTCAGTACTGCAATGATAATATGTTTTGAGAACTCTATCATATGCAAAGGAGTAAAAATGTGACCAAAATTTTATGGTCCTTTCTAGTATTCACACATCCTAGCACACTGGCACCTAAAGTTTCACAAGACCATGCATTAATGCCTTGACTTATGATATGCAGAAGAGAATTCTCCCTAGTATTTAGCATGTCAACGCATGTTGCACGATTTTTCTGTGTTTATTAACCTGTTCACCTTATTTTCCCTAAAGGATTCTGCATAAAACTCTGATTGACATGCCTTGCTGAGTTCTCGCTATTTCCTAAGCTCGTTCTGCAAAAAGTTAGATATAAGATCTAAGGTTGTTTACAGTTTCTCTCTTTGAAAGAAATTTAGCTGAAAGGCATTACTGGGTTTTACTTCCAATTCAAACCCAACCGCTTAACAAAAAAGCAAAGAAACTATTGGCACTTAGGGGCTTCTTTTGCGTTTAAGACCCACACTTCTAAGAGAGTGCCTTTTTTTGTCCTTTTTGCAGATATGGTGAGAAAAGGATTCATTCTTCATTTAAGACGGTCTCTTCAGATGTATGTGTCAGAGTAGGGGAATGTGTTGAGAACTGCATCTCCCTTGTTAACAGTCATGGCACTGATAATGAAAAGAACACACCCTTCTCTCATACAAAGAAGAGTCTGGCATCCCCTCGGGGCAATGAAGGTGGAACTACAGTGTATTTTCAGGTCGCTTCCACTAGCAAGGAGAATGCTGTCCTGCCTTCACCGCCAACAGAGAATGACTGCGCTGGTCATTCCTCTGCTGTGGAGGATACTGTTCTTCCTTGCCCCCAATTTGGTTTCATACCACTACCAATTCCTGTTGGGGCGATCCCTTATCAGAGCTTATGTGCAGGGTATGGGGGTATCCTGCAACCAGTATTTTATCCAGAGACTAAGATTCCTTCTTCTGATCATTCTGCTCATCACAACAATCATCTTATCAATAACTCCTCCCCATTGGACTTTCACCATCGTGATATAACTGATCATCCTCGTCATTGGCGACAAGCAATTGACATATCAGAACCAGGTGATTGTAGAGAGTTGTGCAATCAAATGGAACAAGCCTATCAGAGTGGTAATTGTAGTCAGGATTTTCTAAAAGGTAGTGGAAGCAATGTTAATGGTGAAACTCCAGAGGGAGCCCGAAATACAAATGCTCTAGAAAGTGGGAATGAGAGTGGTGTCCAGAACTGCAACAGGAAAGTTTTGGACTCTGATTGTTCTCGACGTGAAGCTGCCTTAATTAAATTTCGCATGAAGCGGAAGGACAGATGCTTTGAGAAGAAGGTAATTAATAATTATCTCCTTGCCATTTTTTTCTCTTTGCAGTGTAAGGTTCTGTGTTCCATTAAGATTAAGCATTGGTTAGGTTGAAGCTAATGTTTTTCTCTGATTGATTACTTTCTGGTCTAACATAATCTTTTTGAGGAAATGGTCTAACATAATTTGAAACCGAGACTTATAGTTTCAAACTTCAAAGCATAACAATGTCACTAAGAATCACAAGGAGAACTTGAGAGGTGTTGCTGATGGTTCTTGCTTCTTGCTTCTGAGCGGTCACCCACATATTGATAGGAACTATTATTGGGTATGAATCATGTCCACATGGAGATAATGTGGAAGTCTTATAAGACATATATTTGACTATGTAGATTAACAGTGTTTGGTATTATATGGCTATAGATTTAATTTAAACAATAAAGCAACAAACATAAATCACCTGGGCCCTGTTCTTTCCTAAAAAACAAATATACATCACCAGTGACATTTGAATTTATACTGTTAAATTGTGGAATTGTGTATAAATAACTGTACCAATCATGTTGTACCTATTTCTATGTGACTTCACACATGAAATTTTCTACTCCACTTGGAACGCTGTAAAAACTTTTGGTTTCTAATTGGCTGGGGTATCTAATTAATCATACTCCACTTACTTGATTTGATTGACAAATTTTTTAAAATACTTTGTTTTTGAGGAAATTAAAATACTTCGTCCTGTGAAACTTCTGAATAATGAAGCTATCGGTTTTGTTCTTTATTGCTTAAAGAAATTTATGCTTAACCATGAACTGTTTTGCATATTTGACGAGAAATGGCCTTGTCATTCAGGGTGTTGTCATTTGATCCAATTAGTTTCTAGTTTGAGAAGACTATCCTTTTTTTTTTCAATTGACATTGTTAATTTTGTCTAGCAGGTTAGATATTACAGTAGGAAAAAGCTTGCTGAGCAGCGGCCAAGGATAAAAGGCCAATTTGTGAGGCAAAAAATTCCGGAGTCCATGTCAACGGCAGGAGACAGTTGACTATGAGCAGCTTGCATGTATAATACACACATTTGAGGTTCTGGATAAAACTTCCAAAAAAAATTCACTCTTTTGGACAGCCACATATGTTGATACCAGAATAGGGTAGACACTCACTGGGCTAAAATTCGCAGGGACTTCAAAAATCTACTTAGTGAGAACAATTCTACAATAATTAAATGTTAGTATACAGAATCTCATTTCATTGTGATTCCTTTGATATGACATGTTTTATGGTTTCTAGATACATGCAGAGAAGGTATAAGTTGGCATTTCCGTGGGTACTTGCCCGTTTTGGATCGATTTTCAGACAAAGCCATGCCTGCAGTAAGGTTTTCCTCTGACCAAGTATAGTTGCTGAAATGTCTATTGTTTTCCTCATTCTGAAAGTTTGTATATGTCAGTTATTGTGTGTGTGTTTGTGGGTGATAACTTGTTTACTTATCCTGTGTGTATCTTCCTTCATAAACTGGGCTCATGTTAACAGATAATTTTAACTCTATTGCTTTGTTCCCTCTTACCATTCTGTGCGACTTTAATGCATTTATTTGTGTTTAACTCAACAATGCTTCTCTCTTTCACAATCAGGCATGTTTATGTGAATGATATATTTCTATTACCTCGGTTAGCAATTATTTATTTCTATTAACAGTTTATCTTGTATGGCTGATTTTCTTTTCAAATCAGCAAGTTGAAATGATTCTGCTGTTTTGAAACGCAGATTTGATACACTCACTGTGACCTTGAATTATGCATAAATAGTTTAGGGTCATGGCAAACATCCAAAACAAGTATCATTCTCCATCTCATATGAAATTCATATGTTTCCAAGTGTTTATGCTCTTATTGAGAAAAACTATGTTTCCAAATATCATTATTGGATATAAAGGAGTTGGGGGCAAGGAAGGTTGAGGTGAAGCTTGATCACACCCAACAACTTAATTATCAACATGACAACAACCAAAAGATATCCATAAACCTACAATATAGAAGGAGAGGATCTTGTCAGAGACCCATGGTCCTTAATTGAATTGGATACTAAATCAACTTGGATTTTAATGAAAACAAAACCTTAGCATCATCAGCCTTCTTTAAATCCCTTGTCCCTATACTATAACTATAATAGGCTCATCAATCATCTTCCTCTCTACCAAATTAATCATCTAGTCCTATTGTATATTAGAAAAAGAAATTCTTGATATATATTATAGAAGATAAAAAGGAAAATAAATTAAAACCTTTTATATTTCTATCTTGTTCCCTTGTCTAATTGCTATCCTCCTCATGTGGCCTAGAATTCTCCTTTATGGTTCAGACAGCTTGGCCCCATCAAATGCCAACCCCTCTCGCATGGAAACTGATCTGAGCGTCTAAGCATTGATCTTTAGGGGCTGTTTTTTTTTCCTAGGGGTGGTTTTTATTTTTGGGTGTTTTTTTTTTGGGTTGAGAGAAACTAAAGATAGAGTGAAGGGTTTGAAAAGTGCGTACGATGGGCACTGTTTATAGGCCCCGCACGCGTTTCCCTTTTATTTTTTTGGCAACCAAACAGGGTTTGGGGGAAGTGATGAGGAGAGGAGAACAATGTTTCCGAGTTTGAGTTTTTGGGATCCAAACAGTCTCTTAGTGAGCACAAAATCCTGGACCCACTTGCCTCAAAGAAGAGGAGAGATCCCAATAGACAAATACTCGTTGGGCTAGGGTTACTAGATTGCCTTCATGGTCTTTTGCTTGGTAAAGTTTGGTCAAATCTTGGTGTGAGGCTTGAAGCTGTCTTTTGCAAGATATTGTCTGTTCATTTTAGGGTTTGTATGCCTTAGTAAAGGTGGAGAATGAATGAAGGGAGGAGGCCCCAATGTTGGAGATAAAAAAGTGCCAAACCACAAATGGCCCCCCTCTCAATTATCATTTACAACTTTTCTTGCATCTTTTTTTTAAAAAAGAAAAGAAAAGAACCAAAATCCCTTCTTCTTTGAATTATGATAAGTTTAATCATGTCGTCTAGATTATATTGCCTATAATATAGTCTAGATAGTTGAAACGGTGCTACTATAAATAGAATCAGTTTGTTTCATTTCTTATTCTTTCTCAATCAACAAATCAGAGATTATCTGCTGCTTTTAGCCTTCAGAGGAAGATGAATCCTGCAATTTGAAAGATATTGACAAATAACATAGGCACACACTTCTTTGAAAGGTAGTGGTGAGAGTCATTAACTTATTCAACATTGGATGCCATTATTTTCATGGGAGGGCCTCTTCACTACTCACCTTTTTGTCTTCGACCCCTTTCTCTTTGTCCAGGGAGATCACTTCTTCTGGCTGGCTTGGTCTTTATGGTACCTACCATAAACAAAGACTGGAACTTGACATGGACTACAAACAACCAATACACGGTAGGATTTGTTGGCGACACGAGTAATAAGTAATAATGTTATTATCGACTGTGATTGTCTAACAGTTAAAATACAATTGATTTAGTCAGGACATAACCAAATTTTAGGTTCTATAGATTAGTTTGAGGCTCAAGTTGAGCCATATAAAATTGGGAGTGGATTGTGAAAAGTCACAAGTCTATGCTACAGTAGCTCGAGAATTTTCAGTTTATTTACTCAAATGTTTGAAGAAGATGTTTTGTATCTTCCTTCTACATTCCTGATCATTGTTTTCCAAATTCGCCGAGCATGTACTGGGGCGCGGTTTTGGGTTGTGCTGGGTCACAAAAGTTACATGTTCAGAATTAGGCTATGATCTTTGTTTAAAAATGTGTGAAAAAAAATATGAAGTTTTTTTTTTTTTAATTTTTGAGAGGAATCATGGAGTTAAAGTTTGTCATTAATTATTAATCAATCTTAGTTTGGAACTTTGTCATGCTGTGTGTGTGTGTGTAATCACAATTAGTTGCTTAACTAACTAATGATGCTCAACATGTTGCCAATAATTGAGGAATAATGTCTCTAGCAAAAAAATTTTGAAGAATAATGTAGCGAAAAATAGGTTTAGAATTTCCTTTTCCTTGATGGTTGTCCTTTATTAGAGAGAACAAGGGAGAAAAGCAAGAGTATGAAATTTCTTACTTAAGGTGGACCTGAACCCTTAAGCAACAAAATACATATGAGTCATTCCTATAAAGAATGGATTAGAGAAAATTGGGGCCATACTTCTCCATTATTCTGTTTTTATTCTTTTTCACAGAGTTCTATTTTTGTTCTTGTATCCTTCTCTCTACCTTCAGCCACAGTTTAACTCAGTTTTTGTAAACTATTTTTCCAGTTATAAATTCCCCATTTGTTCTTTCTCTGTGGAGAGAGAATTTTTCTGATTCGATGAAAGTTTCTTGAAAAATTGTCATTAGCATAATTTATTTATGAATAATCATAATGTTCTTTTGTTTTCAGCTAATAACATGTTTTTGCAATGTTTATTTCATATATAATAATAATTATAAAATCTTTAGCTCAACTTTTTAGAGACTGAATCTTTCTCTTCTACTGATGGTAACTTTCTCAGTAGCTCGTATTCTTCTTAATTACTTATATCGTAATAATAAATTCTAACAAAAGTTATTATTAAAAATATAATTTTATGTGTTAATTAAACTAGTGGTCGAGACTGGTGAATTATCTAATCAAAGACAAGAATATGAGGAGTAACGTCAACTAATAATCTAAGTATCACTACTTGAACAACAACGAAAATTAGATTCATAGTCTAACTATCACTAATAAACATACTCAAACAGTTATTAGAGTTGAGCAAGCTAGAAGAGATTAATGGAAAAAAAATTGAGAAGATAAAAATTCTTCTTTCAACAAGACTGTTAGGATTGTGACTGGAATACATCGTGAAGGCAGACGAAGCTTCAGAGATCAAAGAACGGACGTGCACAAAGAGCTGCACACATTATAATTCGACTTATGATAAGATTAGTCGACTTATACAATTAGTATAATCGACTGGTCTTCCAAACAGAAAGTAAGGTTCTCGGATTTTTGTCAGATTAGTCGACTGATACTTCTGTATAGTCGACTAATATACATGATAAGTCGACGTATACATTAGTATAATTGACTAATATCGGTTCTTGAGTTTCTTTTTCTGGATCTTTATTTCAGTTTGAGTTAGATTCGAGTTTTCTTTTCTCCTGAAGCGGTGATTGCTCGTATTGATGGAGTTTGCATAAGATAAGAAGGGTTCTATGATTTATAAATAACCCCTTGCGGGTAGCCTTCAATATAATCAAGGAATTCATGGAATTTAATAATTCTAAGAGAGAACCAAGAAAAAGTGAGAGATTCGTGTGAGAAGTTTTAACCATAAGGTTCGTTGTTCTAGGCGGCTATCAAACAACTTGTAATCTTCTTAGCGAGAGATTGTGTTTCTTATTGTACTCTCTCAAAGTTTAATAAAATTTCTCCCTCTTCTCCAGTGAATGTACACACGATTTGTTTGATTGGTGGATCCACGTTAAATTGTGCGTGGCTTTCTATACTTCAGAATATCTCATCTCTTCTTTTCGTTGCTCAATGATCCCGTCCCTTCCGCTGTGCTGCCCCAGCAATCGCTATAGGAGCATGTCGATCGTGGGGGCCATCATCACAACTATTGGTATCAGAGTAAGATCAACGTGAAAATGTCTGCAATTAAGTACGATATTCAGAAGTTCGATGATGTCATCAATTTCAGTAGGTGACAGATTAAGATGAACGCCATCCTAAACCAGAGCGAGTTGAAGAAAATAATACTCGGAAGGGGGAAAAAGCATCAAAACATAAAGGAAGAAACTTGATAAGTTGGATGAGAAAGCCTTGATGGTTACTTAGCTTTGCTTGGTGGACAAAGTATTGGATGAGTTCTCTTCAGAGAAAACAACATCCTCGTTGTGGGAGCGACTTCAGGACCATTATCTTAAAAAGTCATTGACGAATTGATTGATTTGAAGCAGCGTCTCTTTCTTCTCTGCATGCATGAAGGTACACATATCAAATCTCACATTACAGAATTTCTCTCTATTATCAATTATTTAGATAAGTTAGAGGTTAAAATAGAAGATAAGGATCAATCACTTTTATTACTGTGTTCTTTACTTTCCTCATATAAGAGTTCTAGGGAAACTATCATCTATGGAAACAAATCAACTATTAAAGTCAATGAGGTCAAATAGCATCTGCTCATCAAGGACAAAATTGACAACCAGTTGACGGGTGAGTCTTATCTTCATGATTCCGAGCAAGCTCATTTTTCAAAGGAGAAGAGTAATAATGAAAGTTTCATAGGTAACCTAAAATACAAGAATTTGGTGTGCAGCTGGTGTTAGAAGAAGGGGCACATTACAGCTGATTGTTGGACTCGCAAGAAGAAACAACAAGATGCTAATATTATTAAATTGGCTGGAGGGGATGAAGATAAGTGTGACATTCTATCTGTTACAGACAGATCGGTCGGTAACAAAGATAGATGGATTATTGACTCTGGATGTTCACAATATATCAGTTTTAATAGGAAGATGCTCTCCTCATACACTTCGGTTCAAGGGGGAGAAGTCTTCATGAGGAATTCTGCTACAAGAAACATGATTGGCGAAGAAATAATAAAGTTTTTTTCATGATGGATGCATCACTACTCTTCAATGTGTTTGTCATGTTCCCAAATCAAAGTACAATCTCATCGCTCTTGGAGCCCTACATGGAGAAGGGTTCAATTTTAGTTCTAAAGGTGATCTTATGAAAGTTTTCAAAGATACCCATGTGAAGTTTCAGGCCGAACGTGTCAGCAATGTTTACATGTTACGAAATTCGGAGGTTAAAATTGGTAGATTACAGTTATCCTCGGCTTCAAGATTGGAGGTTGTGGAACAATCAGAGACTATGATAGTTTTGAGCTCGGATGTTCAGTTTTACCCGAAGGAAGATTGAGACTAAGTGGTGCCATTTCACAACAAGGAAGTTTAGATCGTTACTCGTATGGTGGAGCAAATTCTCATAAATACTGCGTGGATCAAGGAGATCATTGGGTAATCAAGTTCAGGTTAGGTGAACTTGTTTGATCTAATCAAGTTGCGAACCCCATGAGGGGGTTATGGAAAAGAGGGCGTGAGATGGAGATGAAATCAAGAGTTGTTTAATTGTGCATTGATGTAAGCACATGGAGCATGATGGCTATTCTAGGACTTGGACGTATTCAAATTAAGGGGGAGATTGTTAGGATTGTGACTGGAATACATCGTGAAGGTAGATGAAGCTTTCAAGATCAAAGAACGGACATGCACAAGAAGCTGTGCACAGTATAAGTCAACTTATACTTTATAAAGTCGACTTATGATAAGATTAGCCGACTTATACAATTAGTATAGTCTACTAGTCTCGTAAACAGAAAGTAAGGTTTTCGGATTTTTGTCAGATCAGTCTATTGATACTTCTGTATAGTTGACTAATATACATGATAAGTCGACTTATACATCAGTATAATCGACTAGTATCAGTTCTGGCAGTTTTTTTCTGGATCTGTTCCCAGTTTGAGCTAGATTCGAGTTTTTTTTCTGAGGCAGTAATTATTCGTATTGATGGAGTTTGTATAGGACTAGGAGCTTTTAAGATTTATAAATAACCCCTTGAGGGTGGCCTTCAATGTCATCAAGAAATTCATGAAATTTCAATAATTCTAAGAGAGAATCAAGAAAAAGTGAGAGATTGCTGTGAGAATTTTTGTCATAAGGGTTCGTTGTTCTAGGTGGTCATCAAAAGGGCTTGTAATCTTAGTGAGTGGTATAAGTGTTTCTTATTGTACTCCTCCAAAGTTTAATAAAATTTCTCTCCCTTCTTCCGTGGATGTACACACGATCTGTTTAATTGGTAGAATCATGTTAAATTGTGTGTTGGCTTTCTATACTTCAGAATAGCTCATATCTTCTTCTCGTTGCTCGACGATCCTGTCCCTGCCGTTGCGCCGCCCGAGCAATTGGTGTAGGAGCATATCGATCGTGGGGCCATTATCATATCAAACTCTTAATTTCCCTCAGAGTCAGGCAAGTCAAGTCAATAGCCAAAGCTAAGGCACGCGTATCCTTTCAAAATCCTCAATATCCAATGTGTTGTCTTGTCTCAAAGATCTTCATATTTTAATATTTAATAATATAAATAAAAAAACATCAAACAAAACCCGCGCCCGCGCCCGCGCCCACGCCTTAAAACACCACCAATACGATACAAAAACATGGAGCACTTTAAGTATCTCAAGGCAAAGAAGGGGGAAGGCAACCTTTTCCCTCACACAAATAGAAATTCACTTACACATCCTCCCTCTTCTTGTCTCAAGTGGGGGTGGTTTGGTTGGGTGCAAGTCTCACTTGCATCAAATTGACTTTCAAGTATTTGATTGAATACTTGAATTGTAAATTCCGTTTGCAGTTGTAATTTGCATTCCAAATCTCATTTGCAGCTGAAACAGTTAATTTTATGGCCCATTTGCAAACTCATTTGTAATTTTTTATTAATAAATTAATAAATTTTAATTAATAGATTATTCTTTTTTAATTATTAGATTAATATTCTTAATTAGATTAAATTTTTTTAGAGTATTTTTATTTATTGTAAGATTAATCTTTTATATTATTAGATTAATTTTCTTTTAGGCTAAAGTTTTTATTATTAAATAAATGTGTTTTAATTATTTTTCTTTTTATTATTAGATTAATATTTTTAAGAATTAGATTATTCTTTTTTATTATTAGATTAAAATTTCTATTATTAGATTAATATTTTTTAATTATTAGATTAATATTTTGTTAGTAGATTAATATTTTTTGGACTAATATTAGTTATTTGATTAATTTTTTATTATTAGACTAATATTTTTAAGGAAAATTTCGCCACAACCACATACTTCATAAGTAGGAAAAAAACTCACCCTCTATTTTTATTCGCTACAGCCTCATCCACTTCAACATAAATTGATCCTCCCAGCTGCTACTTCTTTATATATTTTATTTTTTCTTTTATCCTTTTCAATACCCTCTACGTTTTTCTCCCCTCAACAGTGACCCCGACACAGAGAAATTCAGGGATTGACCTACACAGTCAGCTTGCCGTGGGGGTCAGAAGGGGGTGAGGAGCCCCCTTCCCGGGGGTCTGAGGGGGCAGAGCCCCGGATCAATTTTTTTGGATCTATCTTTTGCAGATCTCGTTTGGTCGTGCTCGCGATGAGTTTTGTTTGTGTTTGTGATCGATGTGGTTTTTAGATCTGAAACGTATTGAGCATCATTTGATGTCGAACAAGGGTCTAGTGATGATGGCGAAACTTAAGGATTGCGACTCATGATCGCAGTCCTCACTAAGCAGTCCTTTGTTAAAAGACCGCGACTATAGTCGCACTCCTTTTATTAATTAAAAATTTAGGCATTTTGTAAGGATTGCAACCATTGTCGCACTTGCTATATAAAGTAGAAATTACAGTCCTCTGTATACCAGCAGTCCACATTTTTGAAGTGATCCGCTTTTTTCGAAGCGGTTACTACGGGGCATTTGCGCCTTTTGTAGCTGAGGAGATCTTCTGCGCTTGACACGTGAGAGCATCTGATTGGTTTAAAACAAAATATGGCTGTAGCGAATTAAATTATGAACCTGAGTGTTTCCTTTGTTATGGTTTCACATACGGGCTGTAGCGAAAGCCCTTTATTTTTAATTATTAGATTATTTTTTATTATTAGATTAATTTTTATTATTAGTTTAATATTTTTATTAGTATATTAATATTTTAAAATATAAAATTAATTTTTTATTGTTAGATTAATGTTTTTTAGATTAATGTTTTTTATTAGTTAACTTTGTTTATTATTAGATTAATGTTTTTTTATGAGTAGAATAATCTTTGTAATTATTAGATTAAAAATTTTCTATTATTAGATTAAAATTTTTAATATTAGATTAATATTTTTTATTATTTAATTTAATAATATTCAATATTAGGCCGCAATATTAAATATTTTAAGGTAGTAGATTATTTTTTTAAATTATTAGATTAATATTTTAATTATTAGATTTAGGTTTTTTAGATTAATATTTTTTATAAATCTAATTATTTGAAATATATACTTATGATGTGCAAATCTCATTTGTAAGCTCACAACCAAACTTCATAAGTGACAATACTTTCTCACTTACAATTTCACATTACCAATCAAATATTTAAGAATTTATTTTTGCAAAATTACTTGCAATTGCGAAAAAGTATTGTAAATATCATTTACAACTTGCAGTCATTTGCAGGCAACTAAATAGCTTCTATATCAAAGCTCCCAAAAAGTGAAAGCTCACGTCAGAATGCATAAAAGACACACAAACAAAACAAAACAAAACAAAACAAGCTCATAGAAAACAAAAAACAAAAATTTATTTAAAATGTTAACTGTTTTTGAGCTACAATTATTACAAGTGAGATTTACATGACCACAAAATTAACTATAGCACCCCGCAAGTGAAAAAATAGTAGTGTAAAAAGGAGGTGTTATGGGAAAAGAGAAAAGGAAAAGGAGTTTTCCCATTTCCCTTGTCGGTTCCAAACAAACATTGGAAGTGAGAATTGAGTTTTCCCACCTTTGATTTTCCCACTTCCGCACCAAACCAAACACGCCAGGGCTTGTTTGTTTCCATGGAAACTGGGCTAGGAAACGGCCTGAAGGTCTAATTTTGATGGGCCCTACAGTTTTTTCCTATAATGTGTTTGGTTAACAAAAATCAAACACAAAAAAAATCTCGTGGGCCCCGCAAATAGTACTGATTCAGTAGCTACAATTTTCACTGTAAAATCTCGAATTTTGAATGAAAAACTTACAGCATGGGGTCTACCACAAATTATTCTCAAAGAAAATTGATTTTATAGGCCCTACTATTAGCTTTTTCAAATTCTTTTCCAATCCAAGCAAGCCCTGAGAAAAAAATGCAATATATATAGATTTGGATCGTTTGGAAAGGATATGGAAAAGATTCCTTCTTTAGGCCATTAAATTGAAGATCTACATTGTTAAGAGTGTTCAAAAATATAAATTCAAATATTTTTTTAATACTTTTACTTATTTATCAAGTAGGCACAAAATGAACGGCTGAAATAATGAGTTGGTTAGTTTAACGGTGTAGAATATTTGAAACCTAACAAAAATATTGTGTGAGAGTTTTTAAATGTTTAGATCATGATCAAATGGTCAGATCAAGAATTTGTATGTCTAAAGTCATAAATTTAATTAATATGTTATTTTCGGCCGTCTATTTTGTGCCTACTTGATACATGAAAAAGGAAACTATAAAACACTTGATTTTTTATTTTTTATGACTTTAAATAATGTAGATCAACTTCAATGGAATGGATTTTGTATCGATTGTCGTAGCATTTTATTTCAGTGAGAGAGATAACTTGGCTACTTTCGGAAGAATTTGAGCAAGAATCATTTTCACTCGAATTTAATACTACGATATTCAAATACAAGATCCACTTCGTTGAATTTGTTCTATGTTATTTAAAGGAACTAAAAATAAAAATTAAGTATTTTATAGTTTTTTATCACCATAATAGTCTCATGACATGGTGGGCCCGTTGTCTTCGTCTCGATCTCCGGCTTGGCCCCTCCCTAAAATTATGGTTGAGGCTCTTCGTTGCCTCGCAAAATGACGATACTATCTTTGTCTCTTTATCGAGCGGGGCACTTTCATAATTCAACTTTTGGGTTTAAGAAATGATCGCAAGCTCGTAACGGAATCTTAGTGCGTACTGTCGTCGTGTTCCAAAGAAACTGTGTGCAATAATTTTCTGTGTGTTCTTTGTGGGTTATCGCATAAATTATGGGTTTATATTTTTATTTTTGGTAACCATTAACTGTTTGGAAGTTTGTATATTTACAATAGAAAATTGGTCTTGGACTCCTCCCTTTTCAATTAATTTAAGGAAAAATCTCAATTACAAATTTATTTCTGCCTCAGCCTTAATCCACATCACCCACATGGTCCTTTTCAAAATGGACTCTACCGTATTTTCAATTTTACCCTTTTTTCAGATCTGGTGAATTAATTGTTAGTTTCTGCTTAACAGGAATCAATCTGACAACTAATCAAGATCACCGAGATATCAACAATCTAATTGGCCAGGTCGGCAAATATCAGGTGGGAGGTTTTCCGTTCAATAGAACGTTCCTTAATTTAAGAACCACCTTTCAATTTCCTTCCTTGGTTAAACACCAATTAGACTGAATCTAAATCAGTCTCGATATACTGTAAAGTATATCCCCTGTATAAAGGACTTAATCCACTTATACAGTATTTGGAGTGAGGTACGCTTAGAGCGAATCTCCTTAAGACAATTACGTCCCCCGCACCGGTGCTAACGGGATAATGGACGCTGGTCTCCCAAGATACAACACTCCTTCACGGTATTTGGATAGCACTACCAAATCACCGTACGGTCGAACCGTAGTCAACCAGTACCTTCACAGGATCGTTGAAGCAGCGGTACAAGGACAAATTTCGGATGAATATTTGCCTTTACTTTGGAGTAGCACCCACTGTTGAGGACGAAGGAAGGTTGAAAAATATCCTTCTTCAGAAGTCCCAGATTCAAACAACAATTCTATAAAAGAATCTGTTGAATTTTCTGAGCCTTCTTTCAGAATGAATTTTGTAGAATCTCCTTTGGAAGTCGCTTCGGAAACCGAATCTCCCACTTCTCGTTAGAAGTTACTTCAGAACTTCACTTCCAGTTCTGAACGAAGAACCTTCACTTTCAGTTCTGGATGAAGAACCTTACTTCCAGTTCTGAAGGAAGAACCTTCACTTTCAGTTCTGAAGGAAGAACCTTCACTTCCAGAGGTCTGGATGAAGAACCTCAGTTTCAGAGTTCTGGATGAAGAAGAACTTCAGTTTCAGAGTTCTGGATGAAGAAGAACTTCAGTTTCAGAGTTCTGAACTCAGAGAGAGAGATTTCGTTTGGTGTTGGTGTTCTGAATTGAGAGATCAGAGCGCTTTATATAGCGCTCCAGGAGGGGCCAACAGATCTGAACCCAACGAAAGGGTGCAACCTTTCGACCCAATCATTGCAACCTTTGGCCATCCAACTGGTTCGCAACCTTTGGCAGTCCAACTGGTTTGCACCCGTTGGCAGTCCAATTGGTTCGCAACCGTTGGCAGTCCAACCGGTTCGCATCCTGACAGCGGAGCGGGTCTGGTTCGGGTAGTGGAGCGGATGCTCGCAACCCATACCCGGAGAACTGATTCAAAAAGAATCAGGTCGGGTAGGGAACCCGAACCCAGACCCAGACCCAGAGACCCAGACCCGAGCCCGGCCCGGCACCGGCGCCAGCTGCGACGCGCGCGCATGCACACATGTGCGGCGGGCATAGATCCCTCCCAATCGCGCGCGAAAACTCCAAGTACCCAAAGGGCACGCCCTTTGTTCTCAATTTTCTCTATTTATACACCACAAACTTCCATCCCATGGCCAATGTGGGACTAAATGCTTTTAGCTACCTTTAGTCCCGTTTTGGTTTTGAATTAGGCAATCTTTAGACTTGAATATCTCATTCATTCGAAGTCCGAATTGAACATGTGAATATACCACGTTCATCCCCAATGGAAGGAGAACACACTCCAACCATCATCTAATTGATTCGATCAACGGATCTCGCTATAATTCAACTCGAAGATTCATACTTATATCCTTCAATTCCAACAATCCCCCACAATGAATGAAGATTCAAGAAAATGACACACAAAGAGACTGACTCTATTGTGAAAGGTACTTGAGAAAAGAAACTGCATAAGGATAAGTGAATTAGGTCTTGAACCTTCCATAGCGAAAGCTTTATCGGACTTACTGACTAATCAGTGAACTAGGTCTTGAACTGTTAGCCGTTAGTGTAAGCCAAGTCAACAAGCTTCACACAGTGACTTTCCAAATCAACTTTGGTTCTCGGTTGTGTCCGTTTTGGCCCTGGACATTCTTGGTTTCAAAGAGTATCTTTAGAGAATAACAGCCTCCATAGAAATTTCCAAAGAGCCAACCCAACTTTATACTCACATAGGTGATTGACCTATTAAGAGTAGTCTACTCTGCTCCACTTGTTTAGTAACAAGATATAAGCATCATTAAAAGCGTTAAACTTATCCTTAATCCACTTGTAGATAAGCACTTATGTGCACCTTAGGAATGGATTGGAGTCAAACTCCCAAGTGCTTACTTGCTGAGTCAATCATAACTAGTTTTTCCTCTTGAACTTAGTCCGTGGGATCTCCAGTCGCTAAATGAGGTTTCCATTAAGCTGACTCGGTAAGGTTAGGCTTTTAGACCCATTCCCCTCGATGCGCAGTTTATACGCTCTCCACTTAAACCTTTAGTAAGCGGATCCGCTAAATTATCCTTTGACGAGATAATTTCATTTGAGAGCAACTGCTTATCTTGCTTACAGTGTAAGCAATATCGGGTCTAGTGCTATTCATCAAATACATTAGACTTCCGATAATCTGAGAATACTCCAACTGGCGTATTCCAGTTCCTGTATTCTTATGAAGGTGGACGTATGGGAGAAAAGGATTTGAATTCTCCTTTATCACATGATACTTGAATCTTTCTATCATCTTATCCACGTAGTGAGATTGAGATAGACTGATTCCATCTGGTGTTCTCGTAATTTTAATTCCTAAAATTACATCAGCAACCCCCAGATCCTTCATGTCAAAACTGTTGGATAATATTCTTTTAGTGGACTTAATAATTTCAATATTAGTCCCAAGTATTAACATGTCGTCTACATAAAGACAAACAATGATACATGCATTTTCAACTGTTTTAGTGTACACACACTTATCGCATTCATTGATAGTGAATCCATCTTTGATCATGACACTATCAAATTTTTCATGCCATTGTTTTGGAGCCTGCTTTAAACCGTATAAGGATTTTACCAATTTACACACCTTGTGTTCTTGGCCCTTGACTTTAAATCCTTCTGGTTGCTCCATATATATCTCTTCATTTAATTCACCATTTAATAATGCAGTCTTGATATCCATTTGATGGATATCTAAGTTGTGTAATACTGCAATTGCAACCAACATCCGTATGGACGTTATTCTTGTTACTGGTCAATAAGTATCGAAGTAGTCAAGTCCTTCTTTTTGTCGATAACCCTTGGCTACTAATCTAGCCTTGTACTTATCGATAGATCCATTGGGTTTTAATTTTCGTTTGAAAATCCACTTATACCCAATTGGTTTACTGCCAAAAGGTAAGTTTACCAATTCCCAAGTATGATTACTTAGTATGGATTCTATTTCGCTATTTATAGCTTCTTTTCATATTTGTGCTTCTGGGGTTGACATAGCCTCTTTAAATGTTTGAGGCTCGCTCTTAATAGCGTATGCTATGAAATCTGGACCAAAAGATTTTGAGATTCTAGATCTCTAACTTCTTCTTGGTTCAGTTTCCGCATTAACAATTGGTTCCTCGGGGCTTTCGTCCCTGAACGCCATCTCGTGTGTTCTTTTCCCAGAAGTCTTATCTTCTTCCCTTTTGTACGAAAAGATGTCTTCAAAGAATACAGCATCTCTAGATTTGATAATCATGTTACATGAATATATGGTATCTCTGATTTATTAACCAGAAATCTATAGGCACTACTATTCAAGGCACAGCCTATAAATATGCAGTCCATAGTTTTTGCTCACAACTTAGTCTTTTTAGGTAATGGTGCCAGCACCTTTGCAAGGCACCCCCACATTTTGAGGTAATGGTAGGAAGGTGTCCTTCCATGTCATAACTCGAAAGGTATAAGACCAAGTTTCTTGTGGGGTACTCTATTTAGAATATAATTTGCAGTTAATAGAGCTTCCCCCCACAAGTTCTGCGGAGCTCCAGAACTTACGAGCATGAAATTTACCATCTCCTTTAAAGTTCTGTTCTTCCGTTCAGCAACTCTATTTTGCTGAGGAGTGTATGGTGCTGTAGTTTGATGGATTATACCAAAATTAGCACATAACTCACTAAAATCATTTGATTCATATTCTCCGCCTCTATCGGATTTTAGAATCTTGATTTTCTTGTTGAGTTGATTCTCAACTTTGGCTTTATATGTTATAAACATATTTATTGCCTCATCCTTACTGTTTAAAAGATACACATAACAGTATCTTGTACAGTCATCAATAAAAGTAATAAAATACTTTTTCCCGCCTCTAGTTGGCATAAACTTCAAGTCACACAGATCGCTATGAATTAACCCTAAAGGTTCTGTATTTCGATCAATTGAGTGAAATGAATTTTTCGCCAACTTGGCCTCAACACAAATCTCACACTTGCGAATTTCTTCCAAGTTGAGTTTAGGATTATATCCCAGATTAGACAAGTTCTTTAATGACTTGTATTTACATGCCCTAATCTAGCATGCCACAAAATAGGAGACTCAAGCAAATAAACAGAAGATTTTCCTTTATTTATAAGCTTCGGGTACAAATACACAGACTTTTTATCTACCACTGCAACATTGGCTTTAAAAAGACCATCAACAAGATTCTTGTTCTATTTGAGACGCCTGTGACATTCATTCGCCTTATGCCCCTCTTGTTGCAGATGTCGCAGGTTCCCTTGAAGCGCATGTTCTTGCCTTCTTGGACCTTACCTTTGTACCCCTGGGAAGTCTTCTTCCGTTTTAAGCCTTTGGAAGTAGACGCTTTCCCCTTTGAGTCTTCGATCACATTGGCTTTTTCTTCGTAGGAGTTCTTACTGCTCCTTTTCTCGGACTTTCTGTTGTCCTCCTCGATTCGAAGCCTCACAATGAGATCTTCCAACTTCAACTCCTTTCGCTTATGCTTCAGGTAGTTCTTGAAATCTCTCCACGCAGGTGGGAGTTTCTCCACGATAGTAGCCACCTGAAAAGTTTCAGGAAGAATCATACCTTCGGCTTCTATCTCGTGCAAGATAAGTTGGAACTCTTGCACCTGACTGATTACAGTCTTGCTGTCCACCATTTTGTACTCCAGAAATCGTCCTACGATGAACTTCTTGGTACCAGCATCCTCAGTCTTGTACTTCTTGTCAAGACTGGCCCATAACTTCTTTGTCGTTGTTATAGGACTGTAGACATTGTAAAGAGAGTCATGCAGTCCATTTAAAACATAATTTCGGCAAAGGAAGTCACATTGAGTCCATGCATCAGTTGCAGGCTCTGGTGGATCTTCTTGCAGGAATCTGGCCAGATGAAGAGTGGTCAAGTAGAAGAGCATCTTCTGTTGCCACCTCTTGAATTCTGTGCCATCAAATTTTCTTGGCTTCTCCGGCTTCGGGTTAGGAAGTGGAGTTGGCATCAAAGCTTGCATGTTTGGTGCCTTGCTTGAGCTATCTTGATTTGTCTCAGATATTTTCTTCCAAGTTCAAGCAGAACAGAAGTAAGAAACGTTAATTGTCTTAAGATTGTTGGTTTCTGCTTAACAGGAATCAATCTGACAACTAATCAAGATCACTGAGATATTAACAATCTAATTGGCCAGGTCGGCAAATATCAGGTGGGAGGTTTTCCATTCAATAGAACGTTCCTTAATTTAAGAACCACCTTTCAATTTCCTTCCTTGGTTAAACACCAATTAGACTGAATCTAAATCAGTCTCGATATACTGTAAAGTATATCCCCTGTATAAAGGACTTAATCCACTTATACAGTATTTGGAGTGAGGTACGTTTAGAGCGAATCTCCTTAAGACAATTACGTCCCCCGCACCGGTGCTAACGGGATAATGGACGCTGGTCTCTCAAGATACAACACTCCTTCACGGTATTTGGATAGCACTACCAAATCACCGTACGGTCGAACCGTAGTCAACCAGTACCTTCACAGGATCGTTGAAGCAGCGGTACAAGGACAAATTTCGGATGAATATTTGCCTTTACTTTGGAGTAGCACCCACTGTTGAGGACGAAGGAAGGTTGAAGAATATTCTTCTTCAGAAGTCCCAGATTCAAACAACAATTCTATAAAAGAATCTGTTGAATTTTCTGAGCCTTCTTTCAGAACGAATTTTGTAGAATCTCCTTTGGAAGTCGCTTCGGAAACCGAATCTCCCACTTCTCGTTAGAAGTTACTTCAGAACTTCACTTCCAGTTCTGAACGAAGAACCTTCACTTCCAGTTCTGGATGAAGAACCTCACTTCCAGTTCTGAAGGAAGAACCTTCACTTCCAGTTCTGACGAAGAACCTTCACTTCCAGTTCTGAAGGAAGAACCTTCACTTCCAGAGGTCTGGATGAAGAACCTCACTTTCAGAGCTCTGGATGAAGAAGAACTTCAGTTTCAGAGTTCTGGATGAAGAAGAACTTCAGTTTCAAAAGAACTTCAGTTTCAGAGTTCTGAATTCAGAGAGAGAGATTTTGTTTGGTGTTGGTGTTCTGAATTGAGAGATCAGAGCGCTTTATATAGCGCTCCAGGAGGGGCCAACAGATCTGAACCCAACGAAAGGGTGCAACCTTTCGACCCAACCATTGCAACCTTTGGCCATCCAACTGGTTCGCAACCTTTGGCAGTCCAACTGGTTTGCACCCGTTGGCATTCCAATTGGTTCGCAACCGTTGGCAGTCCAACTGGTTCGCAACCGTTGGCGGATCGGTTCAGATCCTGACAGCGGAGCGGGTCTGGTTCGGGTAGTGGAGCGGATGCTCGCAACCCATACCCGGAGAACTGATTCAAAAAGAATCAGGCCGGGTAGGGAACCCGAATTCAGACCCAGACCCAGACCCGAGCCCGGCCCGGCACCGACGTCGGCGCGCGCGCGCATGCACACATGTGCGGCGGGCATAGATCCCTCCCAATCGCGCGCGAAAACTCCAAGTACCCAAAGGGCACGCCCTTTGTTCTCAATTTTCTCTTTTTATACACCACAAACTTCCATCTAATGGCCAATGTGGGACTAAATGCTTTTAGCTACCTTTAGTCCAGTTTTGGTTTTGAATTAGGCAATTTTTAGACTTGAATATCTCATTCATTCGAAGTCGGAATTGAACATGTGAATATACCACGTTCATCCCAATGGAAGGAGAACACACTCCAACCATCATCCAATTGATTCGATTAACGGATCTCGCCATATTTCAACTCGAAGATTCATACTTATATCCTTCAATTCCAACATTAATTTCATCAGCTTTTCAGAAACTAGAGTCTATGGATATGCTAATAAAAAAATAAGATATCCTTGTGCCTTTTAATTTATCTGCTTCTCTTCTCTTCTGTGCTCAAACTGTAACTGATTCGAACCATCTCCCTCTATAATTTTTTTAGGAGTCCCTTCTCTCCATTAAGAGCTTCAATAGTACTTTATGCATTTTGTTTCGGATATGTTCTCATTGATTAATAATGTATCATGATCTTTGATGATTGGGTTAATTTTTATTTTCACCACACATTATTGATGTGATCTCTCGTCGCTTGGACTATTTTATTACGAGCAACAGTCCTCATAAGAAAGATTGTACACAGTGAGAGAAGAGATGATCACTTTCCTCATAATAAGGACTGCAACCATGATAGTAGTCCTTATTATGAGTAGCAGTTCTCATAATAAGGACTATGACCATGGTCTCATGATCGCAATCCTTTATATGAGGACTGCGACTCACAGACCTAAAGTGGCAGTGGCAATAATAAATGATCTTCTACCTTTCTGTTAACCAAAAATCTCAGAAAACGAACCGATTCTTTGAAAATTGTATCAAAAGGTGGATATTTTCACTCTTTAGAATTTGAATGACGGTGGAGTCTTCCCTTTGTCTATAAATATGCGGAAGATCTGTGGAAGGAAAAAAATCTCAACTATCTCCTTCAAAATAGAAGCCTCAACCACATAGAAAAGAACCCTAGTTTCTTTGAAGTCTTTTTCTTGTTGCATGCTATCTTTCCTTCTCTTCATTAAATGGAGGAAGGAGAAGAAGAGGAGGAAAGAGGAGGAAGTGATGACTGGGCTCTTGCTTCTCTGGACTCTGGTTGATACACCACAACACTGTAGCAGATGAGTGATCAAGATATCAGTTAAATTCCACCAAGCATTGTTTGGTCGGAAAAAGTGATGCGAAGTAAAGTTTTTTTTTGAGTGGCTGAAAAATTACAATGAAACGATTCCGATTAGAAAAGAGGGAAGAAGAACTGGTTCTCCCTTTTGTTTAAGGCTGGGTTTTTCATGTTGCGATGGAGAGTGATTCTTACTTTTAGCTTGAGAATTCTCAGCTCTCAATCTTTAAGAGTTTCTCTTTTTTTTTTCTGCTCAAAGAGTCTTCTCTTCAAAAGTTCTCCCTTTTGTCATACCTCCTCAGGCTATTTATAGGGAATCATAGGGGTATTATTGTCCCCTATAATCCCTCAATAATGGGGATTAACTCTCATATTACTTGAGGGAGTTAATTGACCTAGTAATGGGGGGGTCAGTTATAATAGAAATACGAGTCTCGTGTTGCTTATTGTAGACACGAACATCTCAGTCAAAATGCGAAATTGCTCAGACCCACGTTTGAAGTGCCCACGTTTGAAGTGGAGCGTAGAGTTGCTCAGACCTGCACCTGAATTAAGACGCAGAGTTGCTCAATCCCGCATTTGAACTAAGACACATGGTTTCTCAGACCCGCATTTGCAGTGAAGCACATAGTTGCTCAGACCTGCTCTTGAAAAGAGACACAGAGTTGCTTAGACCTGCATTTGAAGTGAGACGTGAGGTTCCTCACACCCGCGTCTGAAGTCCGCGTTTCTTCTTGGACACGATATCTGCGTTTTAATTGAAATGTGACCTTCATGTTGGGAGGTCCGCGTCTGATGACTTGTTTTTAATGATTTTAGATAGCCTACAGAACCCTCTTCAAAGTTTTCGATACTCCGCGGTTAACTGGGATGGATTTCAAAATACTTTAGACTTCACGTTGATTTTGGGTTCCCATGATTGGACTGACAATCTTTCGAGATGCCCTGAGCTTGATCCTGTGTGGATTCTAGTCTTCATGAGTTTACTGTTGAACTACTTGAAGACTCCAGGGAAGATCTTTACAAGTGTCTTAGAAACTCAGTGTAGCACTTGTCATGAACTCTGATTTGCTTGTCAGTGTACTATTGAACCGGTAAAGTTGTTGATTACTTTTGCCAGTGTACTATTGACCTGATTGCAGAAGTAGGGACACACTCCTTGTATGTGAGAGAATGCAGCTTTCATAGACGCGATCGTCATGCTGATCAAGTGCAGACGCGAGCTTCAATGGTGTTGAGATGCGATGCTCAGTTGAGGTAGAGACGCAGCTCTCAATTGCTGTTGAGACACGATTCTTAATTGTTATTGAGACATGGCTTTGAGACGCTACTCTCAGTTTGAAATGTGAAGGTCGTGCTGGATGCTTCTAGACGCGGACGCGAGTACCTCATTAGATGCGTGTCTGGCTCAGATTGAGCTTGAGATATGCGCCGCGTGTCTCGGCCACTGAAAGGCCTATAAAGGACCTGGGTCTTTCAACAGTCAATTCACTTTGATTGTTCATCATCTTCATTCAGACCCGCATTTAAACAAAGCTCATGAACTTTTCTAAACCCATAAAGCTTCAAGCTTTTTCAATCTTCTTCAAAGATTTAACCGTGCACAAGGCTCCGAAAGCGAAGGCTAACGCTTCCTCCTCTAGCTCCGCTGCTGCTAAGACCGAATGGGTGGTGCTCCTCCTCAAGAAGCCCCCATTTCAGGTAAAAGTTTTCAAATGGCTTTTGCCATTACCATGAACACGAAGAGGCTCTGTTTAACTTCTTCTTGAAGTTTTGAAACTTCCGTTGAAGTTGAACAGTCGACGCAGATCTCGCAGGTCCGCATTTGATTTGTGAACGCAATCCTCGCGTTACTGAGCAGAACGCGGGTCGGTGATCCTAGCATTTCTTTGCTTTGTCAACGCGACTTTCGCATGCGCGAATTGAACGCGATTCCTGTGGGCTCCACGTCTTGAGACTTATGAAGGCCGGATCTCATTTATGAGACTCGTGTTTGAGTCTCTAAACTTAGAATTTTTTTCTAAGTATGGAGCATAGACGGAGATTTCATGTGAACCTCGCGTTTTAGTCATAAAACACGGGTCTCATGTGTTGAGCCCTGCGTTTGAACTCCAATACTTTAGTGTAACTTCATTATTTTCAGAGTACTAATTTTGTGTTCTTCTATTTTGCAGTAAGGTACTCACCAAATCCTTTAACCAAGAGAAATCATTTCAGACATGTTGGTGGTGTCGATCCCAACTTTCTCTTCAGCCTATGGAAGACCGTCCCTACATTTACCGGCACAAATGAGCACCAAGCCCGTTTAACCAAGGGTGCTGCCTCTACTTTACGAGAACTTATCTCAGATGGAAGATTTGAGTCTACCGACCGTCATTTACTTAGGAAACCAGTATTTCTTTTTAGAGATACATTGACGAGAATGAAGAGGTTCTATTCGACGGGAACTACAAGTGGCTCCGTCAAATTAGGGAGAACCGTTTCTTCCTCCCTAACATGGAACAGATGTTTCTATTGTCATATCTGCAGTTTGTGTCTCTTCCCTAGTACATGGATTGGGATTTGTTCAGGGCGCAGTTAGGTGTCGCTATCGGGAGGATCTCTAATCGTGCTGCTTTTTTCTTTGGTCATAATAGAGAAATTTTTGCACTATTCCCAGGTTCGATGAAGCAGGAGTTTCCAACGGGCGAGACTTCTAAGCAAGTGGCAACTTTCATCAGCCGATTTATGAAAGTGAAGGGTGAATTCACTCAGTCTAACTTCTGAGCGTCTGAGTAGGTGTACTCGACTACGACCTCTTGGTGGGCGAAAATGGTCTCCTTTATCCGCAGAGAATTGGAGGAATCATTACTCTAGTGCGGGCTATATCCTGCAGTTTGGGCCTTATGCTATGGGATTGTTTCGAGCCACTAAACTTCTTTGGAATCCTTGAGAAGTATAACCCGGACACTTACACATTCTTTACTCCAGTTGGGGAAATAGGATTTGCCCTGCATGAGATATTTGAAGCTTCAGGTTCTCTATGGGAGATTTGTCATATGAGGAGTACATTCCTAATACTAAAGAATTGCACTTATTGAAGAGGGATGCTTCTCAAGTATATGAGACCTTGCGGTACTGCCGCGCCCTAGGGCTCTTGGAGCCGGAAGAGAGGAACTCTTCATATTTTGCCTGGTCGAATTCCACGACAAGCAATTCGACCACCTTTCCCATGCAGGTGACGTCACCGTGCGCCACGACTTGCTCCTCAGTAGAGAAAAAAGTAGTCCCCAGCGGAGTCGCCATCTCCTGTTTGTTGGGAGAAATTCGAGGGAGTGTAAATTCTTTATTTGACTGTAAAGAAAGTTACAACAACAATCAAAAAACTTCCGATTACAAGAGAAAGAAGATGTTCAAGCTCAAATCTTCTCTTTGTTTAATACTGGGCTATTGTTGTGGCGGTGGAAAGTAAATCTTGTTTTTTGTTGACTGCGTGAGCATCACAGTCTTCTGGGAATCTTCTCTTTAGACTATAGATAGAGTAGCACAGTTCTTCTCCAATAAAATCTCAAAGAGATTTGAGGCAAAAACAAACTTGTACTCAGCAAATTGTTAGAAGAGTTGAACTCTTAAGTATTTCTCAGCTAGAAGCTCTGATCAAGATTCAACACTTAGCCACCAGAAACTCTTTTTCGACCCCTCCTCAGTAGCAAACTGAGTTATTTATAGGGGTTTCAGGGGTATAACTGTCCCCTAAAACCTCTCCATAATGAGGGTTAACTCTCTCATTACATGGGTAGTAATTGACCATTCTTACCAAAAGAATATTTTCAATAAGGGTTTTAAAATATTACCAACCATGCCAATACCAATAACCTTTTTTTGTTATTGTCTCCAAATATTACTGTTCCTCCTTTCTTGATTTGAAAGGAAGACAGTAGTTGTATGTGAAAAACACCTAGAGGGGGGGTGAATAGGTGTAATTGCTAATCTAACAATCTTTTTAAAACTAAGATAGATGAATGATGCAACGATCTCTCAAAACAAGACTAAGAGCCGAATACCCCATGAAGGGTTCTGAACTCCTTCCTCCTGATTCCCCTTGAATGGGTTAGAGGTGCGCAATGCAACCTTGTTGTATGAGAATTGATCGAACAAAGAATGAATAATATGCAATGATAAAATGCACACAATATATCACAAGGAACAAGATCTCAAGCAAGTAATTTGAAAGCAATAGAGTGCAAGAGAAATTTAAAGCAAAATGGACACAAAGCAATCGCAAACACAAGATGTTTGTTTCGAGGTTCGAGCCACCGCTCTACTCCCCGCCTTCACGTCCGTGAAGGGTTTCCACTATCCACCGAGGATGCTTACAACGGTCCACCAAAGACCCGAGCACCGAGCTCCACCACTTACAATAACCTCTACCGAAGAGGTGTCTCCACAAGAACAAGATGAACACAAGTAACCAAAGTGATCACAACAAGATCACTAAACTTCTTACAAACTCTCACTCTTTTACAACTTCCTTATAGATTGAGTAGGGAATTTTGGCTCTAAGAAGTGTAGTGATAAAACTCAGTTGTAGAATGATTTTTGCTAGAAAACACAACTAAAAACTAGCTCAAGAAAGAATGGAAAATGGAGATCTTAAAAGCTTTTCTTCTCTTGAAAACTTAGGTATTTTTCTTGGTGATTTTTCAAGAGACTATTCTCCTCTATTTATAGGGAGAGGAAAGGGTTAAAAACAATTTATTTTAAACTTATTTGATCTGGAAAAGATCTCCAAAAACTCAGAAAAAGTCTGCCAAAAAACAGTCTTAAAAACAGATTTCAGAATAGCACCAAAGAGGAAAGAGCCGTTGGAGCTCTGCAGGCCTGGCGGTCGACCGGTCCGGTCGGCCGTCCGCCCTGCTGGCAGTAGCCGTTGGGCTCGGGTCGACCGGGCCGGTCGACCGTCCTCTAAACAGAAACAAAGTTTCCTGAAGGCGGTCGACCGGGCGGTCGACCCAGAAAACCCGAGAGCAAAACTGCAGACAGTCGGTCGACCCGGCGGTCGGCCGACAGACAAGCACAAGCGTGCATGTCCTGACACAAACGCCGGTCGACCGGGCCGGTCGGCCGATTTTGCCTGAAACAGAAAAACAGCAGCAAGACAGAACTTGGAAATTTTGTTTGTAAAAATATTTTGAAGTAAAGATAACTAAGTATCATGATGGAAAGTGTATACATGATTTAAATATGATATATGTCTTTGTAAAACTTGGAGTCATGTATATTTGTCAAGGCATGAAACTTAGAAACAAAAGCTTAAACATGAAAACTTGTATAAAAATATGTGTGTGTGTATCCTAGAGCCAATTTTTCAAAACTCAAACTTTACAAACTATTTCTTACATTGGTTCTAAAGGACTACAAGTTCTTCAAGAGGGCTTCTCCATATGATCTTGCAAGCTTGATACTTGAGCCCGAATTGAGGCGAACTTGAGTCAAAACACCTTCTTTTAGGGAAGAAAACTTCTAGTTTTATTAGAACCCTGAAACACACTCAAACAACAAATATTATTAGTACAAATAACTAATATGTTTTGTAATCATCAAAACACACTAAAAACGGGTGATTGTAACCTTGGGCCAACAATCTCCCCTTTTTGATGATGACAAAACATATAAGTTATTTAAACAAAAATGGAGGAAGAAGAGCTTTGGAAAGCTCCCCCTCAACCAATGCTATGTATAAAGAATGACAATGAGAAGTAAGATATATAAATCATTGAAAACACAATAGTTTTGTCAAAAACTTAAATAAATAAATACAATAAACAACAAACTTATTCTTTTTCTATAAAGCATTGAAAACACAATAGTTTTGTCAAAAACTTAAATAAATAAACACAATAAACACAATAAACAACAAACTTATTCTTTTTCTATAAAGTATTGAAAACACAATAGTTTTGTCAAAAACTTAAATAAATAAACACAATAAACAACAAACTTATTCTTTTTCTCCCTTTTTTGTCATACATCAAAAAGGGTTAAACAAAACAAACAAAACAAAAAAATTTATTTTTAAGAATCCATAATGCAAACATTCAACTCACCACAAATAAAAGAGAATCTAGCATAATCTAATGGTTTAGTAAAAATATCGGCAAGTTGAAAATCGGTAGAAACATAATCAATATCAATATCACCTTTCTCATAATGATCTCTAAGAAAGTGATATCTAATGTCAATGTGCTTAGTTTTACTATGTTGATTTGCATTCTTTGTCATATGAATTGTACTAGTATTATCACAAAATATTTTAATATGATCAAAATGCAAATCATAGTCAAGGAGAGTATGTTTCATCCAAAGAACTTGTGCACAACAAGCTCCGGCTGCAACATACTCCGCCTCGGCGGTTGAAAGGGCTACCGAATTTTGCTTTTTGGAAGACCAAGATACAAGAAATTACAAGGAATTGATATGTTCCACTTGTGCTCTTCCTATCTACCCTACAACCCGCATAGTCGGCATCCGAAAAACTCTTCATTTCAAATAGTCCAGTTTTCGGATACTACAAACCCATTTCAATTGTGCCCTTAAGGTATTTAATAATGCGATTTACCGCTACTAAATGAGACTCCTTAGGACATGATTGAAAACGAGTACAAAGACAAACACAAAATATAATATCCGGCCTACTAGCCGTCAAATACAATAAACTACCAATCATGCTACGATAAAGTTTAATGTCTACACTTTTACCTTGTTCATCCTTATCAAGCTTTGTAGTTGTTGCCATGGGAGTTTTACTCACTTTAGCTCCTTCAAGCCCGAACCTCTTGATAAGTTCCTTTGTGTACTTGGCTTGATTTATGAAGATCCCATCCTTCTTTTGCTTGATTTGGAGTCCAAGGAAATAATTGAGCTCACCCATCATAGACATTTCGAATTCATCCTTCATGCATGATTCAAAAACTTGGCAAAGGGATTCATTAGTAGAACAAAAAATAATGTCATCAACATAAATTTGCACAATAAGAATATCTTTTTCTACATGTTTTGTAAACAAAGTTGTATCAATTTTACCTTTCTTAAAATCATTTGAGATTAAGAATGAAGAAGTCTTTCATACCAAGTCCTAGGGGCTTGTTTTAAACCATAAAGAGCTTTGTCAAGTTTAAAAATAAAATCTGGATGTATAGGATCAACAAACCCCAGGGGTTGTTCAACATACACCTCCTCTTCAATAAAATCATTCAGAAAAGCACTTTTAACATCCATTTGAAATAATTTAAAATCTTTATATGAGGCAAAAGCTAGTGTCATCCGTATGGCTTCAAGCCGTGCTACGAGTGCAAAGGTTTCTTCAAAATCGATTCCTTCGATTTGAGTGTAACCTTGGGCAACTAACCTAGCTTTGTTCCTAACAACGTTACCCGATTCATCCAACTTGTTCTTAAAGATCCACTTAGTACCAATTGTTGGTCTATCGTGGGGCCTAAGAACAAGGTGCCAAGCTTGGTTGCGCTCAAATTGATTGAGTTCATCTTGCATGGCTAGCAACCAATATGAATCGGCCTCGGCTTCGAGGACGTTCTTGGGTTCAACATGAGAAATAAATGCATAATGTCCACAAAAATCATGAAGTTTGGAGCGAGTGGTTACCCCTTTAGATACTTCACCTATGACGAGGTCCTTGGGATGATGAGGATTGTATCTCCAATCCTTTGGAAGTTGTTGAGTTGGCTCCACTTCATTTGTTTGATTTTCATTTCCTTGAGCCTCTTCTACTTTAGCTTCACTTCCTTCATCATCCTTTGGCTTGTCTCCCATAGTAGGTGTATCCTCCAAGGTCACTCTCTCCAAGCCTTCATCCAATGCATCTATTTCTACAACATTCTTAACAAACAAGTTAGATTTTTCAAACTTAACATGTATAGATTCCTCAATAGTCAAAGATGATCTATTGAAAATTCTATAAGCCTTACTAGTGTTAGAATAACCAACAAAAATAGCCTCATAAGATTTAGCATCAAATTTTCCTAAATTATCTTTCGTATTTAAAACAAAACATTTGCATCCAAAAACCTTGAAATATGAAATATTTGGTTTTCTAGAAAAGTACATTTCAAAAGAAGTTTTTGAAGTATTTTTACACAAGAAAACACGATTTGATATATAGCATGATGTATTAACGGCCTCGGCCCACAAATAATGTGGTAGACCATATTCACTTAGCATTGTCCTAGCCATCTCTTGTAAAGTTCGATTTTTCCGTTCAACTACTCCATTTTGTTGTGGAGTTCTAGGACAAGAAAGTTCATACTTAATTCCATGTTCTTCACAAAAAGTGATAAAGGGTAGGTTAATGAACTCACCTCCTCTATCACTTCTTATTCTTAAAATTGAAGAATCTTTTTCCTTTTCAACTCTTTTCTTAAAGGCTTGAAAATGTGAAAAGGCTTGATTTTTGTGTTCCAAAAAGAAAACCCAAGTAAAACGTGAAAAGTCATCAACCAAAACAAATGCAAAACGATTCCCACTTAGACTTTTGGTTTGAGTAGGACCAAATAAATCCATATGGATCAACTCCAAAGGACGTGATGTCATGATATCCTTGATTGACTTGAAAGAAGACTTGGTTTGTTTCCCAAATTGACATGCGTCACAAACCCGGTCTTTTTCAAAATTCAAGTATGGAATACCTTTCACCATTTCCTTTGTGTTTAACCTAGAAATATGGTCAAAAGAAATGTGGCCTAATCTTCTATGCCACAACCAAGAGTCATCATCGAGGGCTTTTAAATAAGTAATATTGCAAGACATATTAGACATATCAATCATATAAACATTGTTTTCACGAAAACCGGAAAATACACAAGTATTAGATATTCTATCAATAACTTTACAAACTACATTATCAAAAATAACATCAAAACCTTTATCACAAAGTTGACTAACACTCAAGAGATTATGCTTGAGGCCATCAACTAAAACTACATTTTCTATTAAAGGAGATATACCAAGTTTGACATTACCGATACCGATGATTTTACCCTTGGCGTCATCTCCGAAGGTGACGGTGCCACCTTCATGGTATCTTGATAGGGTTGCAAAGTTGTTGATATCCCAAGTCATGTGCCTTGAGCAACCACTATCAAGATACCACAATCCTCTACGTCGTTGGGCCTTGGAAAGTACCTATATCATTTAACAAATTCATTGACTTTGGTACCCAAATTTTCTTGGGTCCTTGAAAGTTAGTGTTTCGAACCCAAACATTATGACGAGATGCATTTAGTCTATCATAGCAAAACTTAACTAAGTGACCTTTATGGCCACAATATGAACATGAAAACACTTTACCGTACATGAATGCATGATGAGTGTGTGAAGTGTGAGCATGTTTTAGGGGTTTGCCACGATGTAAAGGTTGTATGGTATGAACATGAGCATGAGCATGGAAAGCATTTTTCTTAGGGGCTTGTTTCTTAGGAAACATGGCCTCAATTTTCTTTTTATCAAACTCACAATTTTTTAAAATAATTCCTAATGAGTCTATTCTTTCTTTAAGCATAGTAATCTCATTAGAATCAACTAGTGGGGACTTGCCTTTACAAGAAATCTTGTACTTATCAAAATCATTTTGAGTAGTAACTAAAGTAGAGAGCAAGTCATCTTTTTCTTTAGAAAGAGCAAATACTTGATGATTAAGAGACTCATTTTTCTTTTTCATTTTTAAATACTTTTTCTTTAGGAAATCATAATTATGTGATAATTCTACAAAAGCTTCTCCTAGTTCATCCATGGAAAGTTCATCATTAAGAGAAGTGGAAGGGGTTACCTTGTTTTTGCTTTTATTGGCCATGAAGCACATGTTGGCGGTGCCAATTTCCTCCTCGGATTCGCTCTCGGAATCCCATGTAGCTTTCATTGCTTTCTTCTTGAAAGGCTTCTTGGAGGTGGATGGCTTTGCTTTGTCCGGGCACTCCGCAACAATGTGACCCGGTCTTTTGCAATTAAAGCAAACTATTTTCCTCTCTTCTTGCCATCTTTTTCTTCCTTAGAATTTAGCCTTGTTGTACATCCTCCGAATATTCTTTACAAGAAGTGAAAGCTCTTCGTCATCTTCTTCTTCATTCTCTTCATCGGATTGTGAGGATTGACACTTGAAGCTATTGTCTTCTTCTTGGAAGGAGCCATATCCTCCCTAGCTTTTCTCTCCATCTCATGGGTTTTGAGGTTCCCAATGAGACCAATTAGCTCCATCTCCTCCTTGTCATTGAGTTCCTTCAAGGTAGTCGCTTTTACTGCCCATGAAGGAGGAAGAGCCCGGATGATTTTTCTAACTCTTTGGTCATTATCAATGGCATCACCTAGAGAAGAAAGTCCATTAGTGATCTTTGTAAATTTTGTAACCATATCATCTATGGTTTCATTTTCTTGCATGCAAAAGTTTTCATATTGGGACCGAAGAAGGTCTATCTTAACCCTCTTCACTTGTGAAGTCCCTTCATGTGTAACTAGCAAATATGTCCAAATTTCATATGCGGACTTGCAATGAATAACTCTAGCTATATCATCATCATTAAGGGCTTGAAGGAGTGCATAATGAGCCTTAGCATTGGCATCAAATTCCTTAGTCTCAATTTCGGACCAAGTGGATTCATCACCGGGGGGTGCACTAAAAGGTTTGGTCACGGCCTTTGCAACTCGACTTCCTAGAGATTGCAAGAAAACGGTCATCTTAACCTTCCATATGGGAAAGTTAAGTCCATCAAACTTAGGAGGGGTCTTAATTCCATCGGCCATATTTACTAAGTGGAAATATATGAAATGATTAGCAAAAATAGGATCTCTCTAAGGTTGTTAAGCCAAGAGCCTAGAGACCAAGCTCTGATACCAATTGAAAAACACCTAGAGGGGGGTGAATAGGTGTAATTGCTAATCTAACAATCTTTTAAAACTAAGATAGATGAATGATGCAACGATCTCTCAAAACAAGACTAAGAGTCGAATACCCCGTGAAGGGTTCTGAACTCCTTCCTCCTGATTCCCCTTGAATGGGTTAGAGGTGCGCAATGCAACCTTGTTGTATGAGAATTGATCGAACAAAGAATGAATAATATGCAATGATGAAATGCACACAATATATCACAAGGAACAAGATCTCAAGCAAGTAATTTGAAAGTAATAGAGTGCAAGAGAAATTTAAAGCAAAATGGACACAAAGCAATCGCAAACATAAGATGTTTGTTTCAAGGTTCGAGCCACCGCTCTACTCCCCGCCTTCACCTCCGTGAAGGGTTTCCACTATCCACCGAGGACGCTTACAACGGTCTACCAAAGACCCGAGCACCGAGCTCCGCCACTTACAATAACATCTACCGAAGAGGTGTCTCCACAAGAACAAGATGAACACAAGTAACCAAAGTGATCACAACAAGATCACTAAACTTCTTACAAACTCTCACTCTTTTACAACTTCCTTATAGATTGAGTAGGGAATTTTGGCTCTAAGAAGTGTAGTAAGAAAACTCAGTTGTAGAATGATTTTTGCTAGAAAACACAACTGAAAACTAGCTCAAGAAAGAATGAAAAATGGAGAGCTTAAAAGCTTTTCTTCTCTTGAAAACTTAGGTATTTTTCTTGGTGATTTTTCAAGAGACTATTCTCCTCTATTTATAGGGAGAGGAAAGGGTTAAAAACAATTTATTTTAAGCTTATTTGATCTGGAAAAGATCTCCAAAAACTCAGAAAAAGTCTGCCAAAAAACAGTCCTAAAAACAGATTTCAGAATAGCACCAAAGAGGAAGAGCCGTTGGAGCTCTGCAGGCCTGGCGGTCGACCGGTCCGGTCGGCCGTCCGCCCTGCTGGCAGTAGCCGTTGGGCTCGGGTCGACCGTCCTCTAAAAAGAAACAAAGTTTCCTGAAGGCGGTCGACCGGGAGGTCGATCCAGAAAACCCGAGAGCAAAACTGCAGACAGTCGGTCGACCCGGCGGTCGGCCGACAGACATTCACAAGCGTGCACGTCCTGACACAAGCGCCGGTCGACCGGGCCGGTCGGCCGGTTTTGCCTGAAACAGAAAAATAGCAGCAAGACAGAACTTGGAAATTTTTGTTTGTAAAAATATTTTGAAGTAAAGATAACTAAGTATCATGATGGAAAGAGTATACATGATTTAAATATGATATATGTCTTTGTAAAACTTGGAGTCATGTATATTTGTCAAGGCATAAAACTTAGAAACAAAAGCTTAAACATGAAAACTTGTATAAAAATATGTGTGTGTATCCTAGAGCCAATTTCCAAAACTCAAACTTTACAAACTATTTCTTACATTGGTTCTAAAGGACTACAAGTTCTTCAAGAGGGCTTCTCCATATGATCTTGCAAGCTTGATACTTGAGCCCGAATTGAGGCGAACTTGAGTCAAAACACCTTCTTTTAGGGAAGAAAACTTCTAGTTTTATTAGAACCCTGAAACACACTCAAACAACAAATATTATTAGTACAAATAACTAATATGTTTTGTAATCATCAAAACACACTAAAAATAAGTGATTGTAACCTTGGGCCAACAGTATGTGGCCGGTCATGTGATTGGAACAACTGCTATCAAGTATCCACTTTACTTTAAAAGATACCTATAAGATAAACTATTTTGTATGATACCCAACATGATAGGGTTTGAAAAAGATTAGCCTTTAGGAACCCAAATCCAATTTGAATTTGGTTTCCACTTATTAATATAAATATAATTACAAGAATTACAAACTTGTTATATATATATATATATATATATATATATATATATATATATATATATATATATATATATATATATATATATATATATATATATATATATATATATATATGATGTAATATAGGCATTTTTGTCCACAACATTTAGATTTTTGGGAATCCATATATATTTATTCCTAGATCTTTTTGAAACAATATTATTATTTTTCTTAACAAAAGAATTATATGGATTATAATTATTCTTATTGTAAACATGTGTAGGTTTTTCAAATTTATCATTTAAAAATTCAAGACCAACATGTGTAGGTTTTCAAAATTTATCTCCTGAAATTTCAAGACGAAAACGATTATATGAAATCTTTTGGTAAGACAATAGATCATTTAGATTTTCTTTATTAAATTTTTTTCATATTTTTCAAAATTTCTTCATATTTAATTTTGAAACTTGACATTTTTTTTATCTAAAACAGAAATTCTTGAATTTAAAGAAACAGTTTTCTTTTTAAGCAAAATATTTTCTTTTAAAAAATTCTTATTATTCTTTTTCAAAGATGAAATAACTTTTTCAAAGTCCGAATTTTGAGAATTTAAGGAAGATGTTTGTGAAATAGGAAGTAAATTTTCTTTGTTAAGCCTTTCATTTTCTTTTATTAAAACTTTATTTTAACTTTTTTATTTTTGAAATCATCATATAGTTCATTAAAAACATCTATTAATTCAGAATACTTTTGTACCTCATCTTCTTGAGTCATGAAACAAATATTGGCAGTTTTGGTAGCATCTTCTTCATCAGAGAAAGATGAAATCGCTATCATTCCATATTGCTTGAAAGGCTTTCTTCTTGTTGTTGAATTTATTGAAGTTCTTAGATTTTCCTTTGGGTTTCATCAATGGGCAATCCTTTTTTATATGACCTACTTTATTACTCTTAAAAGAAAGAGGATTATCGTTAGTATCTTTATTCTTTTTAAACTTACCTTATTTTAAGAATTTTCTGAACTTTCTTGAGATCATCGCCATTTCCTCTTCATCATCATCTGAACTGTCCAAATCTGAGGATGTATGAAAATCATGTACTTTCTTCTTGAATTGTTGTTCATCCTTCTTCTTATCTTCAAGTTGAAATTCATATGCCACGAAATTATTAATAAGATTTTCTAATGACATTATTGAGAGATCATTTGCTTCTTCTATGATATAGTAGTCTTCTTCTCCCAATCTGATGTGAGCGCATGGAGAATTTTTCTAACCTTTTCAACTTGAGTATATTCCTTTTCAAGGGCTTCTAAGGAATTTTTAAGATCAGTGAACCTTGTACCATTTCTTTAATGGCTTCATTCTCCTTCATTTTGAAGAGTTCAAACATGTGAATAAGAACAGAAATTTTAGATTCCTTTACTTTATTGGTACCTTCATGTGTTATCTGTAAAATCTGCTATATTTGATTTGCAGATCTGATCGTTGACATACGATTGAATTTTTCTTTATTCAAGGCACAGAAAAGCGTGTTCATTGCATTGACATCAAGATTGACAGACTTCTTTTGTTCTTCACTCCAAGCATCATAATTGGTAGTAGGCTTGGCATATGGTGCTTCCACGATGTTCCAAAGTTCATAGTTGAGTGATTGTGAGTAGATCTTCATACTATACTTCTAATAGTTGTAGTTTGATCCATCAAACAAAGGTGGTCGTTGCGTAAAATGCCCTTTCTTGAATTGTGACGAAGAAAATTCCATTGTCATCCTTGAACACTGCTCTGATACCAAGTGTAGGATCTATAAATAAGGCAACACAAACACCAGAGGGGGTGTGAATAGTATTTATAAAAATTCTATTAAGAAATAAACAACTTGCTAAAAATTAAAAGTACAGGATAAATCTCAGAAAAATATAAACTCAAACACGAGAGATTTTATCTTAGTTCGGTCCTTGTGACCTACGTCCAGTCCCTACGCAACCCACTTGAGATTTTCCTTATCCTGATTTTGAAACACCTTAAAATCAACTTCAGTACACCACTTGACAAAACACCCTTCGTCAAATCTGTACACCTCTTTTTTACGCTAAGAAGACACTTTCTTTGATTGAATACATTATATCCTATAAGCCTTGAATCTTGTATGTAAATAACTGAACAAAGTTTCTTATAGGAGGACTCTCAGAATTCTTCACAAAGGATTGGAATGATGTGAAGAATAGTGGAAAATAGTTTTCTGTAAAACAGAACTTTATCAGAGTTTTTGGACAGAAAATTTTTGAATTTAATTGGTGATTGAACCTAGAGATAACATCTCTATTTTTATGTAGGAACAAGGGTCAGTTATGGTAGTTATCCAATTCAAATTTGAATATTAAAACTTTGAAAAAAACACTAGAATCTGAAAATTGTCTAACAGTCAAGAGCTGTATATTAGTCGACTAAGATAGTCAATTAGTTGACTAGTTAATGTGTTTTGGCCTAGGTTAGTCGACTAGGAATTGGTTCAATCGACTATAACTAACTGACACAGATAGATAAGTCTCTGAAAACTAAACTTGGTCGACTATAACTGATGCTTAGTCGACTAACTTTGTAAACATTTGAAAACTAGAGAACAGACAACTCTCTGTAAACAGATTTAGTTGACTACAGCTAGTCGACTATAAGATATATTAGTCGACTATAGAAGGGGATAAGTCGACTATAGAACTTTTTTGAGTATGATCAAGGCTTTCAACAATCTTCTAAAAAATACTAAAGATACATAAAAATAGTAAAACATCTTTCTGCAATCTTGTGCTTCATAAACGCAATGATAGAGTTATAACTCTTCAATTTTGAGCACCAAGAAATCTGCATCACAAATGTGAGGATGTATATGTATATATGACATGATAGGATATGAGTTTGTTATCATCAAAATCTAAGTTTCAACATTCTCTCCCTTTTTGATGAAGACAAATAAGTATGTACAAGACCCCCTTGCAGAGAACAGATATATATAACAAGTATGTTCTCCCCATGCATAAAACACATCATGGTAGCATACATTGATTTTTCTCCCCCTTTGTCATTACCAGAAAGGTGTATATAACAAAAGACAAAGACAATCAAGCCAAGAAGCACAATAACCATGTAACACAAACCAGTTGCATATACTAAATAGAGTATCAGTTATTACATAAAAAGATCATCAAAAAGACACAAAAACAAAAAAAATACATCTGAAAAAACCATAAAAGCATCAACACCAAAAATTTCAAATCCATTTGCATCACATATTGGATCTGGGAGGAGTTGGTAGTGAAAAATGGGACTTGAGGAGATCAAGGATTTCCAGCTAGGTGGCTTCAAAAGTGTCCATTTTCATTTGCATATTCATAAAATGCTCCATAAGCATTGTTTGATTATTGAATAATGCTGTTTGAGAGGCCATCATAGATGCTTGTTGGTTTTGCACTTCCATGATCTCAGCAGAAAAAGTATTATAATATGCATCAGAGAAGTGTGGTGGAGTTGGTTGAGATGGAGGTGGATAGGCTGGAGGGGGTTCAGTTGAAGGTGGTTGAGTTGAAGATTGTGAAACTTGGGTAGAGCATTGTGGAGGAGGAGAGGGAATGTCAAGGAGGTTCATTCTATGAAGGACTGAATGATCAAATGGTTCAAAGATCTTGACAATACTTGTTTCAGAAGCAGGATCTAGTTTGAACTTCCGAAACACATGAGAAAGAAAGGCACCATAGGGAAGAAATGAGGTGTGTTCTTTTACAATGGCATCAAACATTATTTTTGCCCAATTAATTTCTAGGCTAGCCATAATGGCATAGACACATGAAGCTAAATCATGAGAAAAATAGTTATAGCTACCAGTTTTTGGACAAATGTAAGCAAGGATACGACCAATAAGTCGAGGAATAGGTTTTAGCTTTGTGTTAGTCATGGGTGGTCCTTAACTGGGAAGATAAGTATATGAGAAAACTTTCTCATCAGTCATTTCTATTTCATTAAGAGTTAGGCCATGATAAGGAATGTGAAGGATACAACTTAAGGACTAAGGAATTAATTTGATATCAACACCGCTAACCAATGTAGATAATTGAACATTATCATCGTTATCCTCAAAGTTCAGATTTGTATAGATGAAGCAAAAATGCATAATATCTTTGTTTGGAGTTAATTGAGAACATGGTGTGTAGACCAGTTTTTGAAGATAAGATGAAATATCATACTCAGTAAAATCATCATATTTAACAAACCTTCCTGGTAGGATTTCTAACTGAGATAGTCTTACATTGTCATCTTCAAGAGTTGGGTTCTTAAGAAAAACCTAAAGTCTGTTTGAGAAGAAAAGGTGGACGCTGAAAATTTAGTTTTCTTAGCCCTGGACATGATAATATATGAAAATAAAGACTAATAGATGACAGATAATGCTGGAATTTCTAGAATTGTAAGGAAAATGAGAAGAAATGAAAGGATTTTAACATGGAAATGAGAAGCTGGACAAAACTGAAGTCGATTGAAAAGGAAGCCCTGGCAGCAGCTATGGTGAAAAACAAAGGAAAAAACTAGTTTTAATATTGTAAAGGAGTAACCTGGGAAGTAAAAATAAAAAATAATGGCTAGGATTGAGTTTTAGGGAAGATCGGATCCAAAATTTAATGAAATGGGTCGGGTTTTGAAAAAAACAATAGAACCAGTAAAAAATACAGTTTCAAACAGAATTAGTCAGCTTAGGGCATAAGTTAGTCGACTAATCCAAGGGTTAGTTGACTATATAGGGAAAATTAGTCGCCTAATTCTGAAAAACTCAGAAGTACTATGTTTCTGTTAAATTATCTTAGTCGACTACTCAAAAAACTTAGTTGACTAATTGTGTTGTAAGTCGATTAAAAACACATGGAAACAGTCTGAAAAGATTTTAAGATAAGTTTTAAATATCAAAAATATTATAAATACCTAAATCTCTTCTAAATCTCATAAAAATATCATCCTAAAGAGCTTTTGTAAAAATATCTACTATTTGACTATCAGTTGATATATAACTTAAAGAAATATCACCCTTTAAAGCATGATCACATTAAAAATGATGTCAAATATCTATATGCTTTGTATGTGAATGTTGAATGAGATTTTTATGTAAGTTAATAGCACTGATGTTATCACACATAATAGGTGAATTTGTGCTTGAAACACCATAATCAAGTAAGGTTTATTTCATCCATAAAATCTGTGTACATGCAACACTAGTTGCAATATATTCTGATTCAGTTGTCGATAATGATACAAAATTTACTTTTTGCTGAACTATGATACTAGTGAGTGTCTCAAAAAGTAACAAGTACTACTAGTACTTTTTCGATCAGATTTACATTCAGAAAATCAGCATTACTATATGATATTAAATCAAATGTGTTTAATTTTGGATAAAATACACAATAGTTGACTGTGTTATATCTAAAAATCCTTTTGACTGCTTTAAGGTGTGATTTCTTAGGATTAGATTGATATCTAGCACATAAGTAAACACTGACAATAATATCAGATCTGCTTGAAGTAATATATAGTAATGAGCCAATCATACCTCGGTATAGCTTTTGATCAACATTCTTACCATTCTCATCTTTGTCTAAGAATGTAGTAGTACTCATAGGAGTGCTTTTGCTATCAAAATTTTCTATTCCAAATCTTTTTAGCAGTTCCTTTGCATACTTGTACGGAAAATGAAGATTCCATCTTTCATTTGCTTTATTTGTAAACTAAGAAAGTAGTTTAGTTCACCCATGTGACTCTTCTCGAATTCACTCTGTATAGTCTTAGAAAATTCTTGACAGAGTTTATCATTAGTAGATCCAAATAAGATATTATCAACATAAACTTGTATAATCAAGATATCTTTATTAACATGTTAATAAAAAGTATTGTATCCATTTTACCAATCTTAAAACCAGTATTTAAGAGAAAACTTTTTAATCTATCATACCAAGTATGAGATACTTGTTTTAAACATATAAACTTTTTAAGTTTAAAAACATTGTTTTAAAATTTTTCATGCTCAAAACCTGGAGGTTGTTCAACATAAATGGTTTCTTTGATAAAATTATTTAAAAAAGCACTTTTAACAGCTATTTGATAAAGTTTAAACTATATAAAACATGCATAAGCAAGTAAAATATGAATTGATTAAAGACTAGTTACTGGTTGATTAGTCTCTAATTTTGCATAATTTTTATCACATTCTCATATTTATTTGATGTAAAATTCTGCTAATAAACTTTTGCTTGCTTAATCCTAGGTCCATGGTGTGCAAATGAAGAAGAAGACCTTAAAGAACCATTTAATGAGTGATTAAAGGCCTACCAAGTAGCCATTGATTTTAGAGTGAAGATTTTATCAGCCCAGGGCATCAAATCTAGAAACCAGAAGATCCACCTGACAGGGGACAGACAGGACGATGCACTGCCCGACACCAGGCGCACGCTGCCCTGGCATGGCCGTGGAAACGCGGCCTGGGCCACGTTTCCGCAGCCATGTGGGCGCGCGCGCCCGGGCTTTGGGCCAGGGGTTGCCCCCTGGCCCCCTGGCCCTGGTGCCTATAAATACCCCCAGGGGTCTTCAGTTGGGAGATATCCAGAGCTTTAGCAAGTTGTTGTAATCTTATTTTTAGGATTGTAATTGTTTTAGTTTTCTTCTTCTTCTAGTTTTAGTTTTAGCCATTAGAGTGAAAGAAAGAATGTGTGTAAGTTTTGTATTTGAAGGTGATAAGCTAATACAAGTAACTACTTCTCTTTCTTCTTTCCATTTACTTGTCTTTTCTATTTACTTTTACTTACTTGTTGTAGTGTAACTTACTTTCTTTTCACTTCTTTTTCTTTTACTTTCTTGTAATGTAACTCCCTTTCTCTTTACCCCTTTATTTTGTTGTTTCTTTTACTACCATGTCTAACTAACCTCTCCATAGCATGGCTAACTAACTACTAACCCACTAATCTCTAACATTTAATTGATAAACCCAAATGAGTCAATAGTGTCAAATAAGCCTTGTGCAAATGAGAGCTATGATATCTTAAGATGAGGGTTCTAACTCTAACTTACTTACAAGTATTCGCTTTCTTATATTTCATGCTTAACGAGTTTTTGATGATCTATGGATTGTATCCTTTATTTATTTGTAAATTAGAGTTTTCTTTTAACTTTGCCGATACCATTAGTGTACTTGTGTCTTCTCTTATTCTCGCATTCTATTGGTCTTGATAAAGGAATGTCCAAGTTTTTGTCATGTAAAGCTAAGTTAAAGGAAGGACTTTCATTCGTTCGCTACGTGAATAGTTCCTATGCATAAAGATTTTACTTGCCTATGATCCATCGTGAGGCCACATCTTCAAGAAGTTAGGGATTAGTGGGAGCACTTAGTAGAAAGTTAGCCATGTGTTTTTACAATTAAGAAAAATCCACTTTTACAAACAAGCAAATCAATTCAAAACTATTCTTGAATCAAACTTGTTTCATTTTTACATTCTTTATTTGAACAAAGAATTTTCTCTTTTCTTGAACAAAGAAGCCGCATCAAGCTTTCATCGCTCTCTCTCCTTGTGGATACGACCCGTATAGCCACTTCGCTACTACAGAAGAATCACAAAATCAGTAACATCGACCCACACTCTTTTTACTTATTCTTGTGCTTGCTTTTTGCCGATCAAATTTTGGCGCCGTTGCTGGGAGGGAACGACTTTATTGTTCAATACTGAAGATTTTTCTTTGTTCTTGTGTGTAGGAGAAGTACCAAGGAGCTTACAATCACGGGAAGCGAAAGTGGTGGCCAAGGACGTTGCATGAGAATTCATTTGCCCTCGAAAAAATTCGTGTAAAAGCGAGTTTTTCCGATTGAAGTACTAACAAACTCGTTTGCAGGGTTGCCGTAAGCCTCTAAAATTGCTTTCTAAATTTTTTTTAGTTCCATTGAATGCTTCACCTTATACATGTGTAATAAACTCAATAGAAATTCACTTGTTGCTTAATTAAAATTTGGATTAGACTTTTGCATTTAAGGCACGTGTCTATTTCAATTCATTTTAATTTCTATTGAAGAGTGCTGGAGAAAAGGTACGTGTGCATTCATATAGAATAGGACCAACAATTTAGAGTGATTAATCTCTTTGAGTGTTATCTTGTTGTGAATAAACTGTACACTTGCACAATTGACATTAAGGACAAAATCCTAAATAAACAAGATAAGGTGGGGATTTCATCACCCTTCCTTAGCCCAAAAACCATCTCCAAGTGCACTCACATAACCCAAGTCTTAACTAAAAATTGATAGACGTTGGCCCTAGGGACATCTCGAACTCACTAAGAGATTAACCGAGGTTGCAAATTGCAAGAACTATACTCCTGCAAAATCGGTGTCTAAGGAAAGTGGATTGAGAGGCAAAACCTCGAAAGCTCCGTGGTTTGGCGTAATTAAGGCTCGTGGCTCACGCCCGGATACCTCCCACCAAGTTTTGCCCTTTCCTGATCAATTAGCTTGTGGTCGAGTTCCTGCAACAACTTCCCTCGGAGAATCGACCAGTTAGGAGTCGTCTAGGTCCAGATACCTTAGACTAAGGCTTTGTGGTTATTTTTCTTTCTTTTGTTTGTTTATTTTATTCTTTTCATTTGTTTATTGTTTTTACGTTGTTTGTGGTGTGCTGTATGTAAGAGTGGGTAAGAGATCCTGTATCTTTTAGATTAATCAGAAACACTTCTATACCCTTGCATCCAGAACCTGTGATGGCGTCACTTCATGATAGGTTTTACCCGATCAGAACCTCATTATCATCTTGTATAAAACTGCCTGAGGCAAATGAAAATAATTTTGAATTAAAGCCTCAATTCATCAACACTCTCCCAAAGTTTCATGGTTTAGAATCAGAGGACGCATACTTATTTGTTAGGGAGTTTGAAGAAGTGTGCCTCATGATGCGCATACCCCAGCTAGGAGACGATGCCGTTAGGGTACGTTTCATTCCCTGTTTTCCTAAAGGACCTAGTAAAGAAATGGTTGTACAATTTGGCGGTAGATTCTGTCATGACATGGGATGATTTCGTCAAGGCCTTCTTGAAGAAATTCTACCCAATTCATAAAACTGCCCTCATAAGAAAAAATATCATGCAATTCAGGTAAGAACCGAGCGAGCCGTTTTGGAGATACTTTGAGCGATTCAAAGATCTCCTAGCTTAGTGCCCTCATCATAGTGTGGAGAAATGGCGTCAGTGCCAGATTCTCTACGACGGCTTAGATTATCAAACGAAAATCCTTTTAGAAACCATGTGTCAGGGAGGGTCCTTGCAAAAGAATGAGAATTAGGGTTGGGACTTATTTGAGGATTTAGCTGAGAAAACCCTGCAATGGGAGCCAGCCTCGAAAAAACCAAGGAATTCACAATTTATAGTTTCAAGAGGAGGCTCCTATCTCTAGAATCATCCATAACTGCAGAAGCCAAGATTGCAACCCTAATGAGGAGAATAGAGGCTCTAGCAATAAGAGAGACAGCCAATGTCAACCAAATCAACCCACCACTAATTCACAATCCGGGTTGTTCATACTGTCAGGCACCAAACCACGTCTTTAAAGAGTGCCCTATTTTTCATACCCAGCAAGTGCTACCGGAATACCTGAATGCGGCATACTCACGGCTGTCACATAATCCCTACTCGTAAACATACAATCCAGGTTGGAGGAATCACCCAAATTTCTCCTGGGCCCAGAACAATCCTCCTAGGCCTAATTTCTCTAACAATTTTCACCATCCCAGTCCTCCATCAAATTTCCCCAGTCAAGCTCCATCTTCCTCCTATCAAAGTTCGCCAATGGAAAAGAAATTCAGTAAGTTGGAGGAGAGCATGGAAGCTTTTATGAAGTCCCAAACCGCTTTTATGCAAAATCAGGGACAAACGCTGAACAACCATTCACAGGCTATATCGAGATTGAAAATGCAGATGAGCCAATTAGCTAGCTCCCTAAGTGAAAGACCAAAGGGTACTTTACCTAGTCAGCTGCTAGTTAACCCAAAAAACTCCAATCAAGCATATGAAATTTAGGATCCATCGATCAACCAATGCAATGCTTGTAGGCTGTCTAAAAAATCATTGAAGACAAGTCCTCAAAAGCAGAGTTTCAAACTCCAGACGCAGTCCAAGGCGCGAGGGTCGAAAACCCGCGTCTCAGCAGCACTGCAGCACCAAGGCGCGAGGGTCGAAACCCGCGTCTCAGCAGCACTGCGGCACCAAGGCGCGAGGGTAAACCCGCGTCTCAGCAGCACTGCGGCACCAAGGCGCGAGGGTCGAAACCCGCGTCTCAGTTATAACTGCCCTTTTATGGGGTCAATCGCTGCCCACATAACGGGGAAGTTAACCCCCATTATGGAGCGTTTTTAGGGGGCACGTTCACCCCTGAAACCTCTATAAATAGCCCCGTTGCTATGGAGAAAAGGTCGGTCAATTAGATCTTAACTTAAGAGCTTCCACAAAGAAGGAAAGAGAGTTCAACTCTTCAAGTAACTTGCTGCGTACAAGTTAATTTTTGCCTATAATCTCTTTGAGATTTCTGGTCGACAGAGCTGTGTTACTCCGTCCACCAACCAAAGAGAAGATCCCCAAAAAGTTCCTAACGTTCACCTGGTCAACGAAACACAAGACTCACTTTCCACCGTCACCTGAAGAACCCAGCATTAAACAAAGGGAGGATTCAAGACTCAATATCTACCCTCTCTTGTAATCGGAGTATAAGTCTGTTGTAATTTTTCAATTGATTCAAGGAAATTTTACGCGAATTTTTCTCCCACCAAACAAGGGATGGCGACTCTGCTGGGGACTACCTTTTCCACTGACGAGCAAGTGGTGGCGCAAGGTGACGTCATTTACATGGGAAAAACGGTCGAATCACTTGTCGTGAAATTCGACCAAGTAAAGTATGAAGAGTTCCTTTCTTCTGGCTCCAAGAGCCCAAAGGCCCGTGCCTACCACATGGTCTCTACAGGAAAATGCCCCGAAGCCCGCCCTGAGATTCTCTCAGACACGGCAGCTCTGAAGGATATTGTGGTCAATCGCGCCAGGCGTAACACCCGCGCCAACGTCTCTCAGGAGACTCGCGTGGTCAACTTTTCTGGTGTTTAGCCAGTCCATCCTCTTCCTCAGAACCAGGTTGTCGGTTCCATTCCACCCCCACGACGAAACTGGAACGCTGAACGGCGGCAGAGAAGGCGTACGCGTCAACTACAAGTTGGAACGATCGATTGCCCAACAGAAGTAGGACGCGAGGTCCAGACCAGCGTCTCCTCTGTACCTCATTCGACACGTGAAGTCCGCGTTTGGCAGCCCAAGCGTCAGGTTCACCAGTCTGGCTCTTTTGAAGCCCCACTCCCCAAACGCCAACGTGAAGCTCGCGCACCTTGTCAAGCACAAGAGGCACGCGCCTCTAGGCGCGGGGCCCAGCAGCCCTGCATTCCTCAAGCGCCTCTGTTCAGACGCGATAATCAGCAGCGCAAAAGCTGCGTCTCTTATCAGCAGAGATGCCAAACTCGCGTTTCGAGGCCACGACGTAAGAATTGCGTCCCAAAACCTTGCAGCTCAGCTATGCAAAGTAAGGATGCCTCCCACCCTCAACATTGCGAGGCTAGTCTCTTTGATCCCCTGCCCACGGATCTAAGAGATTATTTGACAAGGAGGAGAAGTGCTAATCGAATCACTTCATCATGTTGCTGCGAACGGCTTATCACAATGCTCTCTGAATGCCGTTGCAGTTCAGGTGCAAACCAGCAGTCTCTAGTTAGACAGCTGACCCTGATTCCCCGATCAGCTAAAAGGAATCGTTCCCACAGGAGGAGGATTTTCTCTGATGCTGAATATCCTAAGCTCACTGCCAACATGACGAGCAGGAGTAGGGGAAAGCAACCTGTGATCAGCTCGATGAGTCTGACACCAAACCGGAAGGAGTGTACCGACACACTCGCACTCGGACTGGGGCAATCCCCCCGATTGACTACAATGCTCTAGCCCGGGGCATTAAGGTGAATGACTCGCATTCCGCTATTGCAGAGTCACAGGTTCAAACTCTTCTATAGAGAAAGAGGCCTTTATATACATGACCAGCACTCCTGAGGAGACCGCCAGGCGCTTGGAGCAGCAAGCCCAACTCCAGAGGGAACAATTCGAGATGATTCGTGCTCAGCAAGAATCTATCGACTCCCTCAAGCAGATGCTCACACAGTTGCTTGAAGATAAGAGGAAGTCAACCGACAAAGCCTCCTCTAAAAAGTCTAAAGGTAAACGAAAAGAAGGAGAAAGCTCATCTTCTGTACGTATAGAGGAGAAAGAGCAGCCTACTTTTGGTTTGTCTAAATCCTCGTCATAAGGAAAGGACGACCGAGACCAGGGAAGGGTTCATTCTAAAAGAATGAATCAATTGGATCAACATCTTGAGGCCTTACTAACCGGAAAAGCCTGCAAGAAGCAGGGGTGGTCTGACCATATCCGACGGAGTGGGACCTTGTCCTATACCCTCCCAAGTTCAAGGCTCCGACCCTCCAAGCTTTTGATGGGAAAGGTTCACCGAACCAACATATCTACTACTTTAAGTCTCAAACAGGGAATGTGGTACATAACGATGCCATCTTGGCACGTTTGTTCATCGGCACCCTGAAAGGGCTTGCCTTTGAATGGTTCATGAAGCTCCCGGAAGGCTCCATTAAGAACTGGGGCGATTTGGAGGGAGAAGCTCTTCCTAACGCGCTTCTTTGAAGATGACTCAGAGGTCACCATGCCAACTCTTTTGGCCACCAAGCAGCGAAAGGAAGAGTCCATCAAGTCATTCGTAGAAAGATTTCGGAATGTAGCACTCCGATGTCCAAGCGGTATGACCCAGGTCACCCTGGTAGAAACACGCCGCCACACAAACTTCACTCCTCGCCCAAATAGGAGTTGCCGAAAGCCGCACCTGAAAGCAGTTGATCCAACAAGGTGAACAGGCTGAAGAAATTATCACCCGAGTTAGGGCAGAAGAAAACAAACCCAGACCTGAGAGGTCAACAAGGCGCGCGCCAGACACATCTCTCCAAACAAAAAGGAAGGATAACTTGGAGACAGAGACCAAGTCCCCCGTCAAACCTCAACCGGTCAAGGAAAGTGGCTCTTCAAGCCAACCATGCGCCAGCAAGCAGTATTCCTTTAAGGACGAACATGTCGACTCGCTCTTCAAGTTACTCAACAAGAGCAACAGACTGAAGCTTCTTGAAGTTAGGAGCCCTGAAGAAGTCGGTAAAACCGATAATCCCAACTACTGCTTGTATCACAGGATGCTGGGACACCCCACCAAGAGCTGTTATGTCTTCAAGGATATCCTTCAGGCTCTGATTGACGCGGAGGTATTAAAACTTCGTCCAGAGCAGAAGAAGGTGACGGCTAATATGATGTCATTTCTCCAGTTTGAAAGACAACCTCCAACGCCCTCTGGGGTAGTCCCTGTCCCAAGAGGAGAGCTGAGAATGGTCAATATAGACCCTTACCAGCAGCAAGAGAAGGGCCTAGTACCTATTTTCACACCTCGGGGAGAAGTCATGTGGGTTCATCCCGACCTTGTAGATGGCCAGCCATGGACCACTGTAACCAGCAGGAAGTCCAAAGGCAAAGCTAAAACCTCTTCCTGTAATGTGGTATGTGCCTCTTCTCGGGAAGCGGAGACTGATGTTCCCTTGCTGACCGATTCAGAAGAAGAAATAGTAGCTCTAGCCACAAAGCCCAACCAACTTATGACAGAAACCCATTCGGGTCAGTCATATTTGAAAAAGTATGACGAAATAGCGGCAATTCCCCCAAAACCTGCTATAGAGTCAGCCAAGCCCTCCACAAAACAACCCGTGGAGAGACAGAAAGATCTTCAGTTTTTCAAAGTTCTCTCGAAAGACATCGCGGAAGGATCTGATTGAGGTAAAACTTGCACAAAAAATACAGAATTTTAGATTTAGAAATAAAGATGTGCAAGTGCTCAATTCTTACTGCTATAGCAAGTGGCTATGCGGGTCATGATCCACAAGGAGGGTTTTGCGATAGAAGCGTTTACGTTTCTTTATTGAAATATTAATGAAGATAAAATGAAGATTCTTCTTTGTTTAAAGAAATGAAAATGAAAAAGAAAGTTATGTTAAAGTTAGAAAGAAAATGAGAGATGAAGAAGATGGAGAGAAATGGAGAATGACTATTTACAAAGAAAAGGGGAAAGAAAGTGACTATGTACAAATGAGTCGAAAAAGAATGATTTGGAAGAGGTGGTGATCTATACTAAAGAAATAAAAGAAAAGAAAGAAAGAAAAGTAAAGAAATACTTACCTAGGTTGATTGATGACTTACCTGGAAACCTTTAAATGTTCTACCTTGCATTCGGAGGCGTTCAATGCATAGACCATACGATCGAGCTCAGTCCCCGTGCGCATTATATCATCAAGCTGAGCAAGAATGAATTGATACGGATCTCGAGGAGGAGAACGTCTTCATGAACTATCGTTGGCACTCACACAACATCGTTATACTAATGCTTCTGGCTTCACTTGCAAACTCATCAAAAATAAAGGAGGTAAAGTAGAAAGAGGGAAAAGAAAATGAAAGTAAAGAAGAACATAAAAATATTACCTTTTATTGCTTGAAACGATGGAAGAAAGGAGAAGGGTACATCAGTGTCACTCTCAACATAGGCCTTCATCTCTTACTTACATGAATCTTCATCTAACCTAAGCTTACATACACATTACATAAAAAGAAAAGAAAAACCTAAACTACAAAATGAAAAACTAGTCTAAATCCTATCTCTGCCTGCCCTTTCGTTCTCTTTTTTTCTCAGCTAAAACCAGTATTTATAGGCAAAAAAACCTAAAGGAGAAGATCCCAGGAAGATTGGGAGAATCTCCTGGTCTGATGTATTTCCCGTATCTTCTTCTAATTTTCTTGTTTTTGCTTCAAAAGTTGACAAAACAGCCTTTGATTGTGCTTGATTCAGGGAGGATTCTTCTCAACCTTCCTTATATGTCAAGATTTTGCCTTGATTTCTTCATCTTGATTCAGGGAGGATTCTTCTCAACCTTCCTTATATGCCAAAATTTTGCCCTGATTTCTTCATCTTGATTCAGGGAGGATTCTTCTCAACCTTTCTTATATGCCAAGATTTTGCCCTGATTTCTTTATTTCAAATTTATTCTGAATTAATCAGAATTTGGTGGGCTTTTGGGCTTGTTTCTCTTCATCTCCTTAAGGAATGGGCCTGCAAATAAATTAAACATTTAATTAGGACAATGCAGATTTTATTCTATAATAAGTATGAAAATATGATAATAAATGTGCAACATTAGTGACTAATCACACCCCCATACCTATCTTTTGCTCGTCCTCGAGCAAAATAACTAAACTATACTAAGGATTATTTAGACCACTTTTGAAGGTCACGCGATTATACTGAGTATGTGCAACAAGCCGTTAAACCTCTAGGTTTCCCCTAGAGGACAAGTTTTGTCTCGTGAGGGTTTTCAGTGGATTACACCCACAAAATCCATAAAGAAAAAGAAACAAAGAGTTAGTATTTTCGAAAAGCATTTTGAAAGAGAAAAATATTTGAAATATAATTGTAAGATTTAAGCAATCTATAAGTTATAGGAAAACTGAATTTTTCATTCCTAAACTTAGTCTCTATTCAAAAATTTGTTATCAATCAAAGTAAGGAGTCAAATTGTACTTCTCATCTAGTCTATTACTTTACCCTAAGTCATATGCACCTTGTGATTGTGAAAATTTTGACTAAGGGTTCATTAACTCTAACTCTTATGCCTTATTTATATATATATATATTATTTTTTGTGGTATTATTCCTTAGTTCTATTAGGCTTCTAATCTGCTCATGTAACGAGCCTTTAATCGATGACTCCCAAACCAAACGGTCTTAGGGCACCGGTGAGAAAACACCCCAAGGACTTAAGGACTTGAGCAAACAAGGCCACAAAATTAAGGATTTTATTATATGAAGCTCTTTTAGGCGTGAATACTTATGCTTTATTAGGCACAAATACCCAGCTTAATCAGAGGAATTTTTTTTTTCCTCAAACTTATCTAATCATCTTTCGCATAAATACCAAGGCTTACTTAGGTCAAAGCACCTAGCTAATCAATAATTAGATTTGTTCATTTTTCATAGATATATATTTTTCTTTTTTTCTTTTTTTTATAAGGCATAAGAATCTTTGTTTTTAAACCCTAAGTGTGTAAGTGTATGAAGTGTGCATATTTCATTAAGGTAAAGATCAAGACTAAATTACTTTGACAAATTATCTTCCTAACCCTAAAAATCAAACAAATAATCTTATTTTGACCAAGTATAAGAAATCCTAATTTGGATTTTCCTATTCCTTAAAATTAACTTAATTTCTTATAAAAAATATGTCAAAATATTGTTTCTATTTTCAAAAAGTTTTTAAAAGTAAAGAAAATGTTAATTTTTTTTAATAAAAGAAAAACTTAAATTATGTTAGAACCCTCCCCCACACCTATCTCATGCATTGTCCTCAATGTATGAATTAATGCATAGATGCATGAAAAAGAAGAAAGGGAAGGAGAATGTTACCTTAAGGTGGTGGTTTCGGTGGTGGTCTGATTGGTCCACGAAATGCGGCCCAATGGACTTTTTGTTGGGTTCGGAGGAACCCGCCAGAAGTTTCTCTAATATAACCCATTAAGATTGTGTATCCATGAAGGATTTTTATTAAGTATTTGACCCCATCTAATTTCCAAATTCCATAACTGATTTTAGAGTCAAATTTGTCAACCACCTCGTCCCAGAATGGAGTGTGAAAAGATAGAATGATTGACTTGGACTCAGGAAGGACAGGAACTAATACCGACTCAGGAAGGTGACTTAAGTCAAATAAAGGTTCAAGAGTCGAAATAGGTTCAGAAATTGGGTCCAAGTCAAGAAGTTAAAACTTAAGTCCATATGTATTTTCTAACAATGGGATGTGACTTAATATTGGTGATTCAAGTTCAAGAATGATAGGTGGAGGAATCAAAACTGACTTTAAAATATTACTCAAGTTTGGTAACAAAACAGGAGTCAATATTGATTCAGAAAGTTGAACTGGATCACAGATTTGAGAATCTAGATCGCATATATCATTGAGTTCAATATCAAAAAAATTGAGAACCTGCCAATTTGTCAATAGGATTTTCAAAAGTGTACAATTGGTCAAGTTCAATATGATCATCAAAAATAGGTGATTCAATTTCATGATGAATTGGCACAGGATCCAATGTTGACTCAGGGAAAAGGTTGAAATCAGGTGAAGACACCAGAGTCATTATTGAATCAAGAAGTAAAATTGAATCACTTAGTTGAGGTTCATGATCATATTCATTTTCAAGTTCGATTTCAGGCAAGGGATAACTTGCCAAACAATCAATATTATTTGGAGTTTGGGCAAGTTCAAATGACGGTTCTGAAATGGAACCTTGATGTATGCGTCGGAAAAGGAGGATTCGATTGTAAAATTCTTTTGATTGGATAGAAAATTACAACAGATCAGTCTTCCGATTACAAGGGAGGGAGGATGTTGAGTCTTGAATCCTCCCTTTGTTTAAGGCTGGGTTCTTCAAGTGGCGGTGGAGAGTGAATCTTGTTCTCTGTTGACCAGGTGAACGTTGAGATCTTTCGGGGCTTTTCTCTTCGGGTGGTTGACGGAGTAACACAGCTCTGTCGACCAAAACTCTCAAAGAGATTGTCGGCAAAGGCTAACTTGAACACAGTAAGTTCTCTGAAGGGTTGAACTCTCTCTCTTTTCTTTCAGAGCTCTTTTCTCCCAAAAATCCTCCGACCCCTTCTTCATAGCGACGGGGCTATTTATAGGGGTTTCAGGGGCGTACGTGCCTCCTAAAAATACTCCATAATGGGTGCTAACTTTCCCCGTTATGTGGGCCGTGATTGGCCCTGAAACCGGGACGGTTACAACTGAGACGCGGGTGTCAACCCACGCGCCTTGGAGCTGCTGAGACGCGGCTTTCGACCCTCGCGCCATAGTGCTGATAAGACGCGGGTTTCGACCCTCGCGCCTTGGTGCTGCTGAGACGCGGGTTTCGACCCTCGCGCCTTAGTGCGGCTGAGACGCGGCCAAAATTGGCTTTGCGTCTAGAACTTGGAATTCTGCTTTTTAATGGCTCGTCTTTTAGTGATTTTTAGACAGCCTACAGAACCCCCTCCAAAGTTTTCGATATTCCGCAGTTAAGTGGGACGGATTTCGAAATACTTTGGACTCTAGCTGAACTCGCCCTTATGACTGGACTATCAATGCTCCGGGTTTGATCTTGGCTGGAGTATGGTCTTCGTGAGTGTACTGTGGAACTCTTTGAAGCCACCAAAGTTGATCGTGTTGAGTGTCTAGATGCACAGTCTAAACCTCCCCGATTGCTTTAAGTCTGTCGTGGGTGCACTTTAAGCCATGAGTGGACGGTCGTCTGCTTGTGCCAGTGTACTGTTGAACTGTTCTGCAGAAGCAAGGACTGAACGCCAGCTTTAAAGTTGTGACTTTCATAGGGCTGTATCTTTTGGAATGAGAATGCGACTGATATTCTACAAGACAGACGAGATTCTTGGGCTGATTGGAAGGATGCGAACTTCGGAGGGACGCATCTTTTTTGAGTAAAGACGCGACTTTCTGAACGCAACAATGGCTGCGCTGAAGGGATGCGTCCATTGAAGAGGCGCGACTGTTGGGTGCGAATCTGTGCCATGCCATGAGTGCATTGCCACGTGTCCTATGGAGCCGACGGGATACCTTCTTTTTGGCGTGCGAACTTCACGCTGTGTTAAATGCGCTGTCCACGCGTCAAAAGACGATTCGCCGTTGAGTCAATCGAGCCAAGCGCCGCGTATCTTTGCGAATCGCTGTGCCTATAAATGGCAAGAGTCATCATTAATTTCTCTTTCGTCTTCGCGTGCATCTTGCTAGGGTTTTGGGAAAGAAGTTCTCTTTGTTCTCTTCTATTGTCTTGAACTCTCTCGTCTCTTTTTGGTCAGACGCATAGAAGCAAAGAATTGTTGGCTTGTCAAAACTATGATGAAAATTTTAACAAGTCAAATTTTGTGGAGAAAAGATCCTATTTCAGGAACCCCACAATGCTGTCAGAGGTGTGATATTAACTTGATAGAGATAAGATAATTTTGGTAGGCCTGCCACTTTATAAAAAGAAAGTGACAGGTTGAACTGGTACCCCCAGGGAAGATGAGCTTTTATCAAAGGTTTAAGCTCAACTGGAGAGTTGATGAAAACATTGTTAACGGTATAATGTTAACCTAACAATGTTTTTTTTTAAGTAGACTTGTTGTTCTGTTAAGGAGAACAACAAGTGAGACTAGGCTCGCGGGGAGTCTAGGAAAGTCTTTACCGTTAGAGGTGTGATATTAACTTAACGGGTTGAATGTAGTCTTGTCAGAAGTGTAATGTTAACTTGACAAGAATGTAAGTCAGAGGTGTGATATTAACTTGACTCAAAAGCTTTTCAGTTTTATTTGGGAAAACTAAAAGTGTCACTGTCATAGGTGTAATGTTTAACTTGACAATGAGGTAATGCTAGAGGTGTAATTTTGAACTTGGCATTAGTCATCTCGATTTCAGCGAGGAAGTCCGAGGAAAAGTCATGGCTGTAAGTGTATTGTTGAACTTGGCGATGACCTGGATGCTAGAGGTGTAATGTTAAACTTAGCATTGTTCATTTCAGCTTCAATATGGAAGTCTGAAGGAAGGTGACTGTCAGAGGTGTGATGTTAACTTAACAGAAACTCGATGTACTGTTTAGAAGTATAATGTTAACTTAACAGTAATTTGTCAGAGGTGTGGTATTAACTTGACAGAAATTGATTTGCGATATGAGCAATTTGAGGACCTGTCATTCTATTGATGAGAATTGGCAAGTGGAGTTTAAAAATGTCAGAGGTATAGTGTTAACTTGACAAATTTGGATTCGCGATATGAGCAATTTTGAAGACTTGCCATTCTATTAATGAGAATTGGCAAGTGAAGTTTGAAGTGCCAGAGGTATAGTGTTAACTTGGCAACGACTGTATTTTGTAGACCTACCATTCTGTGGATGAGAATTGGTAAGGGATTTTGGAGGGGAGAGTGGAGTCAAGTCCACTTAAGATTTTTAGCAAACCCTCAGCTATCAACGGATTTGAGGTGCCTTTACCAACTACCATTTGAGTTGGGCTAGCCATGCTATTCCCCTCAGCATGATGAGTTGTCGAAGATTTATGTTGGGCTTAGAAGCCAACATTTTCCTTTATCCTTAGCCGTTGGAGGCGTCGGATCAAATGGGAACATGTCCCTTAGGATTTTTAGCAAATCCTCAGCTGTCAACGGGTCTGATATGCCTTTACCAACTACCGTTTGAGTTGGGCTAGCCATGCTATTCCCCTCAGCATGATGAGTTGTCGAAGACTTATGTTGGGCTTAAAAGCCAACATTTTCCTCTATCTTTAGCCGTCGGAGGCGCCGGATGTTAATGAAGAAGCTCTTCTTGTTTTGATCAGAGGTGTACTTTTAACTTGATCGGAGGGGGAGTACTATTAAGGATAGTACTTCTTCAAGAATCTGCCATTGATCGGCATCATGAGGGTATCGCCATTTGAAGTTATGAGGCGATACGATCCATTTGAGTAGACTGACTCTACTACGAATGGTCCTTCCCATTTAGGTTGAAATTTTTCTTTCGTCTTGTGCGTCATCACCATGGGTCTTCTGACGGCTAGGACAAGATCGCCTTTCTTGAAAATTCGCACTTTAACTTTCTTGTTGAAGGCTCTGGTAATTCGAGCTTGATAAAGCTCGATTTGTTGTTGGGCCTGCAAACGCTTATCGTCTAAGGCCTCCAATTCCTGGAGTCGCTGTCGATGCTTCTCCTCTGTTGTCATCTCCGCTGTCAAGGCGATGCGTAGAGATGGAATTTGGATTTCCAGTGGAAGCACGGCTTCACACCCATATACCAAAGAAAATGGCGTAGCTTTAGTCGGGGTTCGCACAGTTGTGCGATAGGCCCATAAGCATTCACCTAGCTTGTCGTCCCAGTCACGTTGACTTTTCGAGACGAATTTCTTGAGAAGCTTGCCAATGGTCTTGTTAAAAGCTTCTGCGAGACCATTAGCGGCGGGGTAGTATGCCGTTGAGGACACACTCTGGATTCTGAACTTGGCGCAGAATCTCTGGAAAGCCTGGCTGATGAACTGGGGCCCATTGTCGTGGACAATTCGCCGAGGTACCCCAAAATGGTAAATGACGTGATGTTTTACGAATTTGATCACATCAGATGACTTCACCTCCTTCAAAGGAACGACCTTAGCCTATTTGGAGAAGTAATCGGTTATTGCTAAATAAACCGATGTCCTTTTGATGATGGAGGGCTGATAGGGCCAACCACATCCATCCCCCACATTTCAAATGGCCAAGTAGAAGTCGTGGAGTGAAGGTAGCCTGGCACCTGATGGATGAAATCGCCATGTATTTGGCAGGCATGACATCTTCTGGCGTAAGTGATGGCATCAGCGATCATCTTAGGCCAATAATATCCCAGCCTTTGGAGTCGGTATGCAAGTTTTGGGCCAGGTTGAGGGGCTCCACACATACCGTCATGGGCTTCTTTTAATATTTCCTGTGCCTCCCTTGGCGAAAGGCAGCGGAGCAAGATCCCGTCATGCGATCGACGATACAATGTTCGCGTGATCGCATTATAGTAGAATTTGGGGGCTTTCCTTCGAATGGCAGCCGCTTCTTTGGTGTCTTCAGGCAGGATGCCATACAGGACATAATCAATGTAGGGGAATCGCCAGTCTCTAGGCTCTGGACCCGGTTGACAATTCCAGCGCTTCTTTGCTTTGAGAATCTCCTGTTGGCTCCTGGTAATCCTCAGGAGCAATTCTCGGGCAATACAGGTCGTGGCTGTGGACAAATATCTTCTCCACTGTTCCAGCCGGAAGAGCTAAAGAGGTAGCGAGGGATGCCAGTGCATCTGCATGCGCATTTTGCCTACGCGGTACATGGTCGATGTAGAAGTTTGTAAACTTCCCAGCCATTTGGACAGTTGCATTGTAATAGGATACTAGGTCTTCATGTCTGACTTCGTACTCCCCGCGAACTTGGTTGACGATGAGTTTGGAGTCACCATATGCCTCGAGATTTTTAACGCCAATCTCATCGGCGAGTTGCATCCTAATCAAAAGAGCATTGTACTCCGCCACATTGTTGGAACAAGGTTCGGTTAATGAGACAGCTCGAGGAATCACATAGTTCTGCGGGGAGAAGAGGACTACTCCTACTCCTGCGACTATGTGTCCTTTTGGGCTTGTTCTTGATGCACCATCAAAGAAAAGTTGCCACACCTGTCTTTCAAAGGATGTCTGGGTCTGGCAGGTTTCAGCGACCTCGTCTGGGAGATCATCGTAGAGTTTGGTTGCCCTCGGATCTGGATGCTCAGTCAGGAAATCCGCCACCGCTTGTCCTTTAATGGCCTTCTGTGGTAAAAAGTGCATTTCATATTGAGATAACAATATGGCCCATTTTGCCAGTCGGCCATTTAGCGATGAAGGCTTTGTCATGAGTAACCTCAAGGGGTTGACTTTTGATATGACATTTATGGTTTAGCCTGCCAGATAGTGTCGCATTTTCTGAATGGCGAACACCAGTGCTAAACATTCCTTCTCGATCGGGTTGTACCGATGTTCGGCTCAGATCATTGTTCTACTCAGATAGTAGATAGCTTGCTCTCGTCCTTGATCATCATTCTGAGCTAGTAGAGCTCCCAAAGAATGATCCATTGCTCGGACGTATACCAGGAAAGATTTTCCGGATATCGGAGCTGCAAGGACTGGTGGTTGTGTGAGGTATTGCTTGATTTCCTCAAATGCTTGTTGGCAAGCATCGTCCCAAATGAACGAAACACCCTTCTTCATTAGCTTAGCGAAGGGTTGGCATCTTCCGGAGAGATTTGAGATAAACCTGAGGATGTATGCCAATCGTCCTTGCAATCCCCTGAGTTCCTTGAGATTCTTCGGGGGTTGCATCTCCTGGATAGCGCGAATCTTTTCCGGATCTAAATGAATTCCTGTGGAAGTCACTACAAACCCTAGGAACTTGCCGTTGGCCACCCCCAGGAAGGATTTGGTAGGGTTCATCTTCAACTGATGGGCCCGCATGATGTCGAAGACAACCTTTAGATCAGTGATATGATCACCTTTAGCGCGGCTTTTTACCGCAATGTCATCAACATAGCATTCCACTGTTTTGCGCATTTGCTGCTGAAAATGGCGTTCATAGCCCTTTGATATGTTGCCCCCGCATTCTTCAGTCCGAAGGGCATGATGGTATAGCAGTAGACCCCCAATGGTGTCCTGAAGGAGGTGTGCTTTTCGTCGTCAGGATACATTTTGATTTGATTGTATCCTGAGAACCCGTCCATGAAGGACATTCGTTCGAATCCACAAGTATCGTCAATCATGACGTCTGTGATTGGCAGTGGGAATTCTTCTTTGGGACAAGCCTCGTTTAGATCACAGAAGTCGATGCAGATCGGGATCTTTCCATTTTTCTTAGCAACGGGGACGATGTTGGCTACCCAATCAGGATGTTGCTCTTCCCTGATGAAGCCAGAATCTATGAGCTTTCTGACTTCTGATTGAATTGCCTCCATTATTTCTGGACGGAACCGTCGCTGTTGTTGTTTAACAGGCTTTACGTCCGGATTGATGTTGAGGCGGTGCATAGCCACTTGAGGATCAAGTCCAGGCATGTCTTCGTAATTCCAAGCGAAGACATCTTTATACTCTTGAACAAGAGATATTAGATCCTTTTTCTCCGACGGTGACAGGCCGTCGCTTATGAAGATGGGCTTAGGGTTAGCCTCATCTCCTAGATTAATCTGAACAACCTTGTCTTTCAAAGCGGGTATCCCAAAGAGTATTTAAATGTTTGATCCAAGGATCTGTATCGGATTGGATAATTTCTTCATCTCCGTCTTCCAGGTGGCTTGTTGAAACCATGTTCACTGAAAGTTCCCCGAAGATGTTGCCGACACTGACATCTGACTCCCATGATGACGTGCCTGAAGAGTAATCGTCGCTTGATGATTCTCGAGAATCAGAGGCTGATGGGACTGGAGTTGATACATAGCCTAACCCCCTGCGCGTCCGATGATAATAATCGGGGGCTTTCCCTTTCGGCACAAAGGAGCGAAGTAGCGTTCTCCTTCCTTTGCCGAAGTTCAACCCAAGTCTGCTTGTTAGGTCATACCCCATGCATTTCATCATTCTGAGTGCTTTTGGTTCATAATGACCGAACTGAGGGGATTCCTCCTCGCCTTCTGATTCTTCGTGGGGCGTTGGTTCAGACGAGATTTGCCCAAAAAGAATTGGTTTTTGGCCTTTCCGTCTTGCTGGAACCATAAATATAGATTCTTGCGCGTTACCATTATCTTGGTATGTCTCGAAGGACGATTTCACTGGTACATGCAATGATGTCAAAGCATCCATTGCCGACCAGAGATCATTATCTACTTCGGTGCTAGTATCTGACGGTACGGAATCAGAAGCAAACACAGGAAAATACGCTAAATCTAATTCTTCATTAACGTACCAACCGCCTACATTGTCGGTGGTATTATCAACATTGAGCTTATTAATGCTCTTTACAAGTGGTTCCAACTCCCACAAGCACTCTTCTTTTTCTGGCTCGGTGTCAGCTTCATTACCAGAGTCTGGCTCCTCTGGTTGCGGGACTTCATCCATCTCCACGGGATCCTGATACAGTAAGGAGTCCGTGAAATAATTCTCGACTCCCTTGAACGGATGCCTTTCGGCAATCAACGTTTGCACCTTTCCACTTTCGTCAATATATTTCATGACTTGATGGAGAGTAGAGGGAACGATGGAGTTGCGGTGAATCCACGGCCGCCCCAACAGTAGATTGTAGGAAGTGTCGGCGTCGATGACGTAGCATGTTACTTCCGACTTTAGATCTCCAATCTGGCATTTGAGCTTGACCTTCCCCATTGGACGGGTACTATTGGCATTGAACCCATAAATGGTCGTCTGAGTAGGGCTCAAACGATGAGTAGGAATCCCCAAATGTTGCATGACCTGGCGAGGCATGATGCTCAATGCCGACCCGGGATCTACCTGAATGCGGTTCACCTCAGATGATCCAATATACCCTACAAAGTAAAGGGGTCGATCATGCTTCCCTTTGACTTGCATATCATCTGCCGTGAAGGTGATGCAGGGAATATTTTGGGAGGCGTGGAGGCAATCCTCTACATCTTCCTCCTTTGGTAGTTGGGTCATGAAGACCTCAGCATTGGCCAGAGCTTCTTGTAGAGCCTCTCTGGTCGACTTTGATAGCCTGAGGAGCTCATAAAGAGTAATCCGCGCCGGGATGTTGGCCAACTGAGCCAGGACATCAAAGAGTAAGGTGCGTGGATCCTTCCGCTATGTCTTTTGAAAGAACTCGAGAAAACCGAAGTTCTTTGTGTTTCTCCCAGGTTGCTTCGTGGAGGGCTTGGCTGGCTCTGCAGCGAGTCTTGGAGGAGTTACCGCCACTTCGCCATACTTTTTCAAATATGGCTGCCCCGAACGGGTTTCTGCCACCAGCTGACTGGGTTCTGCGGTCAGAACTATTGTCTCATCTTCTGAGTCGGTTAGCGAGGGAATATCAGTTTTCGCTTCTCGAGAAGAGGCACACACCACGTTGCAGGATGAAGCCTTTGCTTTGCCTTTGGACTTCCTGCTGGTTACAGTAGTCCATTACTGGCCATCAATAAGGTCGGGATGAACCCACATGACTTCTCCCCGAGGTGTGAGAACAGGTACTAAGCCCTTTTCTTGCTGCTGGTGAGGGTCTGTGTTGACCATTCTCAGCTCTCCTCTTGGGATAGGGACTATTCCAGAGGGTGTTGGGGGTTGTCTCCCAAACTGGAGAACTGACGTCATATTAGCCGTCACCTTCTTCTGCTCTGGTCGGAGTTTTAATACCTCCGCGTCAATCAGGGCCTGAAGGATGTCCTTGAAGACATAACAGCTCTTGGTAGGGTATCCCAACATCCTGTGGTACATGCAGTAGCTGGGATTGTCGGTTTTACCGACTTCCTTGGGGCGCCTAGCTTTAGGAAGCTTCAGTCGATTGCTCTTGTTGAGTAATTTGAAGAGCGAGTCGACATGTTCATCCTTGAAGGAATACTGCTTGTTGGCCCGTGGTTGGCTTGAAGAGCCACTTCCCTTGACTGGTTGAGGTTTGACAGGGGACTTGGTCTCTGCTGCCAAGTTATCCTTCCTTTTGGCTTGGAGGGATGTGTCGGCGCACGCCTCGTTGACCTTTCAGGCCTGGGTTTGTTTTCTTCCGCTCTGACGCGGGCGACAATCTCCTCAGCCTGTTCACCTTGTTGGACTAATTACTTCCAGGTGCGGCTTTCAGCAACTCCTATTTGAGTAAGGAGTGAGGTTTGGAGATTGTGGCGGCATGTTTCCACCAGGGTAACCTGGGTCATACCGCTCAGACATCAGAGTGCCACGTTCTGAAATCTTTCCACGAAAGACTTAACAGACTCTCCCTTTCGCTGCTTGGTGGCTAAAAGGGTAGGCATGTTGACCTCCGAGTCATTTTCAAAGAAGCGTGTTAAGAAAAGCTTCTCCAAATCACTCCAGTTCTTGATGGAACCTTCTGGGAGCTTCATGAACCATTCAAAGGCCAGCCCTTTTAGGGTGCCGATGAATAAACGCGCCAGGATGGCGTCGTTATCTACCACATTCCCAGTTTGGGACTTGAAATAGTAGATGTGTTAGTTCGGTGAACCTTTCCCATCAAATGCTTGGAGGGTTGGAGCCTTGAACTTGGGCGGGTATGGAACCAGGTCCCATTCGGCTGGATATGGGCGGACCACTCCTGCTTCTTGGAGACCTTTCCGATTGGTAAGGGCTTCAAGGCGCTGCTCCAACTGATTCATTCTTTTAGAATGAACCTTTCCCTGGTCTTGATCGTTCTTTTCCTGCGACGAGGATTTAGACGAACCAGAGGTGGGTTGCTCTTTCTTCTCGGAGTGTTCAGAAGATGAGCTTTCTCCCTCTTTTCGTTTGCCCTTAGACTTTCTAGGGGAGATTTCCTCCTGTCTTCGAGCAACTGTGCGAGTATCTGCTTGAGAGAGTCGATGGATTCTTGCTAAGCACGAATCATCTCGAGTTGTTCCTTCTGGACCTGGGCTTGCAGCTCCAAGCGCTTAGCGGTCTCCTCAGGAGTGCTCGTCATGTATGTGAAGGCCTCTTTCTCTATAGAAGAGTTTGAGGCCTGCGACTCTGCAATGGCAGAGTGCGAGTCATTAATCTCAATGACCCGGGCTAGGGCATTATAGTTGATCGGGGGAATGGCCCCAGTCCGGGTGCGAGTGTGTCAGTACACTCCTTCCGGTTCAGAGTCAGACTCGTCGGAGCTGACTACAGGCTGTTTTCCCTGCTCCTGCTCGCCATGTTAGCAGTGAGCTCTGGATACTCAGTGTCAGAGAAGATCCTCCGCCTGTAAGAGCGTCTTCTTTTGGCTGATGGGGGAATCAGGGTCAGCTGTCTAACTAAGGACTGCTGGTTCGCGCCTGAACCGTAACGGCACTCAGAGAGCATGGAGATGAGCCGTTGGCAGCAACATGATGAAGTGGTTTGATTAGCACTTCTTTTCTTTGTCAAGTAATCCCTTAGATCCATGGGAAGAGGATCGAAGAGATTAGCCTCGCAACTTCGAGGGCGGGAGGCATCCTTGCGCTGTACAGCTTGCACGCAGGATTCAGAGACGCGGTTCTCGCGTCGCAGCTTTAGGAAGCGTGCCTGGCGTCTCTGTTGAGAAGAGACGTAGCTGTCGCGTTGCTGCTTGGTACGTCGGGGCATGGACGTTTGAGAGGGAGTGGACTGCTGGGCCATGCGCCTAAGGGGGCGTGCCTCTTGTACTTGACGAGGCGCGTAAGCTTCGCCCTGGCGTCTGGTGAGTAGGGTTTCAGAGGAACTAATTTGGGGAGTCTCGTGTTTGGGCCGCCAAATGCGGACTTCGCATGCTGGATGCGGCGCAGCCAAGACACCAGTTTGAACCTTGCGTCCTGCCTCAGTTGGACGATCAGAAGTACCAACTTGTAGCTGACGCGCACGCCTCCTCTGTCGGTGCTCAGCATTTCGGTTGCGTCGTGGAGATGGAAAGAAACCAACAACGACCTGGTGCTGAGGGAGAGGGTGGACTGGATGGACACTAGAGGGCTTGACCACGCGGGTCTCCTGAGAGACGTTGGCGCGTGTATCTCGTATAGCGTAGTTGGCCGCGACACCCTTTTCAGTAGCTACACCTGAGGTCACGCGGGTCTCCTGAGAGACGTTGGCGCGTGTGTCACACTTGGCGCGGTTTGCCGCGACACCCTTCACAATAGCCGCGCCTGAGAGAGTCTCAGAGTGGGTTCGGGGCAAGTCCTCATAGAGACCCTGCGACAGACGCGGGTCTTTGGGCTCTTGGAGCTGGAAGAGAGAAACTCTTCATACTTTGCCTCGTCGAACTCGACGACAAGCGATTCGACCATCTTCCCCTTATAGAGGACATCACCTTGCGCCACGATTTATTCGTCAGTGACAAATGTAGTCCCCAGCGGAGTCGCCATCTCTTGTATGCGTCAGAAAAGGAGGATTCGATTGTAAAATTCTTTTGATTGGATAGAAAATTACAACAGATCAGTCTTCCGATTACAAGGGAGGGAGGATGTTGAGTCTTGAATCCTCCCTTGTTTAAGGTTGGGTTCTTCAAGTGGCGGTGGAGAGTGAATCTTGTTCTCCGTTGACCGGGTGAACGTTGAGATCTTCTGAGGCTTTTCTCTTCTGGTGGTTGACGGAGTAACACAGCTCTGTCGACCAAAACTCTCAAAGAGATTGTCGGCAAAGGCTAACTTGAACACAGCAAGTTCTCTGAAGGGTTGAACTCTCTCTCTTTTCTCTAGAGCTATTTTCTCCCAAAAATCCTCCGACCCCTTCTTCATAGCGACGGGGCTATTTATAGGGGTTTCAGGGGCGTACGTGCCTCCTAAAAATACTCCATAATGGGTGCTAACTTTCCCCGTTATGTGGGCCATGATTGGCCCCGAAACCGGGACGGTTACTACTGAGACGCGGGTGTCAACCCACGCGCCTTGGAGCTGCTGAGACGCGGCTTTCGACCCTCGCGCCATAGTGCTGATGAGACGCGGGTTTCAACCCTCGCGCCTTGGTGCTGCTGAGACGCGGGTTTCGACCCTCGCGCCTTGGTGCTGATGAGACGCGGCCAAAATTGGCTTTGCGTCTAGAACTTGGAATTCTGCTTTTTAATGGCTCGTCTTTTAGTGATTTTTAGACATCCTACACTTGATTTCCAAAACTACATGACTCTTCGGCTCTAACAGAATGGTTACTGACATCAGAACTGGCCAAACGGTTAGAATGTAAAGATTGGACCATCATTTCTATGTCGTGATTACGAGCGTTTTGAGCCTGAATCATGGCTTCAAGCATCTCTTCATAGGTGATATGTTCATTGTTGTGTTGAAAAGATGAAGTGTTGTCTTGGAATTGGTAGTGAAATTGTGAGTCCATCATATTTTGGGATTTGTGTTTGGACTCACGCATACTCATTTCCAAAATTGATAGTTTTCTATTTTGGACTGGTGGATCTGAGTAGGAATCTTGAAAATATTGTGGACTAGGTGGAGAGGGGGGACAATTTGGTTGAAAATTGGACCGGGGTAGGTGAATCCCCACTGACTCTGTGAAGAGTTGAAATCGTTATGGAAATTATGGTTATAAGATTGGGGATATGGGTTATATTGATTCGGATAAGACCAATCCGGCACACTAGGTTGGTTAAAGTTATGATATGCCGGGTTGGTAATATCCGAAAAAGAGTTTGATGTGTAATATGGATTATTATTGAAGTTGAAAAAATTGTTATTATAAGCCATATCACATAATGGAATACAAACAAAAAGAAAGAAAAATAACAAATAAACAAACAAAAAAGAAAAAATTCTAGCCTAAGTTAGGGTAGACCTATGACCTAGACGACTCCTAACTGATTAGACTGTCCACGGGAGGTTTAATTCAGACTTTGACCACAAGCTAATCAGCCAGGTCAGGGCAAGGTTGGTGGGAGGTTTTCCGTCAAAGACGTTCCTTAATTAAATAACCACCAACCTTCGGGCTTTCGGCCCTTAATCCCTTCCTAGACACTGATTTGGCAAGAGTCAAATTCCAACACCTTTCCCCTTAGGATAATCTCCTAATTGAGTCCGAGATGTCCCTAGGGCCAACGTCTACTCATTTTTAGTTAGGCTTGGGTTAGTGAGTGCTTGGAATCTGATTTTTGGGCCAAGGAAGGGTGATTAAATCCCCACCTTATCTTGTTATGGGTTAGTGCCCTTAAGATAAGTTTGTGCAAGTGTACAAGATATGTAAACAAGATTCACTCAAAGCGAAGTAAATCAACCAAGAGATGAGTCCTATTCTAGATGCAATGCGAACGTACCTTGCTCCAGCACTCTTCAACAGTAAAGTAAATGAATTGAAAAGACACGTGCATAAAATGCAAACGTCTGATCAATTTTTTAACTTTTTCAACAAATGTTTTACTGTTGATTTGTTAGCAGGCTTTTGGTGATGGCATATAAGAAATAAAGTTGCAGAAAACTATCATTTTGCAAAACAAGCAGCCCTGCAAGAAAGACAGTTAGTAGTGAACTCTTCCTTGCCGCGGGAAACGCGGCTAAAGCCGAGCAAACGTGGCAATTCAGAGGGTATTTGGTCTCTGTTTTCTAGAACAGAGGCCCAAGACCACTTATATGTTACTGCAATCTTTTTTCCTGCTTTTCTTACCCTATAACCTGCAACAGAGAAGAAAAATTCGTTTTAGTTCAAAAAATTCAATAAAAATCAGATTTCAATAAAAACCATTACCCTCCCCGGCAATGGCACCAAAATTTGATTGAGGTAAAACCTGCACAAAAAATACAGAATTTTAGATTTAGAAATAAAGATGTGCAAGTGCTCAATTCTTACCGCTATAGCAAGTGGCTATGCGGGTCGTGATCCACAAGGAGGGTTTTGCGATAGAAGCGTTTACGTCTTTATTGAAATCTTAATGAAGATAAAACGAAGATTCTTCTTTGTTTAAAGAAATGAAAATGAAAAAGAAAGTTATGTTAAAGTTAGAAAGAAAATGAGAGATGAAGAAGATGGAGAGAAATGGAGAATGACTATTTACAAAGAAAAGGGGAAAGAAAGTGACTATGTACAAATGAGTCGAAAAAGAATGATTTGGAAGAGGTGGTGATCTATACTAAAGAAATAAAAGAAAAGAAAGAAAGAAGAGTGAAGAAATACTTACCTAGGTTGATTGATGACTTACCTGGAAACCTTTACATGTTCTACCTTGCATTCGGAGGCGTTCAATGCATAGACCATACGATCGAGCTCAGTCCCTGTGCGCATTATATCATCAAGCTGAGCAAGAATGAATTGATACGGATCTTGAGGAGGAGAACGTCTTCATGAACTATCCTTGGCACTCACACAACATTGTTATAGTAATGCTTCTGGCTTCACTTGCAAACTCATCAAAAACAAAGGAGGTAAAGTAGAAAGAGGGAAAAGAAAATGAAAGTAAAGAAGAACATAAAAATATTACCTTTTATTGCTTGAAACGATGGAAGAAAGGAGAAAGGTACATCAGTGTCACTCTCAACATAGGCCTTCATCTCTTACTTACATGAATCTTCATCTAACCTAAGCTTACATACACATTACATAAAAAGAAAAGAAAAACCTAAACTACAAAATGAAAAACTAGTCTAAATCCTATCTCTGCCTGCCCTTTCGTTCTCCTTTTTGCTCAGCTAAAACCAGTATTTATAGGCAAAAAAAACTTAGAGGAGAAGATCCCAGGAAGATTGGGGGAATCTCCTGGTCTGATGTATTTCCCGTATCTTCTCTAATTTTCTTATTTTTGCTTCAAAAGTTGACAAAACAGCCTTTGATTGTGCTTGATTCAGGGAGGATTCTTCTCAACCTTCCTTATATGTCAAGATTTTGCCCTGATTTCTTCATCTTGATTCAGGGAGGATTCTTCTCAACCTTCCTTATATGCCAAGATTTTACCCTGATTTCTTCATCTTAATTCAGGGAGGATTCTTCTCAACCTTCCTTATATGCCAAGATTTTGCCCTGATTTCTTCATTTCAAATTTATTCTGAATTAATCAGAATTTGGTGGGCTTTTGGGCTTGTTTCTCTTCATCTCCTTAAGGAATGAGCCTGCAAATAAATTAAACATTTAATTAGGACAATGCAGATTTTATTCTATAATAAGTATGGAAATATGATAATAAATGTGCAACATTAGTGACTAATCACACCCCATACCTATCTTTTGCTCGTCCTCGAGCAAAACAACTAAACTATACTAATGATATTTAGACCACTTTCGAAGGTCACGCGATTGCACTGAGCATGTGCAACAAGCCGTTAAACCTCTAGGTTTTCCCTAGAGGACAAGTTTTGTCTCGTGAGGGGTTTCAGTGGATTACACCCACAAAATCCATAAAGAAAGAGAAACAAAGAGTTAGTATTTTCGAAAAGCATTTTGAAAGAGAAAAATATTTGAAATATAATTGTAAGATTTAAGCAATCTATAAGTTATAGGAAAACTGAATTTTTCATTCCTAAACTTAGTCTCTATTCAAAAATTTGCTATCAATCAAAGTAAGGAGTCAAATTGTACTTCTCATCTAGTCTATTACTTTACCCTAGGTCATATGCACCTTGTGATTGTGAAAATTTTGACTAAGGGTTCATTAACTCCAACTCTTATGCCTTATTTATATATATATTATTTTTTTGTGGTATTATTCCTTAGTTCTATTAGGCTTTCTAATCTGCTCATGTAACGAGCCTTTAATCGATGACTCCCAAACCAAACGGTCTTAGGGCACCGGGTGAGAAAACACCCCAAGGACTTAAGGACTTGAGCAAACAAGGCCACAAAACTAAGGATTTTATTATATGAACTCTTTTAGGCGTGAATACTTATGCTTTATTAGGCACAAATACCCAACTTAATCAGAGGAATTTTTTTTCCTCAAACTTATCTAATCATCTTTCGCATAAATACCAAGGCTTACTTAGGCCAAAGCACCTAGCTAATCAATAATTAGATTTGTTCATTTTTCATAGATATATTTTTTCTTTTTTTTTTTATAAGGCATAAGAATCTTTGTTTTTAAACCTAAGTGTGTAAGTGTATGAAGTGTGCATATTTCATTAAGGTAAAGATCAAGACTAAATTACTTTGACAAATTATCTTCCTAACCCTAAAAATCAAACAAATAATCTTATTTTGACCAAGTATAAGAAATCCTAATTTGGATTTTCCTATTCCTTAAAATTAACTTAATTTCTTACAAAAAATATGTCAAAATATTGTTTCTATTTTCAAAAAGTTTTTAAAAGTAAAGAAAATGTTAATTTTTTTAATAAAAAGAAAAACTTAAGTTATGTTAGAACCCTCCCCCACATCTATCTCATGCATTGTCCTCAATGTATGAATTAATGCATAGATGCATGAAAAAGAAGAAAGGGAAGGAGAATGTTACCTTAAGGTGGTGGTTCCGGTAGTGGTCTGATTGGTCCACGAAATGCGGCCCAATCGACTTTTCGTTGGGTTCAGAGGAACCCGCCAGAAGTTTCTCTAATATAACCCATTAAGATTGTGTATCCATGAAGGATTTTTATTAAGTATTTGACCCCATCTAATTTCCAAATTTCATAACTGATTTCAGAGTCAAATTTGTCAACTACCTCGTCCCAGAATGGAGTGTGAAAAGATAGAATGATTGACTTGGACTCAGGAAGGACAGGAACTAATACCGACTCAGGAAGGTGACTTAAGTCAAATAAAGGTTCAAGAGTCGAAATAGGTTCAGAAATTGGGTCCAAGTCAAGAAGTTGAAACTTAAGTCCACATGTATTTTCTAACAATGGGATGTGACTTAATATTGGTGATTCAAGTTCAAGAATGATAGGTGGTGGAATCAAAACTGACTCTAAAATATTACTCAAGTTTGGTAACAAAACAGGAGTCAATATTGATTCAGAAAGTTGAACTGGATCACAGATTTGAGAATCTAGATCGCATATCTCATTGAGTTCAATATCAAAAAAATGAGAACTTGCTAATTTGTCAATAGGATTTTCAAAAGTGCACAATTGGTCAAGTTCAATATGATCATCAAAAATAGGTGATTCAATTTCATGATGAATTGGCACAGGATCCAATGTTGACTCAGGGAAAAGGTTGAAATCAGGTGAAGACACCGGAGTCATTATTGAATCAGGAAGTAAAATTGAATCACTAAGTTGAGGTTCATGATCATATTCATTTTCAAGTTCGATTTCAGGCAAGGGATAACTTGCCAAACTATCAATATTATTTGGAGTTTGGGCAAGTTCAAATGACGGTTCTGAAATGGAACCTTGATGTATGCGTCGGAAAAGGAGGATTCGATTGTAAAATTCTTTTGATTGGATAGAAAATTACAACAGATCAGTCTTCCGATTACAAGGGAGGGAGGATGTTGAGTCTTGGATCCTCCCTTTGTTTAAGGCTGGGTTCTTCAAGTGGCGGTGGAGAGTGAATCTTGTTCTCCATTGACCGGGTGAACGTTGAGATCTTTCGGGGCTTTTCTCTTCGGGTGGTTGATGGAGTAGCACAGCTCTATCGACCAAAACTCTCAAAGAGATTGTCGGCAAAGGCTAACTTGAACACAGCAAGTTCTCTGAAGGGTTGAACTCTCTCTCTTTTCTCTCAGAGGTTTCTCCCAAAAATCCTCCGACCCCTTCTTCTTAGCGATGGGGCTATTTATAGGGGTTTCAGGGGCGTACGTGCCTCCTAAAAACACTCCATAATGGGTGCTAACTTTCCCCGTTATGTGGGCCGTGATTGGCCCCGAAACCGGGACGGTTACAACTGAGACGCGGGTGTCAAACCACGCGCCTTGGAGCTGCTGAGACGCGACTTTCGACCCTCGCGCCATAGTGCTGATGAGACGCGGGTTTCGACCCTCGCGCCTTAGTGCTGCTGAGACGCGGGTTTCGACCCTCGCGCCTTGGTGCGGCTGAGACGCGGCCAAAATTGACTTTGCGTCTAGAACTTGGAATTCTGCTTTTTAATGGCTCGTCTTTTAGTGATTTTTAGACAGCCTACAAAACCCCCTCCAAAGTTTTCGATATTCCGCAGTTAAGTGGGACGGATTTTGAAATACTTTGGACTCTAGCTGAACTCGCCCTTATGACTGGACTGTCAATGCTCCGGGTTTGATCTTGGCTGGAGTATGGTCTTCGTGAGTGTACTGTGGAACTCTTTGAAGCCACCAAAGTTGATCGTGTTGAGTGTCTAGATGCACAGTCTAAACCTCCCCGATTGCTTTAAGTCTATCGTGGGTGCACTTTAAGCCATGAGTAGACGGTCGTCTGCTTGTGCCAGTGTACTGTTGAACTGTTCTGCAGAAGCAAGGACTGAACGCCAGCTTTAAAGTTGCGACTTTCATAGGGCTGTATCTTTTGGAATGAGAACGCGACTGATATTCTACAAGACAGACGCGATCCTTGGGCTGATTGGAAGGATGCGAACTTCGGAGGGACACATCTTTTTTGAGTAAAGACGCGACTTTCTGAACGCAACAATGGCTGCGCTGAAGGGATGCGTCCATTGAAGAGGCGCGACTGTTGGGTGCGAATCTGTGCCATGCCATGAGTGCATTGCCACGTGTCCTGTGGAGCCGACGGGACACCTTCTTTTTGGCGTGCGAACTTCACGCTGTGTTAAATGCGCTGTCCACGCGTCAAAAGACGATTCGCCGTTGAGTCAATCGAGCCAAGCGCTGCGTATCTTTGCGAATCGCTGTGCCTATAAATGGCAAGAGTCATCATTAATTTCTCTTTCGTCTTCGCGTGCATCTTGCTAGGGTTTTGGGAAAGAAGTTCTCTTTGTTCTCTTCTATTGTCTTGAACTCTCTCGTCTCTTTTTGGTCAGACGCATAGAAGCAAAGAATCTTTGGCTTGTCAAAACTATGATGAAAATTTTAACAAGTCAAATTTTGTGGAGAAAAGATCCTATTTCAGGAACCCCACAATGCTGTCAGAGGTGTGATATTAACTTGACAGAGATAAGATAATTTTGGTGGGCCTGCCACTTTATAAAAAGAAAGTGACAGGTTGAATTGGTACCCCCAAGGAAGATGAGCTTTTATCAAAGGTTTAAGCTCAACTGGAGAGTTGATGAAAACACTGTTAACGGTGTAATGTTAACCTAACAATGTTTTTTTTTTAAGTAGACTTGTTGTTCTGTTAAGGAGAACAACAAGTGAGACTAGGCTCGCGGGGAGTTTAGGAAAGTCTTTACCGTTAGAGGTGTGATATTAACTTAACGGGTTGAATGTTGTCTTGTTAGAAGTGTAATGTTAACTTGACAAGAATGTAAGTCAAAGGTGTGATATTAACTTGACTCAAAAGCTTTTCAGTTTTATTTGGGAAAACTAAAAGTGTCACTGTCATAGGTGTAATGTTTAACTTGACAATGAGGGTAATGCTAGAGGTGTAATTTTGAACTTGGCATTAGTCATCTCGACTTCAGCGAGGAAGTCCGAGGAAAAGTCATGGCCGTAAGTGTATTGTTGAACTTGGCGATAACCTGGATGCTAGAGGTGTAATGTTAAACTTAGCATCATTCATTTCAGCTTCGATATGGAAGTCTGAAGGAAGGTGACTGTCAGAGGTGTGATGTTAATTTAACAGAAACTCGATGTACTGTTTAGAAGTATAATGTTAACTTAACAGTAATTTGTCAGAGGTGTGGTATTAACTTGACAGAAATTGATTTGCGATATGAGCAATTTGAGGACCTGTCATTCTATTAATGAGAATTGGCAAGTGGAGTTTAAAAATGTCAGAGGTATAGTGTTAACTTGACAAATTTGGATTCGCGATATGAGCAATTTTGAAGACTTGCCATTCTATTAATGAGAATTGGCAAGTGAAGTTTGAAGTGCCAGAGGTATAGTGTTAACTTGGCAACGACTGTATTTCGTATACCTACCATTCTGTGGATGAGAATTGGTAAGGGATTTTGGAGGGGAGAGTGGAGTCAAGTCCACTTAAGATTTTTAGCAAACCCTCAGTTATCAACGGATTTGAGGTGCCTTTACCAACTTCCGTTTGAGTTGGGCTAGCCATGCTATTCCCCTCAGCATGATGAGTTGTCGAAGATTTATGTTGGGCTTAGAAGCCAACATTTTCCTGGAAGACCTGGAAGACGGAGATGAAGAGATGATCCAATCCGATACAGATCCTTGGATCAAACACTTAAATGCTCTTTGGGATACTCGCTTTGAACAGCGTGAGCCACCCACGGAAGATAAGGTTATTCAGATCAATCTAGAAGATGAGGCTAATCCTAAGCCCATCTTTATAAGTGAAGGCCTGTCACCTTCTGAGAAAAAGGATCTAATATCTCTTATACAAGAATATATAGATGTCTTCGCCTGGAATTACGAGGACATGCCTGGACTTGATCCTTGAGTGGCTATGCATCGTCTCAACATTAATACGGACGTGAAGCCTGTCAAACAACAACAGCGATGATTCCGTCCAGAAGTAATGGAGGCAATTCAATCAGAAGTTAGAAAACTTATAGACTCTGGCTTCATTAGGGAAGAACAACATCCTGATTGGATAGCTAACATCATCCCTGTTGCTAAAAAAGAACGGAAAGATCCGGATCTGCATTGATTTTCATGATCTAAACGAGGCTTGTCCCAAGGACGAATTCCCACTGCCAATCATGGATATCATGATTGACAATACGTGTGGATTCGAGCGAATATCCTTCATGGATGGATTTTCAGGATACAATCAAATCAAAATGTATCCTGACGACGAAAAACATACCTCTTTCAGGACACCACTGGGGGTATACTGCTACACTGTCATGCCCTTCGGACTAAAGAATGCGGGGCCGACATATCAAAGGGCCATGAATGCCATTTTCCACGAACACATGCGCAAAACGGTGGAATGCTATGTTGACGACATCGCAGTAAAAAGCCGCGATAAAGGTAATCATATAACTGATTTAAAGGCTGTCTTCGACATCATGCGGGCCTATCAATTGAAGATGAACCCCACCAAATCCTTCCTGGGGGTGGCCAGTGGAAAATTTCGAGGATTTGTCGTAACCTTCACGGGGATTCATTTGGACCCGGAAAAGGTTCGCGCAATCTAGGAAATGCAACCTCCAAGAAACCTCAAAGAGCTCAGGGGATTGCAAGGACGATTGGCGTACATCTGAAGGTTCATCTCAAATCTCTCCGGGATATGCCAACCCTTTACCAAATTAATGAGGAAAGGCGTTTCGTTCATCTGAGATAACGCTTGCCAGCAAGCATTTGAGGAAATCAAACAATACCTCACACAACCACCAGTCCTTGCAGCTCCGGCGTCTGGAAAACCTTTCCTGATATACGTCCAAGCAATGGATCATTCTTTAGGAGCTTTACTAGCCCAGAATGACGATCAGGGATGAGAGCAAGCGATCTACTGTTTGAGTAAAACAATGATCGGGGCTGAACATCGGTACAACCCGATCGAGAAGGAATGTTTGGCATTGGAGTTCGCTGTTCAGAAAATGCGACACTATTTGATAGGCCAAACTATAAATGTCATATCAAAAGTCAACCCCTTGAGGTTACTCATGACAAAGCCATCATCATTAAATGGCCGGCTGGCAAAATGGGCCATATTGCTATCCCAATATGAAATGCACTTTTTACCACAAAAAGTTATGAAGGGACAAGCGGTGGTGGATTTCCTCGCTGAGCATCCAGATTCCAGGACAGTCAAACTTTACGAGGATCTTCCAGATGAGGTCGTTGAAGTCTGCTTGACCCAGACATCATTCGAAAGGCAAATGTGGCAACTTTTCTTTGACGGTGCATCGAGAACAAGCCCAAAGGACATATAGTAGCGGAAGCAGGGGTAGTACTCGTATCCCCACAGAACTATGTGATTCCTCGAGCCGTCTCATTAACCGAGCCTTGTTCCAACAATATAGCGGAGTACAATACCCTCTTGATTGGGATGCAACTCGCCGATGAGATTGGTGTCAAAAATCTCGAGACATATGGTGACTCTAAACTCATCGTCAACCAAGTTCGCGGGGAGTACGAAGTCAGACATGAAGATTTGGTACCCTATTACAACGCAACTGTCCACATGGCCGAGAGGTTTACAAATTTCTACATTGACCATGTACCATGCAAGCAAAATGCGCATGCAGACGCACTGGCGTCCCTCGCTGCCTCCTTAGCTCTTCTAGCTGGAACAGTAGAGAGAATATTTGTCCACAGCCACGACCTGTATTCCCGAGAATTGCCCCTGAGGACTACCCGGAGCCAACAGGAGATCGTCAAGACAAGGAAGTGCTTGAGTCATCAACCGGTCCAGAGTCTAGAGACTGGCGGTTCTCTTATATTGATATATCCTATACGGCATCTTGCCTGAGGACACCAAGGAAGCGGCTGCCATTAGAAGGAAAGCTCCCAAATTCTATTATAATGCGATCACACGAACATTGTATCGTCGATCGCATGACGGGATCTTGCTTCGCTGCCTTTCACAAAAAGAGGCACAGGAGGTATTGAAAGAAGCCCGTGATGACATGTGTGGAGCCCATCAACCTGGTCCAAAACTTGCATATCGACTCCAAAGGTTGGGGTATTACTGGCCCAAGATGATCACTGACGCCATCACTTATGCCAAAAGATGTCACGCCTGCCAAGTGCATGGTGATTTCATCCATCAAGCCCCAGGGTACCTTCACTCTACGACTTCTACCTGGCCGTTTGAGATGTGGGGGATGGATGTAGTCGGCCCTATCAGCCCACCATCATCAAAAGGACATCGGTTTATCTTAGCCAAAACCGATTACTTCTCCAAATGGGCTGAGGCCATTCCTTTGAAGGAGGTAAAGTCATCTGATGTGATCAAGTTCGTCAAACATCACGTCATTTACCGTTTTGGTGTACCTCGGCGAATTGTCCATGACAATGGATCCCAGTTCATCAGGCAGACTTTCCAGAGGTTCTGCGCGAAGTACAGAATCCAGAGTGTGTCCTCAACGGCATACTATCCCGCCGCTAATGGTCTCGCAGAAGCTTTCAACAAAACCATCGGCAAACTTCTCAAGAAATTCATCTCGAAAAGTCAGCGTGACTGGGACGATAAATTAGGCGAATGCTTATGGGCCTATCGCACAACTGTTCGAACCCCAACTAAAGCTACGCCGTTTTCTTTGGTATATGGGTGTGAAGCCGTGCTTCCATTAGAAATCTAAATCCCATCTCTACGCGTTGCCTTGACAGCGGAGATGACAAACGAGGAGAAGCATCGACAGCGACTCCAAGAATTGGAGGCCTTAGATGATAAATTCTGTAGGCCCAATAACAAATCGAGCTCTACCAAGCCCGGATTACCAGAGCCTTCAACAAGAAAGTTAAAGTGCGAACTTTCAAGAAAGGTGACCTAGTCTTAGCCGTCAGAAGACCTATGGTGATGACGCATAAGACAAAAGGAAAATTCCAACCCAAATGGGAAGGGCCATTTGTAGTAGAGTCAGTCTACTCAAATGGATCATATCGCCTCATAACTTCAAATGGCGATACACTCATGATGTCGATCAATGACGGTTCCTGAAGAAGTACTATACTTAATAGTACTCTTCTGTTGATCAAGTTAAAAGTACACCTCTGATCAAAGCTCCAGATCCAAGAAAAGTTTCTTTCCTTTATTCGGTCATATCACGGTAGTTCAGTGACAAGCTAATCGGGCATTGACTGTACCATGATGCATGATGTAAATATTGATAAAGAAACGAAAGGCGAAACTTGAGTTTTAATATTGCTCTCTTCATTAATGTCCGACGTCTCCGACGGCTAAGGACAGAGGAAAATATTGGCTTCTAAGCCCAACATAAGTCTTCGATAACTCACCATGCTGAGGAGAATAGCATGGCTAGCCCAACTTAAACGGTAGTTGGTAAAGGCATACCAAATCCGTTGATAGCTGAGGGTTTGCTAAAAATCCTAAGTGGGCTAGTTTCACTCTTTCTTTAAAATCCCTTACCAATTCTCATACACAGAATGGTAGGTTTACAAAATACAATCATTGCTACGTTAACACTATACCTCTGGTAATGAAATTTTCAATACTCCCCATTGAGCACAAACCTTACTTGTCACTTCTCATCAGTAGAATGACAGGTCCTCAAATTGCTCCTATCACGAGTTAATTTCTGTCAAGTTAATACCACACCTCTGATAAATTACTGTTAAGTTTAACATTACACTTCTAACAGTAATCAAGTTTGATTACTGCCAAGTTCAATATTATACCTCTGACAGTCATTCAGACTTCTATATCAAAGCTAAAATGAATGATGCTAAGTTTAACACTACACCTCTAGCGTCCAAGTCATTGCTAAGTTTAACAATACACTTAAGGCCATGACTTTCCCTCGGATTTCCTCGTCAAAGTTGAGATGACTAATGCCAAGTTCAAAATTACACCTCTAGCATTACCCTCACTGCCAAGTTAAACATTACACTTATGACAGTGATACTTTCAGTTTTCCCAAATGAAGCTGGAACACTCTTGAGTTAAGTTAATATCACACCTCTGACTCACGTCTTTGTCAAGTTAACATCACACTTCTAACAAGACTTAATTCAACCGTTAAGTTAATATTATACCTCTAACGGTAAAGATTTTCCTAGATCCCCTGTGAATCTAGTCTCACTTGTTATTCTCATCAACAGAATAACAAGTCCACCTAAAAACATTGTCAGGTTAACATTACACCGTTTACAGTGTTTTCACTAAATTCCCAGCTAGGTCTTGGTTAAGTTAATTCCAAACCTCTGATGAAAACTCATCCTCCCTGGGGGTATAAATTCCACTTGTCATTCTCATTTATAATTGGCAGGTCCACAAGAATCGTCTTACTTCTGTCAAGTTAAAATTACACCTCTGACAGCACAGTTGAATTTCCTGAAACAGGATTTTTCCTACAAACTTTGACTTGTTAAGTTTGGTATCATCTTTTTAGCGAGCCGAAGATCTTTTACTTCTATTCGTTTTTGACTTTCAATACAAAAAGGGAGCTCAAGACAATGGAAGGAAACAAAACAAAAGTGTCGCTTTTATTTATATCCAACATATGAAAGTGATACAAGACACTCTCTTATACAATAAGATTGAGTGTTACAATAAAGGTGTACAAAGAAGTCCCTCTCTCTCAAAGGTTGCACTCACTCTCTCTAAGACAGTACCGCGTCCTCATATTTATGCGTCAATTTTGAGGAGTATAAGACTGCATCCTCACTGTATCATGAATTCTGCATCCGGATAGAATTAAGGGCTGCGTCCAGGGAGCCGCGTCCTTCCATAGTCAAAGCTGCGTCTTTAGCGCAAGCTTGAACGGTCAGAGTCGCGTTTCCCAGGACCGCGTCTCCACTATGAATTAGAACCGCGTTTCGCCCAAGAACTCAGCTCAGCCTGAGTTTATTATTCATGGCCAGTCGAGGATTACAATCAAAGACTGCGGTTAGGAAATTGAATTCCAATACAGTGAAACAATGAAGATGGAGCAAAATTCTGAAGACCTTTATTATTTGATCCCAAAAATGATAAAAGGTAATACAAACGCTCTTGACGAATCGAGTGTTCTTTTTTACAAACAAAAAAAAAGAGAGGAGGAGGCTAATAATCTTGATTCGCCAAAGAACGGATTTGTTCTCGGAGACGATGCATCTCGTGCTGACGTGCTTTCTCGGCCTCCATGAGAGCCTGGATCCGCAACTCCTCCTCGGAAAAAAATTTCTTCGCAGCCAGTTGCGCTCGTAGAGACTCCAACCTGGAGGAATAAGCGGAGAGGTTTTCTTCAGCCTGCGTCTTGGCAGTCTCCAGCTCCTCCAGCTTCTTCTGACAGCGGCAAGCTTCTGCTCGTTGATCTTAATCAAGGCTTCTACCTTGGTTATAGTAGCTCGAGCTGTGGCAATAACATGCTCTGCGCTCTGTATGACGATCTCAGACTCCCTTGAATCGCCAATCAGCTTTTGGTGGTCATCCTGGAAACGCTGGAGATGGCGGGTCTCTTCAGATATTTGTTCCTCCATCTCCTTTCGCTCTTGTTCTTGAGTAGCAAGGAGCCTATTCAGAGTTGTCCAAGCCTCGTCTAATGAACCAGCATTTTCCAGGGACTTGAGCTCTTTCAAATCGCTTCCCAACTGCTCCACCAGCATCAGGCATGTCCTAGCCTGCGAAGGACCTCCAGTATGACCAATGTTCTCGATCTGATTTTTGAGGAGTACTCGGGCAAACTCGAAAGAGCTGCCCCCAGAAAGGATGAGGTCAATACATGATCGCATGGAAGCAAAGAACTGCTGCACCATTTGACGGGCCAGTTCTTCCATGATATCATTGGCTGGAGAGAACTCTGCTGATGTGCTCCCAGATCCCCTTTCCATTACAGGGCGAGAGATGGGAATCAATTCATCTCGCGCAGGAGTAAGGCCGACCACAGGCTCGTCAGGTACTGAGAGGGTCGCCGACGCTTCTGGGACGGTTATTGTTGTAGCAGCCTCCACGGCGACTGAAGTAACAAAAAATCTGACCTCTTCAGGGTCCTCGGTCGAGGTCCGAACTGTACTGCCTTCTGGGCCAACGTTGGCCATGACATCCTCCACCTGAGCTCCCTCAGTACTCTCTGCAAATCACCAAAACGTTAACCATGACAAGAAAAAGAAAGAAAAATTCAAAGCGTCAATATCCTCTTACCAAGCGGAAGATTCGAAGATGGCAAATGCCTGGTCGGATCTTGTAGGGTTGAGGCCTCCCCAACTTTGATAGTTGCCCTCTCTTGAGGCATTTCGGTAGTAGGAGCCTCAAGGCACTCCTGCTGGACCAACTCTTGTATCATTTCCTCGATATGAGAGGAAGTTGCAGCCTCACTATCGACGGCCAACCCTATAGCACAAAGTTAAAAGGAAAACATAAAGACCTATCCTTAACCAAAGGAGAAACCAGGTCAAAAAGACAAAGAGAGTACCTTCAACAGGAGCAATTGTTGCTATTGGCGACACCGTCATGGGGTCACACCCTCGTATCTCTTCCTCCGTAATATGTGAGAATTTACTCAGATCTGGAGGAGCAGGTTCATCGCCAAAATCAACTTCATCGCCCGAAGAATATTCATACTCTCCGGACGAGGAAGACGATGGTGCAACACAAGAGGCCTCGATAATCGAGACCTTACCACCAAGTACCCCGGTAGTAGGGCTGGGATCAACTACCCGCTAGCTGGGCATCAATACAGTAGGAGACCCAGGCTGTTGCGCCTCATCCCTCCTCACTTGAACTGAAGAAGACCCTGGCTGAGTTGAGACCCCGGAATCTCAACATCATCCCTTCCTATCAGGTCAACCTCGAGTTGCTCAGCCTCATCAGTGGTAGTGGGTTCATCTACAAGCTCCTCTTCTTCTAAGATCACGAGGCCCCTGCTGCGTAGTCCACGAGGACGGCGAAGGGGGATTTCTTCTTCCTCCTCCTCTTCCTCCCTCTGTTCCTCAACACCAGAAGGGATAACTTCGGGCATTGAAGATACAGCTCCTGAGTCTCCCCTGGTCTTCTTTGGAGCAGGCTCACTTTGGGAAGTAGAGTCCCGGGGACGCTTGGGCACGGCCCGTCGACGCTTTCTAGCAGGCTGCTCCTTGGGTGCTGCCACTCTCGGTTCCACCCCGGTTTTCCCTTCAGCCTCTTTCTTGGCTACCTGGTATTCCTCTATGCCTCGCATGCGTCTATTGGATGCCAATTTATTCTCATAAGATGCATTGATGCTCTTGATACATGAATGATATATTGAGTAGTCAGGCATCTTGCTAGCCTGAAAATACCAAGTGCAGAAACTGAGGCTTGTGTAGCAGTTGGTCGTCTGGTGAGGCAAGCGGAAAATAGCGTTTGTCCCTCCAGCCACACTATAATACCAGGCCCGAGCACCTTCAAATAAATTCCCACTGAAGGAGAGCTTGGTGTTGGGATTGCCGATATACAGTTGGTCATAACCAAATTGTCGGGCAAAACGGCTCAGCATATAGGGCTCAATTGTACATGAGTTCCCTTGCCGAAAGAGCAGATACCCAGGCCGAATATTAATCAGCCACCAGAAGACTCCCGATGGCAGCCTTGTGAAGTTGTCCGGTCCCACGAGGTCAGCAAATTTATCCCCGTAAGATGCACCAGTAATCTCGGGGAAGCAACGGTCGAGCTGGTAGTTCGAAGCGTTCAGAATACATTTTCGAACGTAGAACATATAATAATGAGATCAGCTCGAGATCTCCAGCCTCTGTACGAAAGGGACAAACCCTCGGATTAAGACACCAGCGTCATCAGGGAAGGGCAATGCATAACGTACCAAGCCATCAGGTACATATATGGAAGCTCGATCCTGGGGTTGGGGATCTTCATTTTCGGCCTCCCCTCCGAGTCAACCTCTTGTCGACCTTTGGAGTCGACGACGGCCTCCACTTTACACAAGCTCTGAACCAGAGCCCGTAATCCACTTTGGATTCCGGCCACCATTGCCGGAAGGAGAGCGATGGACCTGCCATAGGCCAACAAGACTGCCGGATACACTACATCAGCAACAATCACTTCATGCGGCAGTGTTGGCACTACGCAGCGCTTCAGCCACAGCATAAGGAAGCCCGCCAGTAGCGCCCGGTCAGAAATGGGGACCCGGGCTTGATGATGAAAACTTTCAAAAATCGTGTCAGGTTTGAAAGTGTCTTCATTCGACTCTGTGGTATAAGAACTCATAGAGGCATCAATCCTCTCCGCGATCTCCTCATCAGTGCTAGGGGCCAGAATGGTAACTGAGTGATCTTTCTCAGCTATACCACTAAACAGGTAGCTTGCCCAAGACATCTGCTTAACTCTCCTGGTTCTCCAGGAGGTTATTTGACCGCAGATATGGAAGTGACATAGCACTTCCCAGTAGGTCACATATACCTGAGGGCACTCTTTCTTCTAGAGATGAAGCTCCTCAGAAATTGGGACATATTCTTCATAAGGGGCATCTCCTATAACCAGCCCCGAAACTTCATACAGTTCATGGAGGGCGAGCCCCATCTCTCCGATTGGGGTGAAGAATGTCCCCGTCAACGGGTTGTAGTGCTCCAGGATCCCATAGAAATTATGGGAACTTTACGGGATGCCATACTGCACAGCCCTGACCGCCTGATACAATCCCAACTGCTCCAGCAGAGCTCCGAGTTCGACGAGGACGAATCCCACCATCTTGCCCCACCAGGACTTGTTAGAAGCATGAACCCACCCGAGCGGGCGGAAGTCAACGGGAAAATCGCCCCTATCTTCATGAACCGGTTGATAAAGGTAATGCCGAGCCGAGGGGTTTCCCCTCTTGGATACTCATGTCTGACCAATCCAGGAAATAAACTGAAAATATCCTTCCCGTGACCGCCAGAGTGTACATTTTTGGTGCCTAGTATACCGAGAGAGACACTTGAGATAGGACGAGCAAGATCCCATTCCATTGCACGATGAATGGACATGTGCTGGAGATAGGACAAGGGATACATCCTCTCCATATTGGGAAGAAAAAATTTCCTATTCCCTATCTGGCGAAGCCACTTGTAATCGCCATCATGCAAGGCACTGCTGTCCTCATCAATGCCATCGCCAAAAAGAAGACAGGTTTCTTTAACGGGATGCGCGAGTCCGTCTCAAACACTCCGTCGGTGATAATTTCCCGGAGGGTCTTCATGTTGGCCTTATAGATTTTCTCCTGTCGCTCCTTCGACTTATCAGTGGTCACGGGAGCAGTCTTCTGCAGCACAAAGGTTAGGTTGTGGTCAGCACCACCTACGTGCCCAAAGTGACACTTCTTAGAGTAGGGTTAGAGGAATATCTCACTGCAAAAGAAAATAACACTTGATCAGAAATCTGAAAGAAAATGATTAAGTGCTTAAAACTCAAACGCGAAAATGAACCCAAACGCGGAGATCATCAAAATCTGCGTCCAGGTCCAAAAAATCGCGAGGCTAGCATGGAGCCCGCGTTTTAAAAATCCAAGATTTATTGAAAAATTTCTAAGTATCAGATTCAGAAGCGAGATTCATTTGGACCGGCGTCTGATTCCACAAGACGCAAGAATCATAAGAAATCTGCGTCTGCATCCCTCACACTTAGAAATATTCTAAGTGTTGGACCCAAAACGCAAGGCTCAATGGGGCCCTGTGTTCAACAAACAGGTACGGACTTAAGCGGATAGAAGATGCAGAGGTCATCAAACTGCGTCTTATCCATCAACTCAAGAACCGCACCTGAAGATCAAACACGGGCATAAGCTCGTGTTGGCGGTTCACATTCAAAAGGAATTTCAGAGTTAAAAGAACTCTGTAAACCCCTTTTAATAGCGGAAATCAAGTCCGATGGCTTTTTATACCTGAAATAGGGGCATCCTACATGGAGGAACCGCCCATCTTGGTTTCAGGAACGACGACCTTGGAAGGCGAGGCAACATGTTTAGGCTTTGGTGCCATAGTAACCGAAGATTCGATGTTAGAGATGAAAGAAACGAGGAAAACAAATAAAGCTCCTTTCTTAAACCCTAACAGATGCAAACGAAGAAGAAGAAGAGTCTAATGATGACTCTTGAAAGACTGTTGTCTTTTATAGGCACAACGATTCGCAGAGATACGCGGCGCTTGGCTCGACGCCTAATCTCTGCCTGACGCGTGGAAAGCGTATTAAATGCAGCACGAAGTTCGCGCGCCAAAAAGAAGATGTCCCCTCAATTCTACAGGACACGTGGCAACATATTTACAGCACGGATTCGCATTCAACAACCGCGTCTTCATCCCAAGAGACGTGTCCCTCCGACGGACGCACCTTCTCAACTAGGCCAAAGTTGCGTCTGCTTCACAGAGCGAAAGCCGCGTCTTTATCCCAAAAGACGTGTCCTTCTGAAGATCGCATCTTTTCAACCCGGACAAAGTCGCGTCTACCTCATGAGTAACAGTCGCGTTGTCATCCCAAAAGATGCAACCTATAGAAGGCGCGTCTTTAAAGCAGTATCAACCTTCCGTCCACAGAACTGGCGTGTAGTCTTTGCTTCTGCAATTCAGTTTAAAAGTATACTGGCACAAGCAGACAACTACCCACCCCTGGTTTAAAGTACACCAACGACAAACTCAAAGCATCGGGGAGGTTTAGACTGTGCATCTAGACACTCAACACGATCAGTTTTAGTGGCTTCAACGAGTTTCACAGTACACTCACGAAGGCCATACTCCAAACAAGATCAAGCCCAGAGCATTGTCAGTCCAATCATGAGAAGGGTGAATTCAGCTAGAGTCTAAAGTATTTCGAAATCCGTCTCAGCCAACTACGGAATATCAAAAACTTTGGAGGGGGTTCTGTAGGCTGTCTAAAAAATCATTGAAGACAAGTCCTCAAAAGCAGAGTTTCAAACTCCAGACGCAGGGTCGAAACCCGCGTCTCAGCAGCACTGCAGCACCAAGGCGCGAGGGTCGAAACCCGCTTCTCAGCAGCACTGCAGAACCAAAGCGCGAGGGTCGAAACTCGCGTCTCAGCAGCACTGCAGTACCAAGGCGCGATGGTCGAAACCTACGTCTGCGGCACCAAGGCGCGAGGGTCGAAACCCGCGTCTCAGTTATAACTGCCCTTATTATGGGGTCAATCACTGCCCACATAACGAGGGAGTTAACTTCCATTATGGAGCATTTTTAGGGGGCACGTTCACCCTTGAGACCTCTATAAATAGCCCCGTTGCTATGGAGAAAGGGTCGGTCAATTAGATCTTGACTTAAGAGCTTCCACAGAGAAGAAAAGAGAGTTCAACTCTTCAAGTAACTTGCTGCGTACAAGTTAATTTTTACTTATAATCTCTTTGAGATTTCTAGTCGAAAGAGCTGTGTTACTCCGTCCGCCAACCGAAGAGAAGATCCCCAAAAAGTTCCTGACGTTCACCCGGTCAACGGAAAACAAGACTCACTTTCCACCGCCACCTGAAGAACCCAGCATTAAACAAAGGGAGGATTCAAGACTCAATATCTTCCCTCTCTTGTAATCGGAGTATAAGACCGTTGTAATTTTTCAACTGATTCAAGAAAATTTTACGCGAATTTTTCTCCCACCAAACAATGCTGTTCACACGCTTTGATCTAGAAAGAAGGTGGATAACCAGGTTTACCAACAGAAAAATCCAGTCCATACTAATCCTACTTTAGCCTCCACCTCTGCTAGTCTTCCCAATCTGCTCCTCAAAAATCTGATAAGGACAAAGCTGCTGAACAAGTTCGTAAGCCTGTAGCACCCTTTCCCAATAGGTTTAGGAACAACAATAAGAAAATGCACATGAAAAAGATGCTTGAGATGTTTAACTAGGTCAAATTGAATGTACCTCTTCTTGACGCTATCCAACAAGTCTCATCTTATGCCAAATTTCTTAAGGATATGTGTACGAAGAAGAGAAAGACAAATGTGCCCAAGAAAGTGTTCTTGGCAACCAATATAAGCGAAATTCTGTCTGGTCCCATTCCGGTGAAATACAGGGATCCCAGATGTCCCACAATTTCCTACACCATAGGACAGACAGAAATTAGTAGAGCACTTCTTGACCTGGGAGAAAGTATCAACTTGCTACCTCTCTCAGTATACTAGCAACTTGGGTTGGGCGAGCTGAGCCCAACCCGAGTCACTATTCAGTTAGCTGACAGATCTGTGAAAATTCCTAAGGGGAAATCACAGACGTCCTTATTCGGGTCGGGGATTTCATCTACCTTGTTGACTTCATTGTGCTTGGGACCCAACCTGTGTTCAATCTAAGGTCTCAAACTCCAATCATCTTAGGGCGCCCATTCCTTGCTACAGCCAATGTCATAATATACTATAGGAACGGGTCCATGCGATTGACCTTTGGAGATATGACGAAGGAAGTCAATGTCTTCAATCTTGGAAGACAACTCAGGGATGTCAATGATCAGACGTTTGAGGTCAATTCTATTGAAAATCTAACCAGTGAGCATGAGGAAAGCATGGAGGTAGAAACAGAGGCAGAGTTTGATCTGGAGGCTGAGGATTTTAATCTAGATCAGATTATAGATTCAACAGTGAATTGGGCGTCAAGCCCAAGTGTACCTCATCATAGTATTGAAAGTCCGGAGATTACCTCCAATAAAGTAACACCTTCCCTATAGCTAAAAGCCTTACCTGAACACCTCAAGTATGCCTAACTAGGCGGAAGAGAAATGTTGCCAGTCATCATAGCATTCCACTTGACTGAGCAACAAGAGGACAGCTTAATGTCTATTCTGAAGAGACATAGGGAAGCCATTGGATGGACGATGAAGGATATCAAAGGGATAAGTCCAGCCATAGTGCAACATAGAATCTATTTAACCGATGAAGCAACCCCCAGGAGGGACCCACAACGCAGGCTCAACCCACTCATACAAGAGGAAGTTAAAGCGGACATTTCGAAACTACTAGACAATGGGATCATTTATCCTATTTCTGATTACCAGTGGGTTAGCCCTGATCATGCGGTCCCGAAGAAAGCTGGCTTTACAGTAGTTGAAAATGATCAAAAATAGTTAGTGCAGATAAGACTGCCTACCAAGGTTCGTGTCTGTATCGACTATAGAAAGTTGAATGCAGCCACCTGAAAAGACTACTTCCCGCTACCCTTCATCGACCAAATGCTTGAACGATTGGCTGGACATGAGTACTATTGCTTCCTAGATGGGTACTCGGGATATAATCAAATCCCCATTGCTGTAGAAGACTAGGAAAAGACCATGTTCACCTGCCCGTTTGGAACCTTTGCTTACCGACGCATGCCCTTTGGATTGTGCAATGCTCCCGCAATTTCCAACGATGCATGCTTAGTCTTTTCTCCGACATGGTCGAACGTTTCTTGAGATTTTTATGGATGACTTTTCCATCTATAGAGATTCATTTGATCAGTGTCTTCATCACCTAGAGTTAGTTCTGCAGAGATGTAAGGAGAAGAATCTAACTCTAAACTAGGAGAAGTGTCACTTCATGGTGACACAGGGGATTATCTTAGGCCATGAGATTTCTAGAAGAGGCATTGAAGTGGACAAGGCTAAAGTAGAAGTGATTGCTAAGCTTCCACCACCCAAAAGTATCAAGGATATTAGATCTTTTCTAAGGCATGCTGGGTTCTACCGACGATTTATTACGAATTTTAGCAAAATCGCTAGGCCCTTAACCAACCTGCTCGCTAAGGACGTGCTCTTTGATTTTAACGATGAATGTTTCAAGTCATGGGGGAAGCTTAAGCAAGAACTTATTTCTGCGCCTATTATTTCTGCTCCTAATTGGGCCCACCAGTTCAAAATCATGTGCGATGCTTCTGATTTTGCTATTGGCGCTGTTCTAGGACAGCGCATCGACAATAGGCAGCACGTGATTTATTACTCGAGTAGGACCTTGAATGACGCCCAACAGAATTATGCAATGACTGAGAAGGAATTCTTGGCCGTTGTCTTTGCATTAGAGAAGTTCCGGCCCTACTTGTTAGGTTCGAAGATGGTGATTTTTACGGATCATTCGGCACTGAAATACCTCATGACCAAGAAGGAAGCAAAAGCCCGATTGATTTGGTGGATCCTTTTGCTTCAAGAATTTGACCTGAAAATTTGGGATAAATGAGGTATAGAAAATGTGGTAGCAGATCATTTGTCACGAATTCTGAACGCACCCATCATACAAGCTCCGATCAACGAGAATTTTCCAAACGAGCACATTCTGGCCATTTTCAAGGAACCCTGATATGCGGACATAGTCAATTACCTGGCCACTGGACAATTACCCGCTGACTGGACAAAGCAAAAGCAATATCGCTTCTTTGCCCAAGTACGGTACTTCTTCTGGGAAGAACAGTATCTTTTTAAGTATTGTCCCGACCAAATTATTCGACGATGCATACCAGAGGAGGAACAGAGGAGCGTGCTCAGCTTTTGCCAAGACCTTCATGTGGAGGACACTTCGGTCCCTGCAAGACTGCGGAGAAGGTTCTACAAAGTGGGTTTTACTAGTGCACTTTGTTCAAAGACTCATACCATTTTTGCAAGTCATGCCCAAATTGTCAGAAGATTGGGAAAATTTCAAGAAGAGACATGATGCCCCTAAACCCGATCCTGGAAGTTGAAAATTTTGATGTTACTTCATGGGACCATTCTCTAATTTCTTCGGCAACTAGTTCATTTTGGTTGCTGTAGACTATGTCTCTAAATGGGTAGAAGCTGTGCCTACAAAGACCAATGACAACAAAGTGGTTGTCAAATTTCTCAAAGAGAACATCTTCTCCGATTAGGCACCCCCAGAGCGATAATTAGTGATAATGGATCGCATTTCTACAACAGAGTTTTTGAAACTCTTATGCGGAAATATTCCATCAATCACAAGTTATCTACTCCGCATCATCCCCAGACAAATGGGCAGGTCGAAGTCACCAATCGACAGATCAAGCTCATTTTGAAAAAGACTATCGGACAGAACCGAAAGGATTGGTCGGTCAAACTTAACGTGCATTGTAGGCTTATCGCACTGCTTTTAAGACAGTTCTGGGGATGTCTCCTTACAGAATCATATTCGAAAAAGCCTATCATTTGCCAGTCGAGTTAGAACACTATGCCCTATGGGCCATTAAGTAATTCAATTTTGATCTGAGTAATGCCGATGAGCTAAGGAGACTGCAGATCTCAGAATTAGAGGAGATACGAAATGAAGCCTATGAGAATGCTCGAATCACCAAAAGCAGGACTAAACTTTTCCATGACCAGATCATAACCCGAAAAAACTTTGCTCCAGGAGACAAGGTTCTACTGTACAACTCAAGAATTCATATTTTCGCGCGAAAGCTGAAGACTCGTTGGTCTAGACCGTTCATTGTGCGCACCGTTTTCCCACGTACTGTGATTATTGTAGACCCTAAGAACAACACGAAATTCAAAGTGAACGGACAAAAACTGAAGCCCTTCTTGACTTCTGAGCCTATGACTCCGGATGATAGCCTATGACTCCGGATAATAGTGTGCTGACTCTTTTTGCCCCGTTATACACCAAACCACACCAACTATATATATATATAAAATCTTATTGTTTATATGCTTACCCTTTCTACATTTTTTTTGACATTTCTTTTCCCTATTCGTACTTGGTTGGCTCAGGTGAACGAAGACGGTGACATCCTTCTTCACCTATTTATTGCATTTGTATTTACATAACATTCATTGAGGACAATGTATTAGATAGGTGTGGGGGGGGGGGTGCTAACACTTTTTCTTTCTTCTTCTTTTTTTTAAAAAAAATCTCCAGATTGAAAAAAAAAATTTCATATTCTTTATAAAAATACCAAAAGGTTATAGGAATTAAGGGAACCTTATTAATGAATCTTTATTTTGCCTAAATAAATAAGAAAGATTGATTTGACTAAAAAGTTAGGAGGGATAAGGAAAATAACTCATACCTTTTATTTAGCCTTAGTAAAATATGCATAAACCACACACATGCTTGGGATTTAGAGACACAACTATGAAAAAAAAACGCTGGATAATTGTGCCTCAAGAAGCATGATTACTCACAAAAAAATAATAATAGTCAATATATAATATATAAGTAAATCTTAATTTCATGGCCTACTCTACTTGATATTTGAACCCGAGGGGTGTTTTTCCACCTGGTGCCCTAAAACCATCTGGTTTGGGAGTCATCGGTTTGATATGTGTTACATGAGTAAAGTAGAAAGCCTAATGAAACTAAGAATTATAAATAAATTTAATAAAATTAAATAATATTTAAAGTTGAGTTGAAAAATCCCAAGCACATCACACTTACACATTATGCATATCTATCTAAAGTAAAATAATAGAGTGAGTTAGAAGTATAAGATCTTTTCTAAATTTAAAGAAAAATCATAATTTTTTCTTTTATAAAGGCTAAAGTATAGGAGGACTTATGAGGGTTGAACCTAATTCTTACACCATTCGGTCATTTTACTTAGATGATTAAAAATTCTTTTTCTTGAAAGTAGTTTGCTAACACTTAAATATTTTTTTCACTTACTGAATTTTGAGGGTGCGATCCGCTGAAAACACTCAGGAGACAACACTCCTTCTCTAGGAGAAACCTAGAGGTTTAAAGGCTTATTGCACATGCTCAGTGCAATCGCGTCACCTGCGAAAGTGGTGTAATAATTTTCTTATTTTTGTTTTGCTCGGGACGAGTAAAGAGATAAGTGTGGGGGTGTGATTAGTCTCTAATTTTGCATAATTTTTATCACATTCTCATATTTATTTGATGTAAAATTCATCTAATAAAGCTTTGCTTGCTTAATCCTATGTCCATGCTGTGCAAATGAAGAAGAAGACCTTAAAACACCATTTAATGGGTGATTAAAGGCCTACCAAGTAGCCATTGACTTTAGAGTGAAGATTTTGTCAGCCCAGGGCATCAAATCCAGAAACCAGAAGATCCACCTGACAGGGGACAGACAGGACGACGCACTGCCCGACGCCAGGCGCACGCTGCCCTGGCATGGCCGTGGAAACGCGGCTTGGGCCATGTTTCCGCGGCCATGTGGGCGCGCGCGCCCGGGCTTTGGGCCAGGGTTGCCTCCTGGCCCTCTTTCCCCTGGTGCCTATAAATATCCCCCAGGGGTCTTCAGTTGGGAGATATCCAGAGTTTTAGCAAGTTGTTGTAATCTTATTTTTAGGATTATAGTTGTTTTAGTTTCCTTCTTCTTCTAGTTTTAGTTTTAGCCATTAGAGTGAAAGAGAGAGTGTGTAAGTGTTGTATTTGAAGGTGACAAGCTAATACAAGTAACTACTTCTCTTTCTTCTTTCAATATACTTGTCTTTTTCATTTACTTTTACTTCCTTATTGTAGTGTAACTTCCTTTTTCTTCACTCTTTTCTTTTACTTTCTTGTAGTGTAACTCCCTTTCTCTTTACCCCTTTATTTTGTTGTTTCTTTTACTACCATGTCTAACTAACCCCTACATAGCATGGCTAACTAACTACTAACCCGCTAATTTTTAACACTTGATTGATAAACTCAAATGAGTCAATAGTATCAAATAAGCCTTGTGCAAATGAGAGCTATGATATTTTAAGATGAGGGTTCTAACTCTAACTACATACAAGTATTCGCTTTCTTATATTTCATGCTTAACGAGTTTTTGATGATCTATGGATTGTATCCTTTACTTGTTTTTGTAAGTTAGAGATTTTCCTTTTAACTTTGCCGATACCATTAGTGCACTTGTGTCTTCTCTTATTCTTGCCTTCTATTGGATCTTGATAAGGGAATGTCCAAGTTTTTGTCATGTAAAGCTAAGTTAAAGAAAGGACTTTCATTCGTTCCCTACGTGAATAGTTCCTATACATAAAGATTTTACTTGCCTATGATCCATCGTGAGGCCACATCTTCAAGAAGTTAGGGATTAGTGGGAGTACTTAGTAGAAAGTTAGTCATGCGCTTTTACCATTAAGAAAAATCCACTTTTACAAACAAGCAAACCAATTCAAAACTATTCTTGAATCAAACTTTTTTCATTTTCACATTCTTTATTCGAACAAAGAATTTTCTCTTTTCTTGAACAAAGAAGCCGCATCAAGTTTTTATCGCTCTCCTCCTTGTGGATACGACCCGTATAACCACTTCGCTACTACAGAAGAATCGCAAAAGCAGTAACATTAACCCACACTCTTTTACTTATTCTTGTGCTTGCTTTTTGCCGATCACTGGTGCATAAGTTTTATTAAAATTAATACCTTCTTCTTGATTATATCCTTGTGCAACTAACCTTGCTTTATTCTTAATATCTTGACTTGATTCATCGAGTTTGTTCTTGAAAACTCATCTGGTATCGATGACTGGATGATCAGTAGGTCATTGTACAATATCCCAAATATCATTTCTGACAGATTGATTCAACTCTTCTTGCATTGCAATAATCCAAAAATTATCTTCACATGCTTCTTTGATATTATTCAGTTCAATGAGAGATATGAAAGCAATATGTCTCATGTAGTTCAACTTGGATCTAGTCTGAACACCATGAGATATATTTTCAATAACTAAATCATGTGGATGATCCCTTACCTCAACATATGCTTTAGATAATTCAATAAGAGTTTCATCAATGTTAGAAATGTTAGGATCATCTTGAGATGTAATAATATTATCAATAATAGGAGTATCTATAATATCATCATCATCATGTGAAGAAGTATTAATAACAGGTTTAGTTAAAGATTTATTAAATTTAACATGCAATGATTCTTCAATAGTAGATGTTTTCTTATTAAAGATTTTATATGTTTTACTATGAGTAAAATAACTAACAAAATTACTTTATTGGATCTACCATCAAATTTGTCTAAATCATCTCTAGTATTTAAGATGAAACTTTACATCCAAAAGTCTTGAAATAAAAAACTTTTAGAATTCTGTCATAAAACAATTCATGGCATGTTTTGTTCAAAAATAGATCGAACAAGTATACGTTTCAAAACATAACATGCAGTAGCAACTACCTCAGCTCAAAAGTATTTTGATGAATTACTATAACAACCCGTTCCCAGAATACATACAATGATACATATTCTGATTTTTAATCATATTATTTGATTTTTCCTCATATTTAATTTTGTTTTATGATTATTTATATCATAATTTGGTATTTGGATCCGGATTCCTGATTTCAAAATCAACCCGAGTCTGAATCGGGACCTGATCTTAAAGTACTGCTCAATTTGCTCTTTTCAATAGTCAGATTTGACATTTCAGTTTCATACATCACTTTCTAATATTTTAGATTTTTGTGATTTTCTGAAACTTTTTGAATTAAATTGTAAAATCTTCAAAACTGCATCGATCGGTGTTGCCGATTGATTCTCAAATTTTTAATTAACAAATATAGTTAAATTTTTTTAATACTATTTTCACATTATTTCTCAAGATTGTATTTTCTATCTAAATGCATTTTAGGAGATTTTTCTGAATTTATCAAAATTCTACCAGATTTGGTGTCGGCCAGTATCGCTGATCGATTGCAGGACTTTAATTTACATTCGGAGTTGAATTTCTGAATTTCACTTTTATATTACTTCCTAAAATCATATTTTTCCTTTAATGTATTTTCTGAGATTTTTCTGAATTATCAAAATTTAGCCGGATTTGGTGTCGACCGGTATCCTTGGAAGATTTCAGGATTTTAATTTGAAAATGAGATTTTATTTCTAAAAATTGATTTCATATTATTCTTCATGGTGATGTTTTCTACCTCTAAGAATGTTTGAAAATTTTTCGAAACTTATCAAAATCCGGCCGAACAGGTGTGGAACGGTATCGACGATTGATTTTAGGATTTTTATTTGAAAATGGGATTGAATTTCTTGAATCTGATTCACCATGTATTTGAAAATAGTATTTATTATTTTTATGAATTATTAGAGATCATTTCGGATACTTCATTTTCTGAGCTTTTCCGATGTTTTCGGTGTTTTCCCAGATCTGGAGTATCTACCCGGATGTTTTCTTTTCTTTCTTTCTTCTTATCCCTCTATTTTTCTCCTTCACTTCTTTTCCCAAAATTTTCATTTTATTTTCTTTTCTTATTCCCTATTTTTATCCACCAACAAAATTTCCTCCCCCAAAATATCTTCCTCCAATCACTCACTCACTCTCCTCCTCCTTTTCTCTATTGGTTCAGCCCTGGACTAGACCCGCGTCCGGGTCCAGACCTGACGCTGGACTGAGCCAGACCTAAACGCAAGTCTCACTACCCCTCGCTTTTCCCTTAAATTCCCTTTAAATCTTCCTTTTCCCTTTCCTTTATAACCCTTAATTCTCACCCGAATCTCTCTCTCACTCTTCCTTCTTCAAGAGATGGCCGACTCATGCCCAACTCCAGGCCACATCTTTAGTGACCCCCCATAGCCGGCGACAACCCCTCTGGCGAGCCACTCCTCCTTTCTACTCCCTCAATCTCCTTCCATTTCCTTCAACACCAACAAAACAACACCACTTCCATCTTCTTCTTCTCCATCTTCACCATCATCACTTCCACCCCCCAAATCCACCCAACTCCAGTGACCCCATGGCCGACGTCCTAGCTCGGCGACCACCCTATAGTCTCCTCTCCATCTCCATCTCCTCAATTTACACCATCTCCTCCATTACCAACACTAATCTCCATCAACACTACCATCATCTTCTTATTTTTTTCTTCCTTCAACCACCACTATCATCAACCCATCTCAACCAAATCCAACAACTCCCACTCCACCACAACCCCCATCACCTTCTCCTTCCTCCCACTTCTCTAAATTCACCTTCTTCTCCATCAATCCACCACCAAAATCACCATAACCACCACCAACACCACGATCTCCATTTTCTTCTTCTTGAAATCCGCCCCACAAACAAAGAACCCTCTTCCTCCCTTCTCTTTGAGGTGGCCGGCGGCCACCCCAGGCCTCCGGCGCCGGCGCTCTGCTGTGCTGTCTGGCCACGACGACGCGGCTAGGGGCACGGCAGCCAGGGCCAGAGCTCTGGCTGCGTGAGTTGCAGAGGGGCAACAGCCCCCATCCTCTTGCTGCTGGTTGTTCTCCCTCTCTCTCTTTGATTTTTTCTCTCCCCATTTCACTCTCTCTCCTTGACTTTCTATCTCTCCCCTATTCTTTCTCTAGCTCTCTCATTTTCTCTCTAGTTTCTTTCTTTCTCTAACTCTCTTTCTCTTTAGCTTTCTTCCTCTCTCTTGAATACTTTCTCTCTATCTTTCTCTTTAACGCTACTCACATGTTGGGCCACTGATCGACAAAAAGCAAGCACAAGAAAAGTAGAAAGGGAGTGGGTCAAAGTTACTGCTTTTGCGATTCTTCCGTAGTAGCGAAGTGGCTATACGGGTCGTATCCACAAGGAGGGAGAGCGATGGAAGCATGATGCGGCTTTTATGTTCAAGAAAAGAGAATGTTCTTTGTTTCCAAATAAAGAATTGAAAAGTGAAAACAAGTTGTTTTAAGAATTGTTGGAAAATGTTTTGGTGGTTTGTAAAAGTGAGTTTTTCTTAATGGTAAAAACGCATGGCTAACTTTCTACTAATTGCTCCCACTAATCCCTAACTTCTTGAAGATGTGCCTCACGATGGATCATAGGCAAGCTTACCCCTTATGCAATGGAACTATTCACATGGAAATCGAGTGAAAGTTCTTCCTATAACTTCGCTTTATACGGCAAAAACTCGGACATTCCCGTATCAAGATCCATTAGAAGGCGAGAATACGGGAAGACACGAGTGCACTAATGGTATCGACGAAGTTAAAAGGAAAGTCTCTAACTTACAACAACAAGCAAAGCACAAAACCCATAGATCATCAAAAAATCATTTAAGTATGAAATATAAGAAGGTAAATACTTGTAGGTACGTTAGAGTCAGAACCCTCGTCTTAAGATGCCATAGCTCTCGTTTGCACAAGGCTTGTTTGACACTATTAACTCATTCGGGTTATCAATCAAGAAGTTAGAAATTAGTAGGTTAGTAGTTAGTTAGCCATGCAATGGAGGAGTTAGTTACACATGGTGAAGAAAAGAACAACAAAAGAAAAGAGATAAAGAGAAGGAGTTACACTAAAGCAAGAATGTAAAAGCAAATGAAAACAACTAGTAAATGGAAAGAAGAAAAAGAAGTAATTACTTGTATTAACTTGTCACCTTCCAATACAACTTGTACACACTCTCTCTCTTTCACTCGAATGGCTAAAGGTATAACTAGAAGAAGAAGAAGAACAATAACAACTACAAACTAAAAATAAGATTATAAAAACTTGCTCTAACTCTGGATCTGGCCAAACTGAAGACCCCAGGGGGGTATTTATAGGCACCAGGGGAAAGGGGCCCACGTGGGAAGCACGTGGCCCAAAGCACAGGCGCGCGCGCCCCCAAAGGGCCGCGAAAACGTGTCCTGGGCCGCGTTTTCGCGGCCCTGCCAGGGCGGCGCGCGCCTGGCTTCGGGCAGCGCGTCGCCCAGTTTGTCTCCTGTCAATTAGACCTCCTGGATTTGCGATTTGACTCCCTGGGCTGACAAAATCTTCACTCTAAAGTCAATGGCTAATTGATAGGCTTTTAATCACTAATTAAATGGTGATTTAGGTCTTCTTCTTCATTTGCACTCCATGGACCTAGATTGAAGCAACCAAAGCTTTATTAGTAAAATTTAACATTAAATAAATATTAGAATGTGATGATAATTATGCAAAATTAAAGACTAATCACACCCCATACTTATCTTTTTGCTCGTCCCGAGCAAAGCAAAACAAAAATCAGAAAATTATTATACCACTTTCGCAGATGTCGCGGTTGCACTGAGCATGTGCAACAAGCCTTTAAACCTCTAGGTTTCCCCTAGAGGAGGAGTGTTGTCTCCTGAGGGTTTTCAGCGGATTGCACCAATAAAATCCAGTAAGTAAAGAAAAGAAGTTAGTTGTTTAGAAATAATTTTTTTCATGAAAATGAATTTTCAATCATCTAAGTAAAAATGACCGAATGATGTAAGAATTAGGTTTAACCTTCATAAGTCCTCTTATACTTTAGCCTTCATAAAAGAAGAAACTATGGTTTTTCTTTAAATTTAGAAAGGATTTTGTACTTCTAACTCATCCTTTATTTTGCTTTAGATAGATATGCATAATGTGTAAGTGTGATGTGCTTGGGATTTTTCAACTCAACTTTGAATATCATTTAATTTTATTAATATTTACTTATTATTCTGGTTCCATTAGGCTTTCTACTTCACTTATGTAACACATATCAAACCGATGACTCCCAAACCAGATGGTCTTAGGGCACCAGGTGGAAAGACACCCTGCAGGTCAAATATGCAAATGGAGTAGGCCACAAAATCAAGATTTATTATTGTATATAGATTTTTTTTGGCGTGAGTAATCATGCTTCTTGAGGCACAATTATCCAGCTTTTTTTTCTTTTTTTTCAGAGTTGTGACTCTAAATCCCAAGCATGTGTGTGGGTTATGCATATTCTACTAAGGCTAAAATAAAAGGTATGAGTTATTTTCCTTATCCCTTCTAACTTTTTAGTTAAACTAATCTTTCTTATTTATTTAGGCAAAAATAAAGATTCATTAATAAGGTTCCCATAATTCCTACAATCTTTTGGCATTTTTATAAAGAGTATGAAATTTCTTTTCAATTTTTTTTGAAAGAAAGAAAGAATAAAAGGAAAAAGAAAAAGTGTTAGCACCCCCTACACCTATCTAATGCATTGTCCTCAATGAATGCATATGGAAATGCAAATGCAATAAATAGGGGGAAGAAATGATGTCACCATCTTCGTGGACTCGGGCCGGTCAAGTGCGAATAGGCTAAAGAAATGTCAAAAAGAATGTACACGGGGTAAGCATATAAACAATTTTTTTTATTATTTTTTTATTTGTTTGTTGTGGTTAGGTGTATGACGGGGCAAAAAGCGTTAGCACACTCTCATCTGGAGTCATAGGCTCAGTGGTTAAGAAGGGCTTCAGTCTTTGCCCATTCACTTTAAATTCCGTGTTTTTTTAGGATCTGTAATAAGCACAACACCGTGTGGGAAAACAATGCGCACAATGAACTGTCCCGACCAACGAGTTTTCAGCTTCCCCGCGAAAATATGAAGCCTAGAGTTGTACAGCAGAACCCTATCTCCCGTGCAAAGTTTTTTCGGGTTATGATTTGATCATGAAAAAGTTTAGTTCTGCTCTTGGTGATTCGTGCATTCTCATAAGCTCCATTCCGTATCTCCTCTAATTCTGAAATCTGCAGTTTCCTAAGTTCACCGGCCTTGGTCAGGGCAAAGTTGAGTTGCTTAATTGCCCAGAGGGCCCGGTGTTCTAACTCTACTGGTAGATGACAGGCTTTTCCAAACACGATTCTGTAAGGAGACATCCCCAGAACTGTCTTAAAAGCAGTGCGGTAAGCCCACAATGCATCATTGAGCTTAACCGACCAATCCTTTCGGTTATATCCGTCAGTCTTTTCCAGAATGAGCTTGAGTTGTCGATTGGTGACTTCTACCTGCCCATTTGTCTGGGGATGGTACGGAGTGGATAACTTGTGATTGATGGAATATTTTCGCATCAGAGCTTCAAAAACTCTGTTGCAGAAATGTGATCCATTATCACTAATTATCGCTCTGGGGGTGCCAAAGCGGGAGAAGATGTTATCTTTGAGAAATTTGACAACCACTTTGTTGTCATTCATCTTAGTTGGCACAACTTCTACCCACTTAAAGACATAATCTACAGCAACCAAAATGAGTTGGTTGCCGAAGGAGTTGGGGAATTGCCCCATGAAATCGATACCCAAACATCAAAAATTTCAACTTCAAGGATCGGGTTCAGGGGCATCATGTCTCTTTTAGAAATTTTCCCGATCTTCTGACAGTTTGCACATGACTTGCAAAAATGATATGAGTCTTTGAACAAAGTGGGCCAGTAGAACCCACTTTGTAGAACCTTCTCTGCAGTCTTGCGGGGACTGAAGTGTCCTCCACATGCAAGGTCATGGCAAAAGCTGAGGATACTCCTCTGTTCCTCCTCGGGTATGCATCGTCTAATTATTTGGTCGGGACAATACTTAAAAAGATACGGTTCTTCCCAGAAGAAGTACCGTACTTGGGCAAAGAAGCGGTCTTGGTCTTGCTTTGTCCAGTCAGAGGGTAATTGTCCCGTGGCCAGGCAATTAACGATGTCCGCATACCAGGGTTCCTTAAGAATGGCTAGGATGTGCTCGTCTGGGAAATCCTCGTTGATCGGAGCTTGGATGGTTGGTGTATTCGGAATTCATGAGAGATGATCAGCGACCACATTTTCCATACCTCATTTATCCTGGATTTCTAAGTCAAATTCTTGAACCAAAAGGATCCATCGAATCAGTCAGGCTTTTGCTTCCTTTTTGGTCATGAGGTACTTCAGAGCCGAGTGATCCATAAATATCACCGTCTTCGAACCTAACAAGTAAGGCCGGAACTTTTCTACGCAAAGACAACGACCAAGAATTCCTTCTCAGTCGTTGTATAGTTCTGTTGGGCGTCATTCAAGGTCCTACTCGAATAGTAGATCACGTGCTGCCTATTATCGATGTGCTATCCTAGAACAGCGCCAATAGCAAAATCAGATGCATCACACATGATTTCAAATGGCTGGGCCCAATTAGGTGCAGAAATGATAGGTGCAGAAATTAGTTCTTGCTTAAGCTTCCCCCATTACTTGAAACATTCATCGTTGAAATCAAAGGGCACGTCCTTAGCGAGCAGGTTGGTTAAGGGGCCTTACGATTTTGCTAAAGTCCTTAATGAACCGTCGGTAGAACCCAGCATGCCCTAAAAAGGATCTAATATCCTTGATGCTTTTGGGTGGTGGAAGCTTAGCAATCACTTCTACCTTAGCCTTATCCACTTCTATGCCTCTCCTCGAAATCTCATGGCCCAAAACAATCCCCTGTCTCACCATAAAGTGACATTTTTCTCAGTTTAGAGTTAGGTTCTTCTCAATGCATCTTTGTATCACTAACTCTAAGTGATGAAGATACTGATCAAATGAATCTCCGTAGATGGAGAAGTCATCCATGAAAATCTCAAGAAAACATTCCACTATGTCAGAGAATAAACTAAGCATGCACCGTTGGAACGTTGCAGGAGTGTTGACAATCCAAAAGGCATGCGCCGATAAGCAAAGGTTCCGAACGAGCAGGTGAACGTCTTTTCCTGGTCTTCTGCAGCAATGGGGATTTGATTGTATCCCGAGTACCCATCTAGAAAGCAGTAGTACTCATGTCCAGCCAAACGCTCAAGCATTTGGTCGATGAAGGGTAGCGGGAAGTGGTCTTTACGGGTAGCTGTATTCAACTTCCTGTAGTTGATACAAACACGAACCTTGGTAGGCAGTCTTGTTTATACCAACTCTTTTTCTTCATTTTCTACTACCGTAAAGCCAGCCTTCTTTGGGACCGCATGAACAGGGCTAACCCATTGACTATCAGAAATGGGATAAATTATCCCATTATCTAATAGTTTCAGAATTTCAGCCTTAACTGCCTCTTGCATGAGAGGGTTAAGCCTGCGTTGTGGGTCCCCCCTAGGGTTGCTTCATCGACTAAATGGATTCTGTGTTGTACTATGGCTAGACTTATTCCCTTGATGTCCTTCATCGTCCATCCAATGGCTTCCCTATGTCTTTTCAGAATAGACATTAAGCTGTCCTCTTGTTGCTCAGTCAGGTGTGATGCTATGATGACAGGCAAGGTGTCCTTTCCGCCCAGGTAGGCGTACTTGAGATGTTCAGGAAAGGCTTTAAGCTCTACGGAATGTGTTGCTTCATTGGAGGCGATCTCTGGGCTTTAATCCTAGGATGGGGTACACTTGGGTTTGACGCCCAATCCACTGCTGAATCTACGATCTGGTCTAGATTAAAATCCTCAGCCTCTAGATCAAACTCTACCTCAGTTTCTGTCTCCATACTCTCCTCATGCTCGCTGGTCAGGTTTTCAATAGAATTGACCTCAAACGTCTGATCATTGACATCCCTAGGTTGTCTTCCAAGATTGAAGACATTGACTTCCTTCGTCATGTCTCCAAAAGTCAATCGCATGGACCCATTCCTATAGTTGATTATGGTATTGGCTGTAGCAAGGAATGGGCGCCCTAAGATGACGGGAGTTTGAGATCTAAGATTGGACACAGGTTAGGTCTCAAGCACAATAAAGTCAACGGGGTAAATAAAATCCCCGACCCGGATGAGGACGTCTGTGATTTCCCCCTTCAGGATCTTCACAGATCGGTCAGCTAGCTGAATGGTGACTCGAGTTGGGCTTAGCTCGCCCAACCTAAGTTGCTGGTATACAGAGAGAGGTAGCAAGTTGATACTTGCTCCCAGGTCAAGAACCGCTCTACTTATTTCGGTCTGTCCTATGGTGCAGGAAATGGTGGGACATCCGGGATCCTTGTATTTTACCGGAATGGGACCAGACAGAATTTCGCTTATATTAGTGGCCAAGAACACTTTCTTGGGCACATTGGTCTTTCACTTCTTCGTACACATATTCTTAAGAAATTTGTCATAAGCCGGGACCTGTTGGATAGCGTCAAGAAGTGGCACATTCAATTTGACTTGGTTGAACATCTCTAGCATTTTGCTCCATGTGCATATTTTTATTGTTGTTCCTAAGCCTATTGAGAAAGGGTGCTACAGGCTGATGAACTTGTTCAGCAGCTTTGTCCTCGTCAGATGTTTGTGGAGCGGATTGGGAGAAACTAGCAGAGGTGGGGGCAAGAGTGGGATCGGGATGGACTGAACTTTTTTGTTGGTAGACCTGGTTGTCTACCTTCTTTCCAGATCGCAGTGTGTGAACAACATTACACTGGTTAATTGATGGATCCTGAACTTCATATGCTTGGTTGGAGGTTTTTGGGTTAACTAGCGGCTGACTAGGCAAAGTACCCTTAGGTCTTTCACTTAGAGAGCTAGCTAACTGGCTCATCTATATTTCCAACCTTGATATGGCCTGTGAATGATTGTTCAAAGTTTGTCCCTAATTCTGCATGAAAGCAGCTTGGGACTTTATGAAAGCCTCTATACTCTCCTCCAATTTACTGATTTTCTTTTCCATTGGTGAGCTTTGGGAGGAGGAAGCTGGAGCTTGACTGGGAAAAGTTGGTGGAGGAGTAGGATGGTGGAAGTTGTTGGAAAAATTAGGCCTGGGAGGATTGTTAGGGGCCCAGGAGAAATTTGGGTGATTCCTCCAACCGGGATTGTAGGTTTGCGAGTAGGGGTTGTGAGGCGGCCGTGAGTAAGCCGCGTTCATGTGTTCTGGTAGAATTTGTGGGCATGGAAAATGGGGCACTCTTCAAAGACATGGTTTGGGGCCTGAGAATATGAACAACCTGGATTGTGAATTGGTGGTGGGTTGATCTGGTTGACACTGATAGACTCTTTTGTCTCCAGAGCCTCTATCCTTCTCATTAGGGTAGCAATCTTAGCCTCGGTAGCTATGGATGATTCTAGAGATAGGAGCCCTCCTCTTGAAGCTATAGATTGTGAATTTCTAGGTTTCTCCGAGGCTGGCTCTCATTGCAGGGTTTTCTCAGCTAAATCCTCAAATAAATCCCAACCCTGATTCTCATCCTTCTGCAAGAACCCTCCCTGACACATGGTCTCTAAAAGGGTTTTTGTTTGATAGTCTAGACCATCGTAAAGAATCTGGCACTGACGCCATTTCTCCACGCCATGATAGGGCACTGAGCTAGGAGATCTTTGAAATCGCTCAAAGTATCTCCAAAATGGTTCGCTCGGTTCCCGCCTAAACTGCATGATGTTCTTCCTAATGAGGGCAGTTTTGTGTATTGGATAGAATTTCTTCAAGAAGGCCTTGACGAAATCATCTCACGTCGTGACTGAATCTGCTGCCAAACTGTACAACCATTTCTTAGCTAGGTCCTTTAGGGAAAAAGGGATGAAACGTAACCTAACGGCGTCGTCTCCTAGCTGGGGTATACATATCATGAGGCATACTTTTTCAAATTCCCTAACAAAGAAGTATGCGTCCTCCGATTCTAAACCATGAAATTTGGGAAGAGTGTTAATGAATTGGGGTTTCAACTCGAAATTATTGCTGTTTGCTTCAGGAAGTTTTATGCAAGATGGAAGTGAAGTTCTGATCGGGTAAAATCTATCCTGAAGTGACGCCATCACCGGTTTTGGATGCAAGGGTAGAGAAGTGTTTCTTGTTAATCTGGAAGTTGACGGATCTCTCACCCACTCTTGCATGCCACACCACAAACAACGTGAAGACAACAAACAATCGAAAAAAGAACTAAAAACAAACAAAAGAAAGAAAAACAACCACAAGCCTTAGTCTAAGGTAACTGGACCTAGACGACTCCTAACTGGTCGATTCTCCGGGGAAGGTTGTTGCAGGAACTCGACTACAAGCTAATCGGCTAGGAAAGGGCAAAGCTCGGGGGGAGGTATCTGAGCGGAGCCACGGGCCTAATTACGCCAAACCACGAAGCTTTCGAGGCTTTACCTCTCAATCCACTTTCCTTAGACACTGATTTTGCAGGAGTATAGTTCTTACAATTTCCAACCTCGATTAATCTCTTAGTGAGTCCGAGATGTCCCTAGGGCCAACGTCTATTGATTTTTAGTTAAGGCTTGGGAAAGTGTGAGTGCACTTAGAGATGGTTTTTGGGCTAAGGAAGGGTGATGAAATCCCCACCTTATCTTGTTTATTTGGGTTTTGCCCTTAAAGTCAATTGTGCAAGTGTACAGTTTATTCACAATAAGGTAACACTCAAAGCGGTAAATCACTTCAAAATGTTGGTCCTATTCTATATGAATGCACATGTACCTTATCTCCAGCACTCTTCAACAGAAATTGAAATGAATTGAATTAGACACGTGCCTAAATACAAAAGTCTAATCCAAATTTCAATTAAGCAACAAGTGAATTTCTGTTGAATTTATTACACATGCATATGGTGAAGCATCCTAGGAAACTAAAAAATTTAGAAAGCAATTTTTTTTTTAGCGGCGTTCGGCAACCCTGCAAACGAGTTTGTTAGTACTTCAATCGGAAAAACTCGCTTTTACACGAATTTTTCCGAGGGCAAATGAATCCTCGCGCAATATCCTTGGCCACCTCCTTCACTTTCCGTGATAGTGAGCTCCTTGGTACATCTCCTACACACAAAAAAAACAATCTTTAGTAGTGAACAATAAAGCCGTTCCCTCCCCGGCAACGGCGCCAAAATTTGATCGACAAAAAGCAAGCACAAGAAAAGTAGAAAGGGAGTGGGTCAAAGTTACTGCTTTTGCGATTCTTCCGTAGTAGCGAAGTGGCTATACGGGTCGTATCCACAAGGAGGGAGAGCGATGGAAGCTTGATCAGCTTTATGTTCAAGAAAAGAGAATGTTCTTTATTTCCAAATAAAGAATTGAAAAGTGAAAACGAGTTGTTTCAAGAATTGTTGGAAAATGTTTTGGTGGTTTGTAAAAGTAAGTTTTTCTTAATGGTAAAAACGCATGGCTAACTTTCTACTAATTGCTCCCACTAATCCCTAACTTCTTGAAGATGTGCCTCACGATGGATCATAGGTAAGCTTACCCCTTATGCAATGGAACTATTCACGTGGAAATCGAGTGAAAGTTCTTCCTATAACTTCGCTTTAACACGGCAAAAACTCGGATATTCCCGTATCAAGATCCATTAGAAGGCGAGAATACGGGAAGACACGAGTACACTAATGGTATCAGCGAAGTTAAAAGGAAAGTCTCTAACTTACAACAACAAGCAAAGTACAAAACCCATAGATCATCAAAAAATCATTTAAGTATGAAATATAAGAAGGTAAATACTTGTAGGTACGTTAGAGTCAGAACCCTCGTCTTAAGATGCCATAGCTCTCGTTTGCACAAGGCTTGTTTGACACCATTGACTCATTCGGGTTATCAATCAAGAAGTTAGAAATTAGTAGGTTAGTAGTTAGTTAGCCATACAATGGAGGAGTTAGTTACACATGGTGAAGAAAAGAACAACAAAAAAAAGAGATAAAGAGAAGGAGTTACACTAAAGCAAGAATGTACAAGCAAATGAAAGCAAATGAAAACAACTAGTAAATGGAAAGAAAAAAGAGAAGTAATTACTTGTATTATCTTTTCACCTTCCAATACAACTTGTACACACTCTCTCTTTCACTCTAATGGCTAAAGCTAGAACTAAAAGAAGAATAACAGCAACAGCTACAAACTAAAAAACAGGATTACAAAAACTTGCTCTAACTCTGGATCTGGCCAAACTGAAGACCCCAGGGGGGTGTTTATAGGCATCAGGGGAAAGGGGGCCACGTGGGAAGCACGTGGCCCAAAGCGCAGGCGCGCGCGCACCCAAAGGGCCACGTTTCTGCGGCCCTGCCAGGGCGGCGCGCGCCTGGCTTCGGGCAGCGCGTCGCCCAGTTTGTCTCCTGTCAATTAGACTTCCTGGATTTACGATTTGACTCCCTGGGCTGACAAAATCTTCACTCTAAAGTTAATGGCTAATTGGTAGGCTTTTAATTACCAATTAAATGGTGATTTAGGTCTTCTTCTTCGTTTGCACACCATGAACCTAGATTGAAGCAACCATAGCTTTATTAGCAAAATTTAACATTAAATAAATATGAGAATGTGATGATAATTATGCAAAATTAGAGACTAATTAGCCACCAGATGCGGAGCCCATCTCCGCTTCCAAGCATTTCTTTAACATGATGAAGATCACAATCCTGATATTTGTATAATGCGATCCTCATGTTCTAGTGTCAACGCGACGCGGGGCTTATGCCCGCGTCCGCGTTCTTCTCGTGTCCTGGTTTAAATGGGGGTCTCGAACCCCGCATTTACGGTACCTGCGTAACGCGACTCCCACATCTGCGACCCCTGCATTTTCATTCTCTCTCCTTCTGAATCCTTCTCCTCCTCCACTATTTATAAAAAAAATTATTATATTTATTATATTTGAACCGTTCAAGCATTGGTTATCTAGAGTTCCAGAGTTGTATTGCATTTTCACGGCGTATTCAGATATTTTAGCGGAGTGTCCTCGCCTTATTTGAGTTTCCTCGCTTTGTCGAGTCGACTTGTATTGTATTTAGTATTTGTATTTGTATTCATGTTTTGTATTGGGTTATGCCCTGGTATTTGTATATGGCCAAGTACCCTGTATTGTACATGTATATGCCTATGATGAATGTTTGTAATAGGGCAATTTATTTCCTGTACATATACCATGCCTGTAATGTATTCTATTCTGCTTTTATACCATGCGTGGTTGACCCTTCGTGGTTGTTTAGCCTTCGGGCTTAACCTCTCCGAGGTTTATTAAAGTCCCCTGGACTTTCTAGCTTTACCTGGTACGGTAGCTCAATGCTCAGCGTTTTACCACTAAACAAGCTAGGTGGAGCCCTACCGGATTTTACACTCGCATCTTAAGTTAAGTCATTCCCGAGTTCCACCAGGCGGTTAATGATTAAACACTGTTTGTTGACCTTGTCCCGAGCACCACTTAGCTCCGCTTGAATGCTCGCTCTCTTGCTGCTTCGTTTGCTTGCTTGATGATTTAACTATTCTTTTGTCGATGGTTATGAAGAGTTTAAAACATGTATTTATACTATTTTTCAAACTATATTATTTTCTGTATTTGTATCGATCTCCTTTATCGGTATTATTTTTCTGCATTATAATATATGATAGTGATATCTACTGTACTTATTACAAGACATGCCATTGCTTGACACCTGACTCATGTATGCTACCACCTGACACCTGTTGGATATCACGTATCACCAACCACTTGACATGTTACTGCTTGACCGTGATTATCACGTTTACGGGAATCCTGTAACTGTTATCCTGTATTATACACAGTGACCTGAATTTATAGTACTTATGTACTCCTGTAACTCCTGAACTTTTCCTACTCATGTTATTCCCATAAAGATGATAATTACTTAATAATAAACTATAAAAAGGACAACTTATATCATTTAAGGGAGAAACTGATGGATTTTTTCTGATAAATATGTTTACAATTGTATTAGGTATGTTGTGCAACTCTAATTCCAGATATACCTGAGGGCGTCCAGGTATTCGAGGGGAGCACTGACTCTCTATGTCCTGTTATATTCCTGAATAGGTATAATATAAGACCCACCTTCCTGTTTGCCTAGCGGCAGGCTTCGGGTTAGCATCAGAACATCCTGGGCTGTGGTCCCTATATGGGGAGGAAATTTGAAAGAGAGAATTGCACAGTTTCTTAAATCAATGAAAAATTACAACCACTCAATTCCAACTACAAGAGAGAGAAGACCCTCAAGCTCAGATCTTCTCTTTGTTTAAGGCTGGGTTTTTGGCGTAGCGGTGAAAAGTGATTCTTGTTTTTCATTAATCGGGTGTACGTCAAGATTTTCTGAAACTCTTCTCTTTAGATCACAGATGGAGTAGCACAACTCCTATCCAATAAAATCTTAAAGAAACTTAGGCAAAAACTTGAACTCAGTAAGTTGGTAGAAGAGTTGGACTCTTTGTAAAGCTAATCTTCCTCAGCTGAAAATTCTGATCCTTCTTCAATAGCAAACTGACCTATTTATAGGGGTTTCGGGATAAAACTGTCCCCTAAAAATTCTCTATAATAGGTGTTAATTGCCCTCATTATATGAGCAATACTTGACCCAGTAATGAGGGTAGTTATAACTGAGACGCAGGGCTCCTCTCCAGTCAAAATGCGGGCTTGAGCTCTGCGTTTAGCCGTTGAGGTAACGTTGGACGTGGGTTTTGAGCTCCACATTTGGGCATCGCGGTGGTGTTGAAATGCGAACCTCAAACTTTGTTTTCTCAATGGCGTAACATTAGACGCGTGCCTCGAGTTTCGCGTCTGAGGTGCGGGCTTCAAGCTTTATCCCTAAGCATTGAAGTGGAGCTGGGACGCGGGCTTTGAGCTCAGCATCTGGGCATTGTTGTAGTGTTGAGACGCGGGCTTCGAGCCCTGCGTCTTGGCTTTGCACGAGTGGCTTTGATTAACCTCGCGTCTGAAGCATACACTTTATTATCTGATGACTTATCTGAAATCACCTAGAGGGGGGTGAATAGGTGATTATGCTAATCAATGCACAAATTTAAAAATGAGATGATGCAACGATCACTCAAAATAAGATTAGAAGCCGAATACCCCGTGAAGGGCTCTGAACTCCTTCCTCGTGATTCCTCTAAATAAGAGTTTGAGGTGTGCAATGCAATCTTGTTGTGAGAGTATAGATTGACAATATAAGAATGAATGAAAAGTAAGTAAATAACACAAGTAAACCAATCACAAACACAGAGATTTATTTCGAGCTTCGAGCACCTTGCTCTACATACCCGCCTTCACCCAGAAGGATTTTCGATCCATTAGAACTTCCATAAAAGATTACAACCACTAGGGAGTACCCAACTCCTCAATCACACTCCTCTAGTCCAGAAGTAGTGGAACTACAAATACAATAATCACTTGGTGATCAAAAGACCACAAACTCTCTTTGAAACACTTTTCTTTACAAAACCCTAGAGAATAATGTATAGGATTGAAGCTCAAGTTTATAAGTGAAAATAAAACAACGTAGAAGAGAGTTTTGATTCAAAAACTTCAGAGAAAAATCAGAGATTAGAGCACAAAAACTGAGAATAAAAAACTTCTTTCAAGAATACTCAAGCTTTGATTTCTTTTGCAAATGTTGTTATAATTCTCCTCAACCCCATCCACCCCTATTTATAGGATATAGATATGGATTAAAGGGTAAACAATGATTTTGATTAATCAGGAAAGATAAGACCCAAACCCAGCCTTAAACCTCGTTTGGAGAATAAAATACGTTTTAAAACATGTTTAAAAAACTAGCCGTTTGGTTGATAATACACTCACGATCAACCGGTTTTCAAAATCTTTTGACCGTTGGCAAGCCCTGGTCGACCGTCCCAAACAGAGAGTTGGGTGCAGTCAGTCGGTCGATCGCTCGGTCACCCGACATGGGGTCCGGTCGACCGCACGGTCGACCGGATAACGTGCACACATTGTTGGTCCTGAGATGATGACAATTGTGGATTTAAAATACACGTCAACACTCACACAAAGATATTAGCGTAAAACAAATAAAGCACTTGCAAATAAAGGAAATAAATCACAGAAAATGATAACAAATGCAAATACAAGTGATTTATCCTGCTTTAGTCCTCATGACCTACATCCAGTCCCCAAGCCACCCGTTTGAGATTTTCCTTTATCCTTTGACTTGGTACACTCAAAATCAACACGTTGTATCCCACTTGACAAATTTCCTTTGCCAAATGTATACAACTCTTCTTACAACCAAGAAGATCACAACACCTTGTACAAACTCTCTTCAACCAGAAGACGCGCTTGTACAATGCTTCCTTTGAGTGATTACAAACTTTCCTATAAGCCTTGATTTAGTATGTGATCGTGGACAAGGGCTATTATAGGTTGACTTTCAGAAATCTTCACTTGGAGTAGGAATTTAGTGAAGAAACAGAAAGTGGAAAAACAATTTCAGAGAACCAGAATTTTGGCAGAGTTTGGTCAGAAAACTATTGATTTGAATTTATATTTTAAACCTAAGATAACAACCCTATTTATAGCTAAACTCTATGGTTAGTTAGGGTAGTTATCAGGTCCATTTTGAATATTTAAAAGTTGGATAACGTTGAAGGAAACACCAGAAAATAGGAAACTATCCAACAGTCATAAACTGCCATTAGTCGACTTGAGATATGGGTTAGTCGACTAGGGTAGGCAAATTTCACAGGTTTAGTCGACTAGTATTGGAAACAAGTCGACTAGGTCAAGTTAAAATCAAAAGATAAGTTTCTGAAAACTGAAACTAGTCGACCATAGGGAATTATATGCCGACTATACAAGTCTATTACTCGACTATATATACTGTTAAGTCGACTAATAGTGACAAACAGAGAGTGAGATCTTTCAGGATAAAAAGCTAGTCGACTAGAGAAATATATAAGTCGACTACAAAAGGCTATAAGTCGACTAATAGACTATGATGTGTGTGTGTTTCAAGGCTTTTAACATGCTATCAACAATTACAATACACATCATTATCAACTCTCTTGGGAAGTTTTGATCATGTAGAACTCTTGAATAGGCTTGAGATAGAGCTCCATATAATATGGCTTCACAAATGTATCATCAAAAGTAAGTTCCAACATTCTTCCCCTTTTGATGATGACACTTTGTGTGCACAAATGCTCCCCCTGCAGAAAATAAGTTATATGTTCTCCCCTGCAGAAAATGGGTTATAACAGATATAGAAACACTTGTGTTCTCCCCCTGCAACAAATATATCATAACATTTATATATATGATAAATATTTGAAGTATTGTTCTTATCAAACTTCTTATATGGTACCTGAAAGATAAACATTAGATTACCAATCATAAGAGTAAAGCATTAACCTTTAGGAGACCAAACCCAATTTGAATTTGGTTTCCATCTGTTAGTATACACATAATTGTATGAATTTCATATATCATGTATGTATGATGCAATATAAGTATTTTTATCAACAATGCTTAAGTTTTTAGGAATCCATATGAACTTATTCTTAATTCTTTTTGAAATAATATCTGACTTTCTTTTCACAAAAGAATTATATGGATTATTAACATATGAAGATTTTTTAAAAAATCTAAGACCATAATGATTATGTGACATCTTTTGATATGATAATAAATCATTCAACTTTTCTTTTCCTTGATTAAATTGTCACATTTTTCAAAATCTCTTCATATTTCATTTTGAAAACTGACATGTCTTTATCTAACACAGAAATTCTTTCATTTAAAGACATAGTTTCCTTTTTAAGCAAAATATTTTCTTTTATAAAATTCTCATTATCCTTTTTCAATAATGATATCACTTTTTCAAAATTATCTTTTTGAGAATTTATAGAAGAAACTGGAGAGACGTAACATGAATTTTCTTTGAAAAGTTTTTCATTTTCCTTTAATAAAACTTTATCTTCATTTTTTCATTCTTTAGATCATTGAATAATTCATAGAATGCATCTAAAAGTTCAGTATATTATACCTCATCTTCTTCTAGTGCCATGTAACAGATGTTGGCGTGTTCAGTGGCTTCTTCTCATCAGAGGAAGAGGAATCACTGTTCTCCCATGATGCTTGGTAATCTTTCTTCTTTCTGAATTTTTTGCTCTTGAATTCACCTTTGTTTTGAGCAATGGGCAATCCTTCTTCATATGACCTGTTTTATTGCAATTAAAATATTTAAACTTACCTTGCTTCAAGAATCTTCTGAATTTTCTTGAAAGCATTGCCATTTCCTCTTCATCGTCATCTGAATTGTCTGTGTCTGAGGATGCATGGAAGGCAAGTTCTTTCTTCTTTGAGAGAGATTATTGTTCATCCTTCTTTCTGTCTTTGAGTTGCACTTCATATGCCATTAGATTACCAATAAGGTTTTCTAATGACATTGTTGAAAGATCATTCGCTTCTTCTATTACAGTTGTCTTCTTTTCCCAATCTGATGTGAGTGCACGAAGAATCTTGCGAACTTTTTCGACTTGGGTATATTCCTTTACAAGAGATGCTAAGGAATTGGTTATGTTGGTGAATTTTGTGACCATTTCTGAGATGGTTTCATTCTCCTTCATTTTGAATAGTTCAAACCTGTGGACAAGAACAGAAATTTTAGATTTCTTAACCTTATTTGTGCCTTCATGTGTTACCTGAAGAGTGTGCCATATTTGATTTGCAGAAGCGGCTGTTGACACGCGGTTGAATTCTTCTTTGGTTAAGGCACAAAATAAAGCATTCATCGCTTTGGCGTCAAGGTTCGCATTCTTCTTTTGATCATCACTCCAAGCGGTATAGTTGGTTGTCGGTTTGGTGTACGGTGCTTCTACAATGTTCCAAAGTTCATAGTTGAGCGATTGCAAGTAGATCTTCATTCTACACTTCCAATAGTTATGGTTGGATCCGTCAAATAGCGGTGGACGTTGTGTAGAATGTCCTTCTTTGAATTGTGACGAAGGGAACTCCGTTGCCATCCTTGTATGTTGTTGATTGGATATGCAGGGCTCTGATACCAATTGTTGGTCCCGAGATGATGACAATTGTGGATCTAAAATACACGTCAACACTCACACAAAGATATTAGCGTTAAACAAATAAAGCACTTGCAAATAAAGGAAAAAATCACAGAAAATGATAACAAACCAAACACAAGTGATTTATTCTGGTTCGGTCCTCGTGACCTACATCCAGTCCTCAAGCCACCCGCTTAAGATTTTCCTTTATCCTTTGACTTTGTACACCCAAAATCAACACCTTGTATCCCACTTGATAAATCTCCTTTGCCAAATGTATACAACTCTTCTTACAACTAAGAAGACCACAACACCTTGTACAAACTCTCTTCAACCCGAAGACGCTCTTGCACAATGCTTCTTTTGAGTGATTACAAACTTTTCTATGAGCCTTGATTCAGTATGTGATCATGGAAAAGGGCTATTATAGGTTGACTTTTAGAAATCTTCACTTTGGAGTAGGAATTTGGTGAAGAAACAGAAAGTGAAAAAACAGTTTTCAAAGAACCAAAAATTTGGCAGAGTTTTGTTCAGAAAACTATTGTTTGAATTTATGTTTTAAACCTAAGATAACAACCCTATTTATAGCTAAACTATATGGTTAGTTAGGGTAGTTATCAGGTCTATTTTGAATATTTAAATGTTGGATAACGTTGAAGGAAACACCAGAAAACAAAAATAGTTCAACAGTTAGAAACTGCCATTAGTCGACTTGAGATATGGGTTAGTCGACTAGGGTAGGCAAATTTCACAAGGTTAGTCGACTAGTATTGGAACCAAGTCGACTAGGTCAAGTTGAAATCAAAAGATAAGTTTCTGAAAATTGAAACTAGTCGACCATAGGGAATTATAAGTCGACTATACAAGTCTATTAGTTGACTATATATACTGTTAAGTTGACTAATAGTGACAAATAGAGAGTTAAGATCTTTCAGGACAAAAAGCTAGTCGACTAGAGAAATATATAAGTCGACTACAAAAGGCTATAAGTCGACTAATAGACTGTGATGTGTGTGTGTTTCAAGGCTTTTAACATGCTATCAACAATTACAATACATATCATTATCAACTCTCTTTGAGAAGTCTTGATCATGTAGAACTCTTAAATAGGCTTGAGATAGAGCTCCATATGATATGGCTTCACAAATGTATCATCAAAAGTAAGTTCCAACACACATGCACGCACCCAACGGTCAGAACTGCGGTCGACCGCTCGGTCGACCGTTCTGACCTGTAATAGAGCCGGTCAACCGTCCGGTCGACCGCAACAAGTCAAAACAGAATTTTTGAGAAAATATTTTTGAAGCTAAGTTTATTTCAAAAATGATTTTTGTCAAGACTTTGTAAAATATAATAAACTGAGTTTGCAAATACTTGAAATAGGTCTATTAAAGTATTTTACAGAAGAGACAAAAATAATCTTTGAAAACATGTGCAATTTTGTGTGTGTGGAGAATTTGAGCTTCAACACTATATACTATCCTTTAACAAACTAATAAAAATAAAAACTATATAGGAAGGTGTCTCTGAACTGTGTTGCCAAGCTAGAGCCTCATCTCCTATGAACGAGTCCTCTTGTACCATCAACCTTTCAATATGCTTTAAGCGCCAATAACCTTGCAACATGCTTAAAGCCATCAAGACTTGTACAAACCTGAAATTCATTTTAGAATCTTTATTAGTACCAAATAGCTTCTATATGTTTTGTTATCATCAAAACGTATATAAATGGAGAGTGTAACCTTTTAGGCCAACAATCTCCCCTTTTTGATGATGACAAAACATATAAGCTATATAACACAAGATATAAAAGGGAGGTAAAAACTCCCCCTCAAATAATGATATATTAAACAAGTATAAAATAACTTATTATGAGAGAATTTTGAAAACACCAAACATAAAACCAAAAAAACATAAACAAACACTACACATAAAACAAACAACACATATTTCTCCCCCTTTTTGTCATACATCAAAAAGGGATATGATAGTAAGAAAACTTCTTTAGTCAATAACACAAACATTTAGTTCACCACATATAAAAAGAAAATCTATTGAAGTCAAGTGGTTTAGTGAAAATATCGGCAAGTTGAAAATCAGTAGAAACATAATCAATATCAATATCACCTTTCTCAAAATGATCTCTAAGAAAGTGATATCGAATCTCAATGTGCTTGGTCTTACTATGTTGATTTGCATTCTTAGTCATATGAATAGTACTAGTATTATCACAAAATATTTTGATATGGTCATAATGCAAATCATAATCAAGGAGAGTATGTTTCATCCAAAAAACTTGAGCACAACAAGCCCCCGCCGCAACATACTCCGCCTCGGCAGTTGAGAGGGCTACTGAATTTTGTTTCTTGGAGACTATGAAACAAGACAATTATCAAGAAATTGACATGTTCCACTAGTATTCTTCCTATCCACTCTACAACCCGCATAGTCGACATCCGAAAAAATCGTCATTGAGAATTGTCCGGTCTTCGGATACCATAGACCCATTCCAATAGTGCCCTTAATATAACGAATAATGCGTTTTACCGCAATTAAATGAGATTCTTTGGGACAAGATTGAAATCTAGCACAAAGACACACACTAAACATAATATCCGGCCTACTAGCCGTTAAATACAACAAACTACCAATCATGCTCTATATAATTTTATGTCAACACACTTACCTTGGTCATCCTTATCAAGCTTGATGGTGGCGGCCATGGGAGTGTTGCAAATTTTTGAGTCTTCAAGCCCAAATTTCTTGATGAGTTCCTTTGAGTACTTGGCTTGACATATGAAGATCCCATCACGCATTTGCTTGATTTGGAGTCCAAGAAAATAGTTCAATTCACCCAATCAATGACATCTCAAATTCACGTTGCATACATGTTCAAACTCCTTGCAAAGTAATCATTAGTAGAATCAAAGATTATATCATCAACATATATTTGTACTATAAGAATGTCACTACCAATATGTTTAGTAAATAATGTGGTGTCTACTTTGCATTAACAAAATCATTTTATAGAAGAAAACTAGAAAGCCTTTCATACCAAGCTCTTGGAGCTTGTTTTAAACCATACAATGCTTTATCTAGTTTGAAAACAAAATTTGGATGTATATGATCCACAAAACTAGGGGTTGTTCAACATATACTTCCTCATCAATAAAACCATTAGGTTCTTGCTTGTCTTCTTGAATGAGTGAGTCCTTCAAGGATATTTTCTCTATGTCCTCACCTAATGAGTCAATCTCTACAACATTCTCAACAAATGCATTAGATTCCTCAAATTTAACATGCATAGATTCTTCAATAGTAAGAGATGATTTATTGAACACTCTATATCCTTTGCTCACATTATAATAGCCAACAAAGATTGCTTCATAAGCCTTAGCATCAAATTTACCCAAATTATCTTTGGTATTCAAAACAAAACAGTTGCATCAAAAAACTTTAAAGTATGAAACATTTGGTTTTCTTAAATGATAAATTTCAAAAGAGGTTTTGAAAGTATTTTTACATAAATAAATTCAGTTGGATATATAGCATGCGGGTTTACGGCCTCTGTCCATAAAGTTATTGAGGGAGCCCATATTCACTTATCATAGTCCTAACCATTTCTTGAAGAGTTCTATTCTTCCGTTCAACTACTCCATTCGTTGTGGAGTTCTAGGACATGACATTTCATGCTTAATTCCTTTTCATCACAATAAGTCATGAAGAGTTGGTTGACAAACTCATCACCTTTATCACTTCTTTTGCGTAAAATCGAAAAACCTTCTTTTTCAATCCTTTTTCGAAAAATCTTAAAATGCGAAAAAGTTTGATCTTTATGTTCCAAAAAGAAAACCCAAGTGAAATGAGAGAAATCATCGACTAAAACAAAAAAATATCTATTTTCATTTAAGCTTTTAGTTTTAGTTGGTCCAAAAAGATCCATATGAATCAATTTAATGGCCTAGATGACATGATATCCTTGATTAATTTGAAAGAAGACTTGGTTTGTTTTCCAAGTTGGCACGCACCACAAATGCGGTCTTTTTCAAACTTCAAGTAAGGAATACCCTTCACAGTTTCCTTAGAATTTATTCTAAAAAGATGATCAAAAGAGGCATGGCCTAATCTTCTATGCCATAACCATGAAATCTCATCAAAAGCATTTAAACATTTGTAGTGCAATCCAGCATATCAATAATATAGACATTATTTTCACGAAATCCAGTGAGAATACATTCATTGGTTTACAATCAAAAATTTTGCAAGAAGATTCATCAAAAATAACTTTGAGATCACAATCACATAGTTGACTAATACTAAGTAAATTATGTTTAAGCCCATCAACAAGAACTACATTTTCAATAAAGGAGATGCACCATCTTAATGTTACCTATACCGGTGATGGTGCCCTTGGAGTCATCTCCAAAGGTGGCGGTGCCACCTTCAACGTACCTCGATAGGGTTGCGAAATTGTTGATGTCCCATGTCATATGCCTTGAGCAACTACTATCAAGGTACCACGCTCTTACGTTTGGAGTCTTGTTGTGTATCTATATCAAATAATTTAAAGCTTAATTTTGGTACCCATATTTTCTTGGGTCCTAATGCATTAGTGTTTTGAATCCAAACATAATTATTGGTACTATTTATATGATCATAACAAAATTTGCTAAATGACCATTTCGGCCACAATAAGTACATTTATAAATTCTTTCATATTTAAAAGCATAATGAGCATGTGGTTTATGAACATGTGATTTATGGGATGTTTTTGCATGATTGACATTTGATGTGTTGGCATGATGAACATATGGAGCATAAGATGTTTTATCATGTTTAGCATGAGGAGTATACAAGTGCTTTTTGAAAACATTTCTTCTAATTTAGTATTGTTAAAAGAACATTCTTTTAAAATATTTCTCAAATCATTTATTCTAGTTTTAACATAGAAAACTCATTTTCATCAATTTAGGATATTTAGCTTTGCAAGCAACTCTATAGGCATCAAAATCTCTTTGTGTGACATAAGAGTAGAAGATAATTCATCCTTTTCTTTTGAAGAAATAGCAATTGATTTTTAAGCATTTCATTTTCCTTTTCAATTTTAAACAATCTTCCTTTTTAGCATCAAAACTTTCTGAAAGTTCAATGAAAGCTTGTAATAACAATTCTTTACTTATTTCACTATCATCATCATGTGGTTCGGTAGTTACCTTAGATGTGTTTGCCATTAAACACACATGGCCGTGTCAACTTCATCTTCGGATTTACTTTCCGAGTCCCAAGTAGCTTTGTACACCTTCTTTTCAAATGACTTCTTTTGCTTCAAGGAGGGAAGGTATCTTTTTCTTGAAATCTGGACAATCGGCCATGATGTGTCCGGGTTTCCGACAGTTGTAGCATATGATCTTTTTCTCCTCCTTCCCTTCCCATCGCCTTCTATGGTTGAGCTTATTCTTGTGGTACATTCTTTTTATATTTCTCACAAGAAGAGATAGCTCTTCATCATCTTCTTCATCTTCTTCATCATTGTAGTTGGTGGAGGTAGACTTGAAAGAAATAGACTTTCTTTTGAGGCGCCGCTTCTTCTCTAGCCTTTTTCTCCATCTCATGAGTCTTAAGATTTTCAATAAGACTTATGAGCTCCATCTCGTCTTTGTCATTCAATTCCTTTAAGGTGGTAGCTTTGATTTCCCATGATGAAGGGAGAGCACGAATCACCTTACGCACCTTTGATCGTTGTTGATTTCATCACCTAGAGAAGTAAGAGCATTTGTGATTTTAGTAAACTTAGTAATCATATCATCAATAGATTCTTTTCTTGCATTTTAAAATATTCATATTGGGAACACAAGAGATCAATTTTAGCTCCCTTGACTTGTGATGTTCCCTCATGAGTGACCAATAAGTGTTGCCAAATCTCATAGGCAGACTTGCAATGGATAACCCGTGTTAAGTCATCCTCATTCAATGCTAAAAGTAGGGCATTTTGAGCCTTCGAATTAGCATCAAATTCCTTAGAGGTAAGATCGGACCAAGTGCCCTCCTCACCCTCGGGTTTGCTAAAAGGCTTAGTCAAAGACTAGCAACTAGGCTACCTAGAGATTGTAGAAAAATGTTCATCCTAACTTTCTATATGGGAAAGTTGAGTCCATCAAATTTGAGAGGGGTCTTAATGTTATCGGCCATCTTTACTAGTGTATGAATGAATGTATGAAAATAGTGATTAGCAATTTAAAGGATCTCTCTAAGGATGTGAAGCCAAAAACTAGAGTCCTACCTCTGATACCAATTGAAATCACCTAGAGGGGGGTGAATAGGTGATTATGCTAATCAATGCACAAATTTGAAAATGAGATGATGCAACGATCACTCAAAGTAAGATTAGAAGCCGAATACCCGTGAAGGGCTCTGAACTCCTTTCCGTGATTCCTCTAAATAAGAGTTTGAGGTGTGCAATGCAATCTTGTTGTGAGAGTATATATTGACAATATAAGAATGAATGAAAAGCATGTAAATAACACAAGTAAACCAATCGCAAACATAGAGATTTGTTTCGAGGTTCGAGCACCCAGCTCTACGTCCTGCCTTCACCCAGAAGGATTTCCGATCTACTAGAACTTCTACAAAAGATTACAACCACTAGGGAGTACCCAACTCCTCAATCACACTCCTCTAGTTCAGAAGTAGTGGAACCACAAATACAATAATCACTTGGTGATCAAAAGACCACAAACTCTCTTTTGAAAAACTTTTCTTTACAAAACCCTAGAGAATAAGTATAGGATTGAAGTTCAATATTTGTAAGTGAAAAATAAAATAATGTAGAAGAGAGTTTTGATTCAAAAACTTCAGAGAAAAATCAGAGATTAGAGCACAAAAACGAGAATAAAAACTTCTTTCAAGAATACTCAAGCTTGATTTCTTTTGCAAATGTTGTTATAATTCTCCACAACCACATGCACCCTTATTTATAGGATATAGGTAGAGATTAAAGGGTAAACAATGATTTTGATTAATAAGGAATGATCAGACCCAAAACCAGCCTTAAATCTCGTTTGGAGAATAAAAACACGTTTTAAAACATGTTTAAAAAAACTAGCCGTTTGGCTGATAATACACTCACGGTCGACCGGCCAGTCGATCGGGTTTCAAAATCTTTTGACCGTTGGCAGGCCCCGGTCGACCGCCCGGTCGACCGTCCCAAACAGAGAGTTGGGTGCAGTCAGTCGGTTGACCGCTCGGTCGCCCGACATAGGGTCCGGTCGACAGGATAACGTGCACATATGCACGCACCCAACGGTCAGAACTGCGGTCGACCGCTCGATCGATCGTTCTGACCTGTAATAGAGCTGGTCGACCGTCGATCGACCGCAACAGGTCAAAACAGAATTTTGAGGAAATATTTTGAAGCTAGGTTATTTTTCAAAAATAATTTTTTTCAAGACTTTGTAAAATACAATAAATTGAGTTTGCAAATATTTGAAATAGGTCTATTAAAGTATTTTACACAAGAGACAAAAATAATCTTTTGAAAACATGTGCGATTTTATATGTGCGAGGAATTTGAGGTTTAACACTATATACCATCCTTTAACAAACTAACAAAAATAAAAACTATATAAGATGGTGTCTCTGAACCATGTTGCCGAGCTAGAGCCTCATCTCCTATGAACGAGTCCTCTTGTGCCATCAATTTTCAATATGCTTTAAGCGCCAATAACCTTACAACATGCTTAAAGCCATCAAGACTTGTACAAACCTGAAATTCATTCTAGAATCTTTATTAGTACCAAATAGCTTCTATAGTTTGTTATCATCAAAACGTATATAAATGAAGAGTGTAACCTTTGGGGCCAACATTATCTTCAGTGGTTTTGAGACAGTCTACAGAACCCCCTCCAAAGTTTTCAAAACTCCGCAGTTGACTGAGACGAATTTGAAAACACTTTAGACTTTTCTTTTAGCAGCAAGTTCTCAAGACCGGACTGGCAACCTTCTGAGATACCTTGAGTTCGATCTTGTCTAAATTTAGTCTTCGTGAGTGTACTATTAAACTCTTTGAAGCCACCAAAGATGACCGTCATGAGTGTATAGATATGCAGTCTAGACCTCATAGGTACTCTGAGCTAGCTGTCAGTGCACTGTTGAACCAAGAGAAATCGCCAATCTCTAAGCTCCAGACTTGCTGAAGTTCCTATAGGTTTTTTGACTTGAAGGTTTCTTTTGGAGTTTGATCATCTTCCAGGAAAAATTTTGGACTGTACAGGACATGGCTATAGACGAGTACTTTCTCTGCCGCTCAGGTTGGAAGAGGCAAGAAAGTGGCGAGAGCTGCCAGTGCATCTATGTGCACATTTTGCTGGCCATGTACATGGTCAATGTAAAAGCTTCTGAACCTCTCCGCCATGTGGATGGTTGCGTTATATAATAGGGTACTAAGTCTTCGTGTCTGACTTCATACTACCCGCGAACCTGATTAACAATGAGCTTTGAATCACTATACGCTTTGAGATTTTTAACACCAATCTCATCGACGATTTGCATCCCGATCAAGAGAGCATTATATTCTGCTACATTATTGAAACACAGCTCAGTTAATGAGAATACATGAAGGATTACGTAGTTCTGTGGGGAGACAGTATAGCCCCACTCCTATAATATTTCCTCGAGGACCCGTTTCTGATGCGTTGTCGAAGAAGAGCTGTCACACCTGTTCTTCAAAAGTCTCTGGGTCATGCAAGCTTAGCGACCTCATCTGGAAGATCTCATAAAGTTTGATCGTTGGATTTGATGTTCAAAGAAAAAGTCTGCCACTGCCTGTCCCTTCACAGCTTTTTGTGATAGAAATTGCATTCATATTAAGAGAGCAATATGGCCCATTTCGCCAATCAACCATTCAGCGATGATGGCTTCGTCATAAGCAATCTTAAAGGATTGACTTATGATATGACATGTATGGTTTAGCCCACCAGGTACTGTTGCATCTTCTGGACGATGAACACCAATGCCAAGCATTCCTTTTCAACCTGGTTGCATCAATGTTTAGCTCCAATCATGGTTCTACTCAGGTTGTAGATTGCCTGCTCGTGTTCCTGATCATCATCTGGGCTAGTAAAGCTCCTAGAGAATGATCCATACTTCGAATGTATATCAAGAAAGGTTTTCTGACATTGAAGCTGTGAGTACTGGTGGCTGCGTGAGGTACCGTTTGATTTTTACGAACGCTTGTTGGCAGCATCATCCCAGATGAATGAAACACCCTTCTTCATCAATTTGGTGAAGGGTTGGCATCATCACGAGAGGTTTGAGATAAACCTCTGAATGTAGGCTAGTCGCCCTTACAATCCTCTAAGCTCTCTAAGGTTCCTTGGAGGTTGCATTTCTTGGATGGCGCGGACTTTCGCTGGGTCGAGGTGAATTCCTTTGGACGTCACAATGAAACCAAGAAATTTACCGCTGCTACCTCAGGAAGGATTTGGTGGGATTCATCTTCAATTGATGAGCCCACAAGATATCTAATACTGTCTCAGATCTGCTATGTGATCGCCTTTGGCATGGCTTTTCACTGTAATATCTCTATGTAGCATTCCACTATTTTGCGTATATGCTCATAAAAAATTGCGTTCATATCTCTCTGGTATGTCGCCCCTGCATTCTTCAATCCGAAGGGCATCACAGTATAGCAATACACCCCTAATGGTGTCCTGAAGGATGAATGCTTCTCGTCGTCAGGGTACATCTTATTTGATTGCATCCTGAGAATCTATCCATGAAAGACATCCATTTAAACCCACATGTGTTGTCGATCATGACACCGTGATTGGAAGAGGAAACTCATCATTAGGACAAGCTTCATTTAGATCACGAAAATCAATACAAATCCGGATCATCCCATTCTCTTGGTGATGGGGTTGACTTCTGACTGAATTACTTCCATTATCTCTGAGTTGAACCGTCGTTGTGTTGCTTGATGGGCTTCATGTCCGGATTGATATTAGGCGATGCACAGCCACCTAAGGGTCAAGACCAGGCATATCCTTGTAGTTTCAGGCGAAAACATCTATATACTCTCGCACGAGAGATATTAGATCTTCCTCCCTAGGAGGTGATAAGCTTTCACAAATAAAGATGGGCTTAGAATTGGCCTCATCTCCGAGATTAATCTGGGTTATCTTATCCTCTGTGGGTAGTTCATGTTGTTCAAAATGAATGTTCCAGAGAGTATTTAGGTGTTTGATCTAAGGGTTCGTGTCTGCCTGGATCATTTCTTTATCTCCATCTTCCGAGTGGCTTGTTGAAACCATATTACTGAAAGGTTTTTGAAGATATTGCTGACACTGATATCTGACTCCCACGATGAGGTGCCTGATGAGTGATTATGATATAATGACTCTTTAGACTTAGAGGCTGACTGGATTGGAGTTGACACATAGCCCAACCCCCTGTGAGTCCGGTGATAATAATCAGGGGCTTTCCTTTTGGAACGAAGGATCGAAGCAGTGTTCGCCTTCCTTTACCGAAGTTCAAGCCAAGACCACTTGTTAGATTATACCCCATGGTCTCTATGAATCTGAGTACATTTGGCTCGTAATGAGAGAACTGAAGGAGTTCAGTCTCGCTTTTCGAGACTTCAGAAATCGTTGGTTTGGACTCGACTCTTTGAAAAGGATCGGTTTTTGACTTTGCTTCTTGCTGGGACCTCGAAGAAGGATCCTTGGCATCACTGACGCTTTGATATACCGTGAGAGATGATCTCACTGGTACATGCAATGATATCAGGGCATCTATTGCCAACCAGTGATCTTCATCTACATCGGTACTAGTACCTGATGGCACAGAATTAGAATCAAACAGAAAAATAAGCCAAATCTAACTCTTTATTAATATACCACTCACCTACATCATTGGCGATGTTATTGACATCAAGCTTATTAACGCTCATTACAAGTGGATTTAGCTTCAAAGACATTCTTCCTCTGCCTCTAGCTCAACATCAGCTTCATTACCAGAGTCTGGTTCCTTTGGTTGGGGACTCTCGTTTGTTTTCAGAGAATCCTGCTACAGGAGGGAGTCTGTAAAGTAATTCTCTTCTCCTTGAATGGATACCTTTCGGCGATCAATGTCCGAACTTTTCCATCTCCGTTAACATACTTCATGACTTGATGGAGGTAAAGGGGACGATGGAGTTGCGATGAATCCATGGTCGTCCCAGCAGCAAGTTATACGAAGTGTCAGCGTCAATTATATAGCACGTCACCCGAATCTTAGGTCCCTGATCTAGCATTTGAGTTGATTTTTCCCATCGGGCGTGTACCATTAGCGTTGAAGCCATAAATGGTAGTTTGAGTGGCACTTAATCGATGAGTGGGGATTCCCAAGTGCTGCATGACTCGGTGGGGCATGATGCTCAACGCGGATCCTGGATCCAATCTACATGAATGCGGCTCACTTCAGATGATCCAATATACCTTATGAAGTACAGGGGCCTATCATGTTTCTCCTTAACCTGCATGTCGTCTGGAGTGAAGATTATGTAGGGGACATGTTGAGAGGCATGGAGGTAGGCTTTTTTCATCTTCATCATCTGGTTTGGCCAGAATCTAGGCCATGAAGGCCTCAACATCGGCTAATGCATCTCTCAGAGCTTCCCTTGTTGGTTTGGACAGTCTCAAGAGCTCATAGAGGGTAATCCTGGCCGGGATGTTGGCCAGTTGAGCCAAAACATCAAAGCGGTAAGATATTGAAGATCCTTTCACTTTGTCCTTTGGGGGAGCCTTGGCATATCAAAGCCCTTTTTGCTTCTCCATTGGTTACTTCGTGGATTGCTTGATTGCCTCTGGGGTGGGTTAGGTGGATTTGCCACCATTTTGTCGTACTTCTTCATGTACGACTGACCCAAGCGAGTCCTTGCCATGAGCGGTGCATTCGGTTCTGCAGCAAGGATGATTGTCTCCTCCTTCGAATCAGTTAGCCAGGGGACATTAGTTTCTGCTTCCCGGGAGGAGGCACACACAACATTGCAAGGTGAAGCTTTTGCTTTGCCCTTGGACTTTCTGTTAAGAATAGTAGTCCACTGCTGGCCTTCTACGAGGTCGGGATGAACCCACATGATCTCTCCTTGAGGAGTAGGAACAGGTATGAGACCTTTCTCCCCCTGGTGGTGTGGATCTGTATTAACCACCCTTAGTTCCCCTCTTGGGATGGGAACTGCTTCGACTGGTATAAGAGGCTGTACCCTGAACTGAAAGAATGACGTCATATTAGCTGTCAATTTCTTCTGCTCCGGGCAGAGCTTGAGCACCTCTGCATCAATTAAAACTTGGAGGATGTCTTTGAAGATGTAACAACTTTTGATGGGGTTCCCAGCATCCTGTGATACAAGCAGTAATTGAGGTTGTCGGTCTTCCCTACCTCCTTAGGACATCTAGCTTCAGGAAGCTTCAGTCTGTTGGTTGCTCTTGCTGAGTAACTTGAACAATGAATCGACATGCTTGTCCTTGAAGCAGTACTGCTTGTTGGTGCATGGCTGGCTTGAAGAGCTACCTCCTCTAGCCGATTGGGGCTTAATGGGAGACTTCGTCTCTGTCGCCAGTGTGTCCTTTCATTTAGCTTGGATAGATCTTTTTGGCACGCGCCTTGTCGACTTCTAGGGTCTGGCTTATTTTCTTCTATCTTAACCTTGGCGACAATCTCCTCTGCCTGTTCGCCTTTCTAGATTAACTGCTTCCAGGTCAACTTTTCACTACTCCTATTTTAGATAATAGTGAGGTTTGCAAATTGTGGCGGCATGTTTCTATGAAGGTGGCCTGGGTCATGCCACTGGGACATCAGAGTGCCATTTTCTAAAATCTCTCCATAAATGCTTTAACTAAGTCTCCTTTTCATTGCTTCATGACCAGGAGAGTTGGCATGGTCATCTCCAAGTCATCTTTGAAGAAACGGGTGAGAAAAAACTTCTCCAGATCACCCCAGTTCTTGATAGAACCTTCTGGGAGCTTCATGAACATTTAAAAGCAATTCCTTTTAGAGTGCTGATAAACAAACGTGCCAGGATGGCATCATTTGATACTACATTTTCTGTCTGAGATTTGAAGTAGTATATATGCTGGTTGGTGACCCCTTGTCGTCGAAGGCCTGTAGGGTCGGAGCTTTGAATTTAGGAGGGTATAGGACAAGATCCCACTCAGCCGGGTATGGCCTGATCACTCTTGCTTCTTGGAGGCCTTTCCGATTGGCGAGGGCTTAGACGACTCATCCTTTGGGAGGGTATGGGACAAGATGCTGCTTCAGTTGGCTCATCCTTTGGGAATGCATGCTCTTGTTCTCTGAGTTGCCTTCCTCTTCAGATGGAGGCTTAGACGACTCAGAGTTGGGATGCTCCTCCTCCTCAGTATGTGCAAAAGATGAGCTTTTCCTTTCTTTTGTTTGCCTTTGGACTTCTTAGAAGGAGTCTTGGTCTTCTGCTTCTTCTTTTTGTCCTCAAGTAATTGTGAAAGCATCTGCTTGAGACTATGGTAGATTCTTGTTGAGCGCAAATGATATCAAGTTGCTCTCTCTGGACCTGGGCTTGCTGTTCAAAGCACATGGCTATTTCCTCAAGAGTCCTTGCCATGTACGCGAAGGCTTCTTTCTCTACGAAAGAGTTCGAGGCCTACGATTCTGCTATGGCAGCCTGTGACTCGCTTACTTCAATGCCTCGGGCTAGGTCACTATAGTCCACTGGGACTATTACGCCACTTTGAGTGCGGGTATGCCGGTATACTTCTTCCGGCTCGGTGTCAAACTCGTCGGAGCTGACTATTGGTTGCTTTATCTTAGTTCTGTTTGACGTAGTGCTTAGACCCACCATGTTCACAGTAACTTCAGGGTACTCTACATAAGACAAGGTTCTCCTTGTGCGAGAGCGACACCTTTTGGCCAAGCGGGAGACTGGCGCAGACTATAACCGGTTGAACACGAACTTTTTACTTACATTCGAGTTGCAGTGGCATTCAGAGAGCACCGCTATGATGAGCCATTCATAGTAACATTATGGAGTGATTTGATGAACACTCTTTTTTGGTGAAGTAGTCCCTTAGATCCGTTGGAAGGAGATCGAGAGACCAGTGTCGAGTCTCTGAGAATGAGGACTTTTCAGCTTCCTTCTGACTTTGGTCATTAGAGAGTGAAAGTTAACCTTGCGTCACAACTTTGAGATGTAAGTCTCAAGGGCGTAGGGTTCAGAGATGCGAAACTCATATTCTACAGTTCAACGTGGGTCTATGCTTCTGCTGAGAAGAGACGCGGATCTCGCATTGCTGATTGTCACGTTCACCTGGTGACACTTGAGAAATGCAGACTTGATGAGTCTCACATTCTGTTGTAGAGACGCAGGTCTCGTGTCTCTGAGAAGAGATGTGGACCTCGTGATGCTGAATATCGCATCTGTGAGGTGAAGCCTTAGATATGCGAGCCTCTGAGCTCTATGTTTTGGTATTCAGACGCAGACTTCGCGCGTCTGATGTGGTTCAGAAGAGACGTGGCCTGAGCCTGGCATCCTGTATCTGCTGGATAGATGGTTTTTTCCCACTTCTTCCATCTGTTGTCGGCGTGCGTGATGCTTTGTTGACGTTCAACATTCTTATTACGCTTCACGGGCTGTTGGGAACCCCTGGTAACCTGGAGCTGAGGAATGTTATGGAGGAGCGTGGCAAGATTGACCTTCAATGATATTGGCCTTGTGGTTCTCGTGGGAGACGTTGACGCGGGCCACGCGTGCGCGGGCCAGAAATGGCCCTGTTTGCGTAGGCCATCTTTGGGGAAGTTTTCGAAGAGACTTAGAAGCGGATCTCTAAAGAGACCCTGCGGTATTGCCGCACCACCCTGGGCTCTTGGAGCCAGAAGAGAAGAACTCCTCGTACTTTGCCTTGTCAAATTTCACGACAAGTAACTCGACCATTTTTCTCATGAAGGTGACATCACCTTGCGCCACAACTTACTCATCAGTGGAGAAAGTAGTCCCCAGCAGAGTCGCCATCTCTTGTACGGGGAGGCAATTTGAAAGAGAGAATTGCAAGTTTTCATGAATTAATGAAAAATTATAACCACTCAAATTTCAACTAAAAGAGAGAAGACATTCAAACTCAGATCTTCTCTTTGTTTAAGGCTGGATCTTTGCGTAGCGGTAGAAAGCGATTCTTATTTTTCGTTGTCCGAATGAATGTCAAGCTCTTCTGAAACTCTTCTCTTTGGATCACAGATGGAGTAGCACAGCTCCTATCCAATGAAATCTCAAAGTGACTTAGGCAAAAACTTGAACTCAGCAAGTTGGTAGAAGAGTTAGACTCTTTGTGAAGCTAATCTTCCTCAGCTAAAAATTCTGAACCTTCTTCAATAGCAAACTAAGCTACTTATAAGGGTTCTAGGGATAAAACTGTCCCCTAAAAATCCTCCATATTGGGGGTTAACTACCCTTATTACGTGGGCAATACTTGACCCAGTAATGGGGCTAGTTATAATTGAGACGCAGTGCTCCTCTCTAGTTGAAACGCGAGCTTGAGCTCTGCGTTTAGCCGTTGAGGTAACGCTGGATGCGGGTCCTAAGCTCTGCGTTTAGGCGTCGCGGTGGTGTTAAAATGCGAGCTTCAAACTCTGTTTTCTCATTGGCATGCCATTAGATGTGTGCCTCGAGTTTCATGTCTAAGACATGGGCTTCAAGCTTTGTGCCTGAGCATTGAAGTGGTGCTAAGACGCGGGCTTTGAGCTCCGCGTCTTGGCATTGCAGCAGTGTTGAGACGCGAGCTCGAGCCCTGCGTCTGGCTTTGCACGAGTGGTTTAATTGGCTTCACGTCTGAAGCATAGACTCTGTTATCTGATGACTTGTCTTCAGTGACTTTTAAACAGTCTACAATCCTGAGTATGTACGGAGCCCACTGTAAACATCACATTACTTTCTCATCAGTTTCAATAACAACCTCGGTTTACTTATGTATGGATGTATGTGTGTTTGGGACGCTAGGGCACATATCTAGATATATGTGTAGGACGAGTAATAATAACAAAATACTAATCAATAATACACTGTATTTTGTAATTCGGGTCGTATTTACTTAGTTTACGATGACGTGGGATGTATGGTATATAAATGAGGGTTTTCTTGTTTGGATTATTCCTTCGACGTACCTACCTCATGAAGCCGTAAACTAGGTTTATACCACTGGCTTTGCCGTATTTGTTTTTATCAGGTTTTTATTCAGATTTTTGGTTTTACTACATTATTATATTATATTTTCCTGATTTTACCCCATGTGTGCTACTTTAATGATTTCATGCTATTACCATATTGTACACAGCCCGTCTCTTGCATGATATTACACTTGTATTACTTTACTCAAACTCTTGACTTACTTATTCATTGATTTATACAGGTACTTAGTTACCGTATAATCTCCTGATGATTCATACTGTTCTATATAGCTGTTATCGTGGACAGTTCCGATTGTGCGTACCTAGTCGATGGAGGCATGAGGTATATAGTATATAGATGAGGGTTTTCTTGTTTGGATTTTTCCCTCGAGGTATCAATCTCATGAATCTATCTACTGAGCTCGTACAATTGACTTTGTCACTTCTATACGTCTCATTACTTGATGCCTTTTTCATGTTCATGTATGCATGTGCTCACGTTACGATTTTCAATGTATGCTTTCTGTACTCAGATTTATCGATACACGTGTGTATACCCCTACACGCCATTTGGCATTCGCCATACCACTCGTTGGGGAGTTCTAACTCTCCTGGATCCTTATATCGAGATCTCAGAGCTTGTGGATCTTCTTGCTGTTGATCAGAATGGCGCAGCGAAAGTGTGAATCATTGGCAGACCATCTGAAGCCCCATCATTCAGGCCCTCCTGTTCGGCTCTAGAATTTTCCTGTTTTGACTCTGAGCCTTCTTTTGTACATTTCACTATTGTAAACTTTTTGTATTCTTGCATTTGCGCTATATCGATGATGTAATATTCATGTAATATTGAGTCACATCTTGTGATGACTTTGTAATTGTACTCATATGTTGGAATGTATAAAGCACCACGTACTTTTGTACTCTGATTCTTACCTGTACTGATACTTGCATATATATGTGTGGGTATTTCTGACCTATGTATATACGTCGCAGTAACGTCTTTGTACTCCGCGGGATCGGGGCGTTAAAATTATTGTCCATATGCATAGTTCTAGCACATTCTTGCAAAGTCTTATTCTTCCTTTCAACAACACCGTTTTTAAGGAGAAGCTCTAGGAAAAGCAAAGTTATGTGTAATACCATGCTTATCACAGAAATTTGCAAAAGATTATTTTCAAATTCTCCTCTATGATCACTTCGAATAGTGACTATGTTTAGAGACTTTTGATTTTGAATTCTTTTACAAAAGCTTAAAAACATATCAAAAGTATCATTTTTATTTTTTATAAATATTACTCATGTAAACCGAGAATAATCATCAACAATAACAAAAGCATATCTACTTTTATTAAAGAAGATAAACATGTAGGACCAAATAAATCCAAATGAAGGTTTATTAGTAGAAATTAAATCTTTAGATTTAAAAGATGATTTAGCTTGTTTTTCTAATTAACAAGAATCACAAAAATAATTCTTTTTTAAAGATATTTTTGGAAGACCTTTAACTAAATCAAATTTAGAAATGTTAGAAATAATTTTCATATTTAAATGACCAAATCTTTTATGCCAGTGAAAATAGTCATTATTAGAAGGAATTAAACTTAAGTTATCATTTGATGATAAGTCATTGATAACTCATAAATGTTATTATTACGTGAATCATTAAATAGTATATCCTTCATGTTGGTATCATATATAAGACAATCATCTTTTTCAAAACTATTTTATAGCCCTTACCACATAATTGACTAATACTTAATAGGTTGTGTTTTAGATCTCTTACCAAAAGAACATTTTCAAAAAAGGTTTTTAAATATTACCAACTATGCCAATACCAATAACCTTTCCTTTTTTATTGTCTCCAATGTTACTGTTCCTCCTTTCTTGATTTGAATGAAAGACAGTAGCTGTATGTGGTCAGTCATGTGTTGGAACAACCGCTACTGAGTATCCACCTTCTTTACAAAGTACCTATTAGATAAAATATTTTGTATGGTACTCATCATGATAAGGTCCGAAAAAGATTAGCCTTTAGGAACCAAATCCAATTTGAATTTGATTTTCACTTGTTAGTATAAACATAATTATAAGAATTACAAACTTGCTGTATATTGTTGGCCCAAAGGCCCATCACTCTAGTTTGATGATGATCAACTCATGTAGTTATGTTTACTAATGATCTTGTGTTAATTAGTGACAGATTTATGATCAAGATCTTAGTAGGTGTGGAGCTTCAAAAAAAGGATTTAAAGTCAAGTTTTGGAGCTAGCGCCAGTTGATTCACGAGCCTATGCATCAAGACCACATCAAGAGTTGAGCTCGTTGGATCGTGTGTGGACCAAGTCAAGAAGATGAGAAGACTTCAAAGGAAGACTTCAAGATCAAGACTTGTGTCTAGGTTTGTTTTTATAAGATTTTGTTTTAGTTAAAATGTAAAGGATAGAATAGTTGGTGGATTGCTCAAGTTCATATCACACACACACTCTTAATTTATATGTGTTTTCATAAAAGATTTTTAGTTCTAGAAAAATACCGTTTTGGTTTTTGGTATTTCAAATATACATGTGTTTTTAACCAAAACCATTTTAGAACTCTCGGGTTTTCTCGGTCGACCGGGCGGCCGACCGTTCTGCTGATCTGCTCGATATTCTTTTAGTTTCTAGTCATAACTTTTGATTCTTATATTCAATTAACATGATTTAAATTGCATTTTAAAGATGACTTTCAGAGCTACATTTAATATTCAATAATCATTTCTGATTTAAATTTTAAGAATGTCAAATATTGGGTTGAAGTCTGTTCTTGTTCTAAAAACAGTTTACAGTTTCTGATTTGATACCTTTTAGTATTTTATTGATAACTTTCAATTCTGAATCGATATTGATTTGCTTTAAGTTGTATTAGACAGAAGACTTCAATATCTACAACTTCATCCTATATACTTATTCCCAAATTCGAACGTTTTTGACCTCAAAACTGTGATCCAAGTTAACCCATTGCACAGAGGTCGGTCGACCGGGCGGGTCGACCGGAACCAAGGGCAGGTCGACCGCGAGGTCGACCGACGTGCACAGAGCCGTGAACGTCTGGCAGTTCAGTGGGCGGGTCGACCGGGCGGGTCAACCGGAACTGAGAGCAGTGCTCTCTGTTCTTCTGGGTCGACCGGGCGGTCGACCGGAGGCTCCAACGGTCGGATTTTTGACCGTTACGGGTCGACCGGCCGGGTCGACCGGCAGGTCTGACAGACCCCAACGGCTATATTTTCTGGCCTATAAATTTGGGAGTTTGGTCATTGTTTTGTAAAAAGATTTTGGAGACTTTTAGAGCCAGTTTTTCCCATTCTTTCAGAAGAGTTTTTCTCCACAAAATTGAGTGCTAATACTTCCAATCAAAAGGGAAGATTTTATAAGAGTGTTAAAAGTGATTCTTTGAGTTTTTCACCATAGTTCTTTCCTTGCTTTCTCACACAAACACTTGAGCTTTCCATTGCTATATCTACCTATAGGAGTGTTGTAGTGAGAGCTTTCATTGGTGATCAAAGTGTTTAGATCACCAAGAAATCATTTCTTGTACTTTGAGGAGGCGGACATGTGTGTCCGCGTTGTTTCGAGTTCGGGTGCGAACTTGTTGTTCGAGGTGCGGCCTCGGCGAGCCGGTGAGCTTGCGTGTGTACGGGACTAGGGAGTCCGAGGGCTTGTAGGTGTTGCGGCACCGAGGAGAGATCCATTGGGATCTTGCATAGTGGAAATCCTTCGTGTGTCGAAGGCGGGGATGTAGAGCAAGTGTGCTCGAACCTCGAAACATACCTTTGTGTTTGCGATTGCCATCTCTCTCTCTCTCTCTCTCTCTCCCTTGTTTATATCTTGCATTCAATTATTGTCTATCTTTATATGCTTGATATATTCATTTGTACTTAATTGATATACTTGCGTGGGTTTGTTGCTAACACTTGTATTCAACCAAGAGAGCCAACGCGGCACCTCAACCCATTCAAGGGGAATCTAGAGGAGTTTGTCCAGAGCCTTCACGGGGAATTCGGCAACACTCTTTGGTTATACGTGGTGTTTAGTGTAAAAAATTTAATTTGGTCATAATTGCTTTTTGCTTCCGCATTATTTGCATCATTTGGCATTAAGTGACCATTAGATTAGCCATCACCTATTCACCCCCCCTCTAGGTGAACTTACAATTGGTATCAGAGCTAGTGCTCCTGATATTAGGCTTAACATCCTAGGAGTGAGATCCATTTGATTGCTAGTCTATTGTTTGCATTTGCTTGTTTGCACACTCATATAGTTTGCCATGGACTTCATGCCACCACCCACCTTTGACATTCTTAACATCCAAATTTGGAAAGTTAAGATGTCATTGTACCTCAAGGCCTTAGGCATTCATGTATATTTTGCCATATCTAATGATTCATATTGTTCAAATGGTAAGAATTTTGAGGCTAATGCAAAAGCCCTTCATGCTATCAAGTCAACCCTAAATGATGATTATTTATCTAGGGTTTCTAATGTTGATTCGGCTTTTGTAGTTTGGAACATCATCACCTCCCTTGGCGAAAAGGATTTATACTATGCCGGGAGCGATTCGGATGTTGGAAGCAACGCCTCCAACTTGTGCTACATGGTTCAAGGGGATAACCCCCTTGAGGTAACTACCGAATCTGAGGATGAGGATGTAGACATGTCATATGATGAACTTTCTACTTTTTTTCATTTGCTAATTGAAAAATATGACATGATTAAGAAAGATAATAAAAATTGAAAAAGAACATTGCTTGCATGCATAAAGAACATGATTCATTTAGGAATAATATTGCATGCTTAGAAAAAGAGAATGAGGTTTTGAAAAATGAAAATATTTCCTTGATGTCTAAATTGAATGATTCATGTGAAGGAAATATGGCTTTGAAAAATGATATTGCTTTGGTGGAAAAACAAAAGGAAGTGTTTTTCAAAAAAATCTTACTTTGAAAAGAAAATTTGTTGAAAAAGAAAAAGATTTTGTTTCGAAAAAGAAAAAGAAAAATGATTCTTTATCTCATCATGCTTTACATGCCACCACTAATGAGATTAAAGATTTGAAAAATAAAATAGATAGTTTGAGCTCAAATTTGAGCACATGTGCATTCAATCATACTAGATTGGAGTCTATGTTTTCAAAGAAACAAACTCCATCCATTCATGCACATCATCATGCTTATGTTGAACATCATGATCATTCACACACACATAAGCATACTAAGTGTACGTATGTACACATTATGGCCGCAAAGGCCATTTAGCAAAGTTTTGTTATGATAATATTAATTCTCTAAATTTTGCTAATTATAAAAATTTTTGGGTTCCTCAACATAAGACTAACCCCCGTGGACCCAAGAAAATATGGGTACCAAAACCCTGACCTTTTGCTTTTGATGTAGGTGAGGGCTCTCACAAGACGTGAGAGAATTGGTGCCTGGTGGTGGATGCAATGGACTCTATGGGCACATCTTAGACGCATCACTATCAAGGAAGCTTGGTGGGACAACCACTATATTTGGAGTTTTAGAGTTGGTAACAATCTCTAAACTCCTACTTTTATGTACATGCTTTTAATTTCATATATCATATAGCATGTTCATATTTTTGTGTGCTTCATGTGGTATTTACATGCTTAGATGTAGAATGTGTCAAACTTGCATTTATACATATATGAATAATGAACTACAATTGACTCATATATATTTGAACTTCATGCTCATTTGTATCCACTATATGCATTTGTATAGACTAGTTTTGATGATTCTCTTTTATACATGTTTTTGTCTATTTTATGCTTTACTTCATGTATATGTATTTTTAATTCAAATCTAATAAATATACATGTATACCCGTGAGTCTCTTGCTTTCATGCAAATATATTTAATAGACTCTTTTATATTTGGGATATGTATATGTATTGTTAGGATTGGATTAATCATACATATACCATGAAGATTAGTGTTTTGATGAAAAATGATTTTTCGTATTTTTGTTAAAAATGTGACTTGTGATCTTTTTGAGCTTCATTGACTATTTTCATAAAAATGCTATTTACATGATCGTTAACACTCACACTTTTGTTAAAATCATTTTGAGCCCTATAGACCATGAGTGCTTAAATTTTTGTGTATCTAGTTATGTTTATGAAAAACATATGATTTGATGATTTTAAAGGATCTTGAACTAGTTTTTCAAAAATTATTTTTAACTAGTTAATTATTCTTCATTTGGTAGTGATTTTCAATGCTATACTATTTTCAAATTTATTTTGAAAACCCCTACCTTCTATGGGAGGATGGATGGGAGATTATGCTCAAGTATGCTTAATAGTGAAAATCATTTTAATCTTGAACATGATTGGGAGGTATAGGTTATGAGATATACACTTGATCTTATTGTTATGTCAATTGGTATCATTGGACTCTTTCAATTGGTATCTAAATTGATATTTTTGTATATACTCATATTTGTTTCTTATATATGTATGTATCAATTTCAATTGGTATACTCATTTCATACATATATATGATTTTCATGTGCTTAACTTACAATTGGCTCACATTTTAAAAGCACAAAGTTTATGATAAAAAGAATAAAAATTTTTGATCATTATGTTTACCATTGATATCAAAATGCTTCAACTTCATATTTGTTAAATTTCAATTGGTATCAATATGTTTTATAATAATGACTATTTTCAATTTGGTATCTTAAAATTTGATTGTTTTACAAGAGCTCTGATACCTTTAAAAATTTTTTTTTGAAAAATTAAAAAAAATGTTTTGATTTGTATTGCCTATATGCAAGGAGAGCTTAACATCTCTTCTACATATAGATTCATGTTGAGTATATTATAAATTGAGGAGCTTGACAACTCTTCTTTATATGATATACGTGTGTAGGGGGAGCTTCACATCTCCTCTTATGCATTACATAATATGTGTTATGTGAGTTAGGGCTTGTCATCCCTTCTTCATGTAATGCATATGTGTAGGGAAGCTAACTTAGCGTCTTCCTCTTCATGAATGTATATCGCATATAAATCTTTATTGATTGATTTGTATTACCCCTTCTTGATCTCTTTGTTTTGACAAAAGGGGGAGAAAAATTTGTTTGATTTGATTTTACTTTGACCCCTTTGTTGATGATTGACAAAAAGGGGAGAAAGATTTTGAGTTTTTATATGCATGTTAGTAGAATTTATGTTTATATGCATATATGTTTTGTTTTGCAAATGTGTTTTGTTTTGAAAATGTATGGAGATAAGAACTTGATGAGTTTTATGATTATTTGACATGTTGTATTTGCATACATGTCATTCATTTTCATGCATGTCTATGAGCTTTATTGCATATCTATTCATTTATTTGTTATGCATGAGTTAAGGGGGAGCTTCTTTGAAGCTTTACTTTAATCCATGCATATATAACTTCATGAGTTTTGTCATCATCAAAAAGGGGAGATTGTTGGCCCAAAGGCCCATCACTCTAGTTTTGATGATGATCAACTCATGTAGTTATGTATACTAATGATCTTGTGTATAATTAGTGACAGATTTATGATCAAGATCTTAGTAGGTGTGGAGCTTCAACAAAGGATTTAAAGTCAAGTTTTGGAGCTAGCACCAGTTGATTCACGAGCCTATGCATCAAGACCACATCAAGAGTTAAGCTCGTTGGATCGTGTGTGGACCAAGTCAAGAAGATGAGAAGACTTCAAGGGAAGACTTCAAGATCAAGACTTGTGTCTAGGTTTGTTTTTATAAGATTTTATTTTAGTTAAAATGTAAAGGATAGAATAGTTGGTGGATTGCTCAAGTTCATATCACACACACACTCTTGATTTATATGTGTTTTCATAAAAGATTTTTAGTTCTAGAAAAATACCGTTTTTTTTGGTATTTCAAATATACATGTGTTTTTAACCAAAACTATTTTAGAACTCTAGGGTTTTCTCGGTCGACCGGGCGGCCGACCGTTCTGCTGATCTGCTCGACATTCTTTTAGTTTTCTAGTCATAACTTTTGATTCTTATATTCAATTAACATGATTTAAATTACATTTTAAAGATGACTTTCAGAGATACATTTAATATTCAATAATCATTTTCTGATTTAAATGTTAAGAATGTCAAATATTGGGTTGAAGTCTGTTCTTGTTCTAAAAACAGTTTACAGTTTCTGATTTGATACCTTTTAGTATTTATTGATAACTTTCAATTATGAATCGATATTGATTTGATTTAAGTTGCATTAGAAAGAAGACTTCAATATCTACAACTTCATCCTATATACGTATTCCCAAATTCGAACGTTTTTGATCTCAAAATTGTGCCCCAAGTTAACCCATTGCACAGAGGTCGGTCGACCGGGCTGGTCGACCGGAACCAAGGGCAGGTCGACCGACGTGCACAGAACCGTGCACGTCTGGCAGTTCAGTGGGCGGGTCGACCGGGCGGGTTGACCGGATGGCGGGTCGACCGGGCGGGTCGACCGGAACTGAGAGCAGTGCTCTCTGTTCTTCTGGGTCGACCGGGCGGGTTGACCGGAGGCTCCAACGGTCGGATTTTTGATCGTTACGGGTCGACCGGCCGGGTCGACCGGCAGGTCTGACAGACCCCAACGGCTATATTTTTCTGGCCTATAAATTTGGGGGTTTGGTCATTGTTTTGTAACAAGATTTTGGAGACTTTTAGAGCCAGTTTTTCCCATTCTTTCAGAAGAGTTTTTCTCCACAAAATTGAGTGCTAATACTTCCAATCAAAAGGGAAGATTTTATAAGAGTGTTAAAAGTGATTCTTTGAGTTTTTCACCATAGTTCTTTCCTTACTTTCTCACACAAACACTTGAGCTTTCCATTACTATATCTACCTATAGGAGTGTTGTAGTGAGAGTTTTCATTGGTGATCAAAGTGTTTAGGTCACCAAGAAATCATTTCTTATACTTTGAGGAGGCGGATGTGTGTGTCCGCGTTGTTTCGAGTTCAGGTGCGAACTTGTTGTTCGAGGTGCGGCCTCGGCGAGCCGGTGAGCTTGCGTGTGTACGGGACTAGGGAGTCCGAGGGCTTGTAGGTGTTGCGGCACCGAGGAGAGATCCATTGGGATCTTGCATAGTGGAAATCCTTCGTGTGTCGAAGGCGGGGATGTAGAGCAAGTGTGCTCGAACCTCGAAACATACCTTTGTATTTGCGATTGCCATCTCTCTCTCTCTCTCCCCCTTGTTTATATCTTGCATTCAATTATTGTCTATTTTTATATGCTTGATATATTCATTTGTGCTAATTGATATACTTGCGTGGGTTTGTTGCTAACACTTGTATTTAACCAAGAGAGCCAACGCGGCACCTCAACCCATTCAAGGGGAATCTAGAGGAGTTTGTCCAGAGCCCTTCACGGGGAATTCGGCAACACTCTTTGGTTATACGTGGTGTTTAGTGTAAAAGATATAATTTGGTCATAATTGCTTTTTGCTTCCGCATTATTTGCATCATTTGGCATTAAGTGACCATTAGATTAGCCATCACCTATTCACCCCCCTCTAGGTGAACTTACATATATATGATGCAATATAGGCATTTTTATCCACAACATTTAGATTTTTAGGAATCCATATATATTTATTCCTAGATCTTTTTGAAACAGCATTAGTGTTTTCCATAACAAAAGAATTATATGGATCATAATTATTCTTTTTGTAAACATGTGTAGATTTTAGAAACTTGTTGTTTGATGTGTTGTTAACATGGATCATAATCATTAACTTGGCCTAGGCCTCTAAGAAATGTATCTTCTAGAAACTCTCTACCTAGGCCTCTAAGAAATCCAGATTTAATTACCCAAAAATGGGTTTAATTAAGCTCTTATTACTCCTTTACCCCTAGACTCTTAATTATCTGCAAAATAGACCAAAATACAGTTAGAAATAATATTTATTCATAAATCAGTAGAAAAATGTGATGTAATAATGCAGAATTGTAGACTAATCAATATTGTCACATTATCATATTTATTATCTAATAAATCTTATTAATAAGTCTTATTTTTATTTAATAATGTGCAGGCCCATTGCTAAAGGAAAGGGAAGAGAAACGAGCATAAAAGCCCATAAAAATTCTAATTTAATTTAAAGTTAATTCAAAATTAATTCAAAATTAGAAGATCAGAGCAAATTAAGACAAATCAGAGAAGATAAAAATCGGTTAGAACAAATCTTTATAAATCAATTGGTTAAAGCCAAAGATCAAGGTAGTTTCGTCAAATTTAAAAGCTGAAACGGGAAATCCAGAACCAGATAAAGAGAAATCGCTAAGCCATGAGCTGTATCCCCTAGGATGTGGCCACCTGGCCACACCCAGGCTGCGAAACGCGGCCAAAGCCGCGTTTTTTCGGCTTTGTTGAGACTGATGGGAATGCGTTTGCTCCCCCTATCTTCATACACTCTCCCCCGTTCGGTTTTTCCCTATAAATACTGCATTCGACAGAGAAGAAGGGACTGGAAATAAGTTTAAGTTTTTCTTTTTGTTTTTAGGTAGTTTCTTCGTTAGATAGTATTGAGAAGTTGTATCTCTGTTTTTAATTCATAGTTTAGTCCAAATACAAGTTGAGAGAGGAAAAGAGTGAATGTAATCTAAAGTGGAAGTGACATCAATAAAGGTTCAAGGCTTCTCTTCTTCTCCAATTCACGGGTATGTGTTATTTCATTTTACCTGTCTTGTTTTACTTCAATCATGAATAGCTATATTCATTTTTTGGGCTCACTATCATCTCTCTTTGATCCCTTTTATTTTGAATGGTTTTGATGTAAAGAACCCAACAGAATCATATGTATGTCTTAAACTAAGCCTTACTTCTTTGGAAGTGTTTTGGAAGGCACATGAGGATGGGTTTGAATTTCTTAACTTCTATTTTCTAAAACACTACTTGAACTTGTTTTTATTTCATACTTGAAAGACTACTTGATGATTTAACATTCAGTTCAAGATGATTTCTTAAGAAAAAGAGTTAACTTTTTCAAATAATCTTATTTGCTATGCTTAAGACTTTCGAAACTCAACCTTAAGTATTTGCCTATGATCAAGTTGAGGCACTAAGAATTTTAAGAGAAGAATATATCGTTGAGTAGTAAGATAGTGAGCCCAGATCTTTTCATATATTAAAAATAACAAATCAATCTTCAAGCTTTTTTTAAGATCATATTTTCCAAAACCTTTTCTAAGTTTTTAATTTTTCTTTTAATCACTTCCTTATTCTCCATTCTCTTTTCAACATAAAAAAACACAGACACCATTCTATGATTTTTAAATAAAAATATCGAAAAGCTTTCATTGCATTCCTCCTCGCAGACACGACCCGTTAGCTGAAAGCTAGACGATAATTCTCACTGCATTTATTTTCAATCATCAGTTTCATGGGAAAAAAGGTCGAGTCACTCGTTATGGAATTCGACCAGGCAAAGTACGAAGAGTTCCTCTCTTCTGGCTTGAAGAATCTCAGGGTGGCACGACAGCACCGTGGGGTCTCCTCGGAGATCCGTTCTCAAGTCTCCTCGAAGACTTCTCCAAAGATGGCCTGGCAAACAGGGCTATTTTGGCCGCATCACGCGTGTGGCCTACGTCAACGTCTCCTATGAGACCCGCTGTAACACCCCACTCTCGGAATACGTACATAGTTGCGTATTCAGATTTTTTGATCATATTTTTTGATTTACTTTCTGTATTTGTTTTGTATTATGAATTATTTATATGATCGTTTTGCCTTGAATCTGGATTCTTGAACTCGGAGTCAGCCATGTCTGAACCAGGGACCCAATCCTAGGATATTTCTCGATTTGATCTGTAACCCTCGGTTCCCAATATACGTATGTAAATACTGATATCTGATGCTGATTTAATCATCTTGGTTGCTAGGTTGAGGCTATCTCAACTCAATATATTATTTTCCATCATTTTTAATTTTCGGGATTTTTGGAATTTTTTGGGATTTAATGGAGAAGAATCGCAATTCGGAGTCGATCGGTGCCACGGACTGACTCTGGGATTTTTTAATTAATAATAGGAGATGAATTTTCGAGATCTGACTTCACAACAATGTTCAGGATGACATCTTTTATTTTTGAGAATTTTTGAGGATTTTCTTGAATTAATAGAGTTAATCCAATAAAATAATGCTTAAATATTTATTCAAAAAGAAAAGAATGAAATTTAAATAAAAATAAAATAAAAATAAAAAAGAATTTGGAACAGAAAATTCGTGTACTGTGTTCGAGCCTGTGACCCACCATAAAGGAAATGAGTACACCAACCATTATGACTTCATAGGTTTTTAGTGAGGCATGGTAACTTTTATCCTTTTTATTTAACCTTTATTCTTTCTAAATTAAATAAAACAAAAGCACCTTGATTGTTTGTTCTCAAATTCGAACCCATGGCCACCGCCCCCTCATCCTAAGGCCCAGACCACTATGCCACATTAGCGTGTGCTCTAAAAGCCCAAGCTCATATTTAAACCTTCCTTTAACTCCCCCCATCTTCTCCAACTTCCCCACTCTCTCCAACTTCTCCTACACTTTCTCCCCCTCATTCCCACTCACCCAAGCTGAACCCACTACTCCTCTCATGTAGCCTAACTCTCAGGGGAGCTTTGGGGTGTGTGTGGTGCCTATAAAAGGGATATCTCACCATCTCAAGTCACTTGTAAAACCTAAACTTCTCTTTCTTTCATTCACTGCACTATCTCTTCCTCTTTCAAATTTGGCGAGATTCTGAAGTACTGGATGAGGAGAAGAAGATTCAGACTGAAGGGAAGTGTTCCAGATATTTTATTTTGCATTTTCGTAGAATTTAGTTCGTTGTGTCATTTCATCGAACACGTAGTATGCATTACATGTTAGCTTTAATTTCATCTTGTAAAATGCATGCTAAAATCACAATAAAATTTTGTAGAACACCTAGGATATGCATCCTAATTATAGTGATTTTTATTATATTTTATGAAATTGTTTTATAACAAAAAACGAAAAAAAAAACTGTGTTGTGCATTGCGCTGTGCACAGTGCACAGCTCGAACCAGACCCAACTGGACCCGACTGGATGTATGCTGGGCACAGACCCAGTCCGAGTCTATATACAGATCCGGATTCGGGTCTGTTTTACAGACCCGAACCCGACCCAATATATAAAAAAAGGGGAAAAAAGAAAGAAAGGAAAAAGAAAAGGGAAAAGAAAAAGAAAAGGAATAAATAAAATAAAAATAAGTAGAAAAATTATTGTAGCATTTACTGTAGCAAACCAGACCCAAACCCATTACTGTTGCAACGGACCCGTTACTGTAGCAACAGACCCATTAAGCTTTTTATTTATTATTATTAATTTTTAGGTTTATTTTAAATCAAAAAATTTTAGAAAATTCACAGAAAATTCCAAAAAATTCACAGAAAATCACAAACTAAATTTGAAACTCTGTAAAATTATTTTGAAGTAATATTACTTAGAATAACATGAAATTAAATATTTTGTAATTACTATTCAATGATAATTTATTTAAAAATGACCAATAAATTACTAAATAGCACAAAAAATATGAAATTCATAATTCAGTAATATGTAAATATTATAAATCAATTTATTAGCTTATGCATGTATTTTAGTATGAAATTATGTTTTTTAAATAGTTGCTATAACTTCAGAAATTGAATTATTTGAAAATATTAACCAACCAAAATTATAATAAATAGTAAAAAATACATTATCACTTAACTTATCACTGAATAAATAACATGTTAAGTCTCTAATTAATTCACGTATTATTTAGGCTGCGAATTTTACCCAGAGCCTGTTGCAGTTACAGGAATTTAGATTCCAACAACATCAGGCAAGTACACATACCCTCTCTCTCCTTTGTGTCCCTTTGTTAGTTTATAAATTTCTTTCCGATCTCAATTTTCATATCCTTCTCTGATCTCATGTATTGTAAGACATGCATGCATAGGATGTTTGATACATAAATAATCATTCAAGTATAACTATAAATTAGTAAATATTGTACATGCAAGTTGACTTCACCCTATGTCATGATTAATATTTTATGATTATGTCTACATCCTAATACACTGGTATCACTTATACTATTATACATTTGTCACTCAATGTTGTCACCGTGTTTTCCCAAAATTTTGATATGTAATGTAACTACTATTGACACTGAATACTCTTGATACTGATCCCTAATCCTGTCATGTCGAGTCACACATTATCTTGCATTTATATTGATTAATAAAATTAACCAAGCCAGGATTATTGGGGAGACTGTAGCAGGGGAAATCTAGGGAGGTGTGCTTGGAAGGGCGACCCCTTGTGGATTTGGATGCCACACGTGATCTTGTTAGTTATGCGCGCTCCTATTATTACATGTTACATGATGCCTAAGTACAGTGAACTGTTTTTCCTTGCTATCAGGATCCACTAACGTATCACTTGTTTGATATGCAGTTGTCCTGTGAGATGGGGCACAAGATGGTTGCATTAGTTAGGATAATAAAACATACTAGACTTAGAATTATCATTTGTGACATGGATAATCTTGACTACATGATGTTCCTAGACTTGCCATATTGTTCTTAATGTGTGATCTTGTGACCTGATGATTATGATATATGACATTACTCGTCCAGGGTGCTTCATGCTCATTATATACATGTCATAGTATACATACATGACCTTATTTCACATGATCTAGTGTTCTGTTACTCTCGCTGGTATCTTACCTGTCAGTTTATATTACTGTCAGATTTATTATTCATTCATTCCAATGCTCTACTTATATTGTTCTTTACTTTCACATTTCCATATTATTGTTTCCCCTTCTCGTGTGTGCACTTGCTGGTCCGCTTCTGACGGACCTTGATTTTTCAGCATCAGAGCTTGGGAGACTGATGAGCCACTGTTCGAAGGAACCCAGGAAGATTACCAGGCGTGAGTCCGACATTTCTTATCTTATATATTTTGGCATTTTGTCTTGTTAGATATCCCGATGCAAAAATTGTATCTTCTTTTATTTCTACTTTGTTATATTTCCAATCTTGTATCCAGACAAAGACTATTTTAGATGTATGTCTTTTATGTGAAATGAAACTTCTGGTTGTCTTTTGTATATGTATGCGAGAATTTGGCTCATTTACTACAGCGTAAGGTATTCACGAAAGAGATTTCTCTCTTCGTGAGTATCTGCTGGCTATCGTCACGTACCCGTATTCTGTATTTTGGGAAGCGGGGCGTGACATGATTTTTTCGGCAATTTGATTTGACCGATTTCAGTTTCAAACATCATTTTCTAATATTCTAAATTTTTCATGATTTTCTGAAATTTTTCTAAATCAAGTTGTAAATCTTCAAAACGGGTGTCGACTCGTGCCACTGATCGATTCTTAGATTTTAATTTACAAACGGAGTTGAATTTGCTAGAAACGGTTTTCACTTATTTCTTAATATCACATTTCTATCTAAATACATTTTTTGAGATTTTTCTGAATTTATCAAAATTTCACCGGATTTGGTGTCGGCCAGTTTCGCTAGTTGATCCAAGATTTTTAGTTTATAATCAGAGTTGAATATCTAGATTTTGCTTTCACATTGCTTCTTAAAATCGTATTTTCTCCTTTAATGTATTTTTTGAGTTTTTTCAAAATTTATTAAAATCCGGCTGAACCAGTGTAGACCGGTATCGACGGTTGAGTCCAAAATTTTTAATTTGAAAATGGGAGTTTATTTCTAAAAATTGATTTCATAGTGTTTCTCAGGATGATGTTTTCTATATTTGGGTATTTTTAAGAATTTTTCTGGAACAGTCGATATTTCCCGACTTTATTATAATATTATATTTTTCAGAGTCTTTCTTTTTCTTTCTTTCTCCCACTCCACCAACCAGCCATCCCCTTCATTAACTCCCCTCCCATCCATCACTCCCTTTCAATTACTCTGTTTCTTTTCCTTTTTCTTTTCTTTTTTTCCATTCCTTTTTCCTTCTTTTTCTTCTCCTTATATTTCCTCTTCTTTCTTTTTCTTTTCATTTTTCTTTCTTCTCCCCTGGCGCCAATGAGGGCTCCTCCTCCCTTTCTTCTCCAAATTCTCCCTCCCTCTCCCTCTAACTCTCAATCTCTTTCTCAATTTTTTTCCTCTTCTCTTCCTCTCTCTCACTCACTCTTCAATTTAACCTCTCCGTCTTCCTCTCTCCCCTACTGTTACCAGCCACCACCACACCCCTAGGCGCGCCACCCCTCCGGCGAACCTCCAGCCCTCCCCTCTAACCGTCTCCAACTTCTTTTCTTCTTTAATCCACCATATCCACCACCTTCATAACTCACCACCATCCAAAACCCAACACCCCTCCCCTTCTCCTCCTCCTTAGGGTGGCCGTCGGCCACCCTTAGCCTGCGCCGGCCTACGGCGGCCGGCGCCAGGGTAGGGAGGCCACGGCCTGGCAGTGCCAGGCCGTGAGCAAGGGGAGCTGCTGTCCCCTGTTCTCTCTCCCTAGCTGCCCCTTATCTCTCTCTCTAGTTCTCTCTCTCCCCGTTCCTCACTCTCTCTACTGTCTCTCTCCTATTCTCATTCTCTCTCTAAACTTTCTCTTTCTCTTTAGATTTTCTCTCTCTAGCTCTCCTTCTTTCTCTTGCTTTCTCTCTCTCCTCTCTCTTATTCTCTCTAAAAATATAAATATATTGTAATATATTTTTGGTGGCGTGCGCGTATGTTTTGGACTCCGGGATTTCATGACATTTTCAGAGATTAGGAGAGTGTCCTTACCTCATTTTGGGTTTTCCCGCTTCGTCGGGTCGATGTGTACTTTATTTCGTGCTTGAATGTGTTTTGTATTAGGCGGTTCCCCTGTATTTATATGTGGCCGAGTGCCTATGATTATACATATATCTGCCTGTGACGAATGCTTGCACTAATGTAGTTTACTTCTTGTATACATACTATACCTGTGATGTACTCTTTTTATTGCTTTATACCACGCGTGGCCGACGCTTCGTGGACGTTAGCCTCCGGGCTCTCTACTCGGCCTCTAGGCCCTATCAGCCTCCAAGCTTCTCCACTCCACGGTAGGCTAGATATTATCATGCTTACATGCATACTCGTGCGGTACTAAGATCTCATGCAGGTACTCTCGTATCGACTCTGCGTTTCTACCCACTCTCAAGCTAACTACCTAATTGGTTTTAGGCCTGCACCTTTAAAGGTTTCGTGGTAGTTACTGAGAGTGCACTTAGACCCCGAGCGTACTTTAGCCTCTGGGCTCTCTCGCCCACTTCCTCGAAAGAGGAATGCGCTTACACCATCAGGTCTCTCAGCTACGCCTGATAGGTATGCTTAGCGCTCAGCGCTTTACCACTAGATTCGTCTAGGTGGAACTCTGCTGGATTTTAGACTCGCCTTCTAAGCCGAGTCATTCCAGTAGCTCCGTTAAGCGCTCTAGTATTAAACACTATTTGTTGTTTGTACCTCCAGCTTGCTTAGCTCCGCTTGAATGTCATTGCTTGCTAACTGCTTACTTGCCAGTTTATTAATTCCTTTATTACTGGTTGTGAAGAGTTTTAAATCTTACTTATACTTTTTTTCCTAAAACTACATAGTTTTTTCTGTATTTGTACCGTTCTCGTATAACAGTACTATTTTTCTGTATCGCTTGACGTGCTTACATATACCATGCCATCACTTGTCACCTAGTTAACATCACCCTCAAGTCATGCTATCACTTGACATCCAACATGACGTACCTGACTCTTATAATTATCACGATAATGGGAATGATGACCTGACATCTTGTTTACATTTTGATATATTCCAGCACAAACTGTACTCCAGATACACTTATACTCCTGATACTCATGACTTGTTACTGCTTGTTCCTGAAATCTAATAATTATCTAATAAACCATAAAATGAGATAACTTACATCGGGTCAGGAAAAACTTATGGATATTAATATATGTTCATGTTTACAGTGGTATTAGGTATATTATGCAACTAAAACTTTCGGTTCGACCTGAGGGCCTCCAGGTGACCGAGGGGAGCACTGACTCCCTCCTTCTTGGTACTATCTTGAAAAGGGCATCCCATAAGACCCTCATGTAGGCCTTGCGGCCGGTTCCATGCGCCAGTAATGGAACGCCCTGGACCATGATCCCGGGCATGTACGAGACCCACTGTAAACATCGTTCGTTAATACCCACGTTGGTTTTCAATAACAATCTTGCTTTACTCAGATGTGGATATATGTGTGCTGGGATGCTAGTTCACATATCTAGACATCTAGGTAGGACGAGTAATAATTGTCACTCCCCGCTTTCCAAAATATGCTGGAGCGGAGACGTGACACGAGTCGGCGACGCATATACGCAAGGAAAATACGTCACGTATACGCGCTAAGCCTTAAGTAACCCAAAACAAGCTAAAAATCCCAGCTGTAATAAATCATGATTATAACAATATCACATATAGGCATCCACGCATGATATCATATAAATCAAGAACTAGAATAACGACTGAATCTGATATAACGAGAATCAGGAAAAAATATGAAGATAAGAAAGATAAGAATACCAAAATCGAATAGGGAGAAGATCCAGCTCTTCGCAAAGCGTACGGCCTCAATGATCACCTAAACAACAGAAACAAAGCGTCTAATATCTGGACGTATGAATCTAGGGTCGTCAGAAAGCGACCTGGCGAGTGTGTGTGTAAAGAGGAAAGCTCGTGCATATAAACAATGTGCATAGAATAATAACAAGATAAACTACAGTCAAAGATAACTACATAACACGATAAACAAACAACTGAAGGATAACTGCATAACAACATGAATGAAGACTTAAGGCAACTATTACAACTGCAAACAAACAACTGATATCTGAATGTGTAACCTAGCATATGTCACTAGTATGGTTGGTTGTTATTAACCTAACTAATATAGTACTTCGCTGTGTCCCATACCACATCCATTTTCCCACATATTAAACAAAATTATCGTTATTGTAACTGCCTACCAATGTAGTGCATGAGTTTTGGAAGAGTACCGTGCATGCCCGGTACCACGTTTTAAACCCCTAGCGCTGAACCAGGAAAAGCCGCAAGGCTCTAATATCTGAAGACTATAGCCCCACACGAAAAGACAACTAGTGTGGCGCCGTAATCTGGGCATAGCCCTGACAACTGACAACTGAATAGGTAGCCAGTACTACTTTTGTTCCCCGTGGTTGGAACCCACAACTCGGTAACATAATAAGTCCTTCCAAAATACACGACATGCATCACAGGCAATTACCCCTGTTCCACGGGTTATGGTGTCTTTTATTAGCAAACAACAATATGAGTTATTATTAAGAGTAACTGATATCTCCAACAACTAGTGATGTAAATAATAGCTGATAATCTGACAACTGACAACTGAGTAGCTGACAATTAATATCTGACATCTGAAATAGGATATTAGAGATATAGCCACTAACACAATGCTATCACTAACAACTGATAACTGATACATATATCTACTAACTCCTATAAACTCTGAACACGTCATATGATCACCAACAAATAATCTCACCAACTAATAAAGTGATGACTGCTATCAGATAACTCTGAAATACAAGATCACTGATATCGACTAGGTCACTATCATAATAACTCAATCTCTATTCATTGAAGTAATCAATAACTAAATATGAAGCACATGGTATGTCCTCGAGATCAACAAGTCACCAGATACCAAAATCATAACGAAGTAAGGGAATCATCCTCAACAACATATGGTCTAGAATATCTACTTTTGATACTCAACATCGACAAAATATCATCTAAATAAACCTCAAATACTCACAACTATAAATCCAACTACGTCAATCTCATTTTAATGCAGATCAGGCTTCATTATAAAGAATCAACTATAACTCAAGATCAAACCAAATCACGGTCCAACTCTCCTCGCAACCAACTTCGAATCCAGAATAATAAACAACTAGTAAGAACTAACAAGAATACTAATACCTGGTTATACAACATCAAGTCCAGAAATGTCTAACATCAAATCACATCTGATCTACTATCCGTGGTATCTCTAAACAATCTCATATCAGTGAAGACGTCATATATACTTGTCCACAATATCGAAAAGAGCTCCGGTCAGAAATAATCATCAAATAGATGAATGTCAAATCTGATAACTAATACAAATAAAATCTACTATTATTCTCAAATACAAACTATATCAACCTCAAGATCGAGCCAGATCAAGTCACAGTCTAAGGTGCATCAAAACTAGGCCTAAGCCAACAACGCTAAACTACCAACACATGAAATAACACTGATATAAGCTGATATCAACTACGTAAATAAAGTAAACAATTATAGATGTCTCATGAAGTGGTACAAGTAATTAAACTGATAAAATGCAACAGAAAGTCACATGAAATGATAAGAGTAACATGTAAATGCATACTAACAACGGTAAATCAGGAAATGCACAAGAACGAACACTCACATGAAATGACACGGTTTCGGAACCGAATCACCGTCTGGTCTTCATTGCATAAACCGGTACTGATATACGGCTCATCATATGGATCGGTCTTCAAATCGCCTATGTATCGGGTCCACAACGAGCACGAATCTGGATCAAGTCCAGGTCTCCTTGAGCCGATTTGCGGTGCACCGACGGAGGCTCTGGCGGAGGCGTCCGGGGCCGCGGAAGGTGTCATTAGATAGAAGAGCCGTGAAGGGCGTGGGTGCATTCGCGCTCACCTACGGTGATCCACGGCGATCCACGGAGAGCCAAAAAATGGGGCCAATGGGGGAACGGTACAGACAAGACTTGGAGAAGCCCGTACATGACCATGGCTCGCACGCGGGGGATGTGGAGGCTTGTAGAGGGGCTGCCTGTGCTGTTGTTGCGCGTGTGCTGGTTCTGGGCCACTGTTGCTTGGTAGTGGCGCAGCAAGTGGGGAAATCAAGGCGCGGGGCTGCTGGAGGAGGTGTTGTGCTGCTGTCGGGGGGGCTCTGCAAGGGGAAATCCCGGGGTTTGCACTGTCGCGCACGCCGATGGAGGAGGGAAGGCGGCCTGGGCTGAAGGAGGAGCTCCAGCTGCTGGCTGTTGTGTGGTAGTTGTGGAGCTCCGGGCTGCTGGCACTCCGCCGGAGGAGAGGGGGATTTAACTGGTGAGGAGGTGATCCGGCCAACAAGGGCTCCGGCTTGGGGAAAAGCACAGTGCGGAGGAGGGTAGAGCCCAGGGCTGTGGTGTGTTGCTGTGCGTAGGATGAAGCCATGTGCGGTGGTGTGCTCACGGCTTCGATGAAGGTCCAGAGAAGAGGGAAATTGTTTGGCTGTGGCTGGGTTGGGCTTGGTGCTGCCGTCCATGGAAGGGAGGCCGACGGCTGCAGTTGAGAGATGGGTTTGATTAGGGATTAGGTTTAGGATTTAGGTTAAGAATAGGATTATATAGGGAGGTAATTTGGTTATTGGGTTTCAGGTAACAGGTTTGCTAATGGGTTGAGGGTTTGGGTCTTGGATTAGATAATGGGTTAAAGGTAATAGGATATATAATGGGTTGGATAAATAGGGATATGAAATGCAATAATAGTAATACTAATAAAACACTAATAAAAATAATAATAATACTAATATTAATTAACAACAATAATAATTAATAATAACAAAAACAATAATAATAGGAATGATAATACCGCTGCCACTAGTATTTATACTAATATTAAAAATAAATAAAGAATATAATATTAACACTAATAATAATTAATAAACACCGACAACAAAAATAAAGATAACACTAATAGTAATAACAATAAATAATAATCATAATGGAATAATAATAATAACTACCATTAATAATAATAATGGTAAATATAAAAATAATTAGTAATAAGTAACTAAAAACATTGATATGAAATAATGGTAATAATATATAAAGCTAAAATACCATTTACTATCTTAAAAATAATTTCCATTTTTAATAATAATAATCACAAGAAAGAAAATAATAAATTAGGTTGATTAAAAATAATCAGTAAATTAAAATAAATCCTTTAGGAAATAAAAATACAGTATTACTAACTAGGAATATTACATTCTACCCACCTTATAAAATTTCGTTCCCCAAATTCAATAGGGCAGGGAAGAGTAAAAAGAATTCAAAATCAAATGTGAAAACAAACAAGCTTCACGTCACTTTTCTGCACATCATAATCCACCACGCTTTCACTGCGCTACTCTGGTTTCTGCTACCGACTTCAGCAAGGAGTAACCAATCTCAAGAGACAAAGTCAAGGAATAGAATAGAGGAAGAGAAGCAAGATGAAAATCTGGATGACTCTAAAAGAAGAGTAGAAATAAAGGATATTAAAAGATCAAGAAATGGAATTCCAAAGGGAGGACGATCAATTCCAAATAGAATTAATATCATAATGGATAGTATATATATATATTGCAGTGTAACTATAACTTGTTTCAAGTTACCGGTATGATCTAGGTCTATCTTGCGAATATCAAAATACAAAATTCAAGATCGCAAGTTGAAAACCTAGGCTCTGATACCAAGAAAACCCTGTCACGCCCCGCTTCCCAAAATACGTTGGAGCGGAGACGTGACACGAGTCGGCGACGCATATACGTAAGGAAAATACCTCACGTATACGCGCTAAGACTTAAGTAACCCGAAACAAGCTATAAATCTCAACTGTAATAAATCATGATTACTGCAATATCACATATAGGCATCCACGCATGATATCATATGAATCAAGAACTAGAATAACGACTGAATCTGATATAACGAGAATCAGTAAAAAATATGAAGACAAGAAAGATAAGAATACCAAAATCGAATAGGGAGAAGATCCAGCTCTTCACGAAGCGTACGACCTCAACGAACACCTAAACAACAGAAACAAAGCGTCCAATATCTGGACGTACGAATCCAGGGTCGTCAGAAAGCGACCTGGTGAGTGTGTATGTAAAGAGGAGAGCTCGTGCATATAAACAATGTGTATAGAATAGTAACAAGATAAATTGCAATCATAAGATAACTAAATAACATGATAAACAAACAACTGAAGGATAACTGCATAACAACACGAATGAAGATATAAGGCAACTATTACAACTATAAACAAACAACTGATATCTGAATGTGTAACCTAGCATATGTCACTAGTATGGTTGGTTGTTATTAACCTAACTAATGTAATACTTAACTGTCTCCCATACCACAGCCATTATCCCACATATCAAACAAAATTATCGTTGTTGTAATTGCCTGCCAATGTAGTGTATGTGTTTTGAAAGAGTACCGTGCATGCCCGGTAACACGGTCTAACACCCCTGGCGCTGAATCAGGACAAGCCGCAAGGCTCTAATATCTGAAGACCATAGTCCCACACGAAAAGACAACTAGTGTGGTGCCGTAATCCGGGCATAGCCCTGACAACTGAATAGGTATCCAGTACTACCTTAGTTCCCCATGGTTGGAACCCACAACTCGGTACCATAATAAGTGCTTCCAAAATACACGACATGCATCACAGGCAATTACCCCTGTTCCCCGGGTTATGGTGTCTTTTATTAGCAAACAACAATATGAGTTATTATTAAGAGTAACTGATATCTCCAGCAACTAGTGATGTCAATAATAGCTGATAATCTGACAACTGACAACTGATATCTGACAACTGAGTAGCTAACAACTAATATCTGATATCTGAAATAGGATATTGGAGATATAGCCACTAACACAATGCTGTCACTAATAACTGGTAAACGATACAGATATCTACCAACTCCTATAAACTCTGAACACGTCATATGATCACCAACAAATAATCTCACCAACTGATAAAGTGATGACTGCTATCTGATAACTCTGAAATACAAGATTACCGATATCGACTAGGTTACTATTATAATAACTGAATCTCTATTCATTGAAGTAGTCAATAACTAAATATGAAGCACATAGTATGCCATCGACATCAACAAATCACCAGATACCAAAATCATAACGAAGTAAGGGAATCATCCTCAAACAACATATAGTCTAGAATATCTACTTCTGATACTCAACATTGACAAAATATCATCTAAATAAACCTCAAATACTCATAACTATAGATCCAACTACGTCAATCTCATCTTAATGCATATCAGGCTTCATTATAAAGAATGTAAATCCTAGATCAACTATAACTCAAGATCAATCCAAATCACGGTCCAACTCTCCTCGCAACTAACTCCGAATCTAGAATAATAAATAACTAGTAAGAACTAACAAGAATACTAATATCCTGGTGATAAAACATCAAGTCTAGAAATGTCTAACATCAAATCACATCTGATCTACTATCCGTGGTATCTCTAAACAATCTCATATCAGTGAAGACGTCATATATACTTGTCCACAATATCGAAAAGAGCTCTGGTCGGACATAATCACCAAATAGATGAATGTCAAATCTGATAACTAATACAAATAAAATCTACTATTATTCTCAAATACAAACTATATCAACCTCAAGATCGAGCCGGATCAAGTCACAGTCTAAGGTGCATCAAAACTAGGCCTAAGCCAACAACGCTAAACTACCAACACATGAAATAACACTGATATAAGCTGATATCAACTACGTAAATAAAGTAAACAATTATAGATGTCTCATGAAGTGGTACAAGTAATTAAACTGGTAAAATGCAACAGAAAGTCACATGAAATGAAAAGAGTAACATGTAAATGCATACTAACAACGGTAAATCAGGAAATGCACAAGAATGAACACTCACATGAAATGACACGGTTTCGAAATCGAATCGCCGTCTGATCTTCACTGCATAAACCGGTACTGATATACGGCTCATCCCATGGATCGGTCTTCGAATCGCCTATGTATCGGGTCCACAACGAGCACGAATCTGGATTAAGTCGGGTCTCCTCGAGCCGATTTGTGGCTTACCGACGGAGGCTCTGGCGGAGGCGTCTGGGGCCATGGAGGGTGTCATTGGATAGAGGAGTTCACCGTAAAGGGTGTGGGTGCGTTCGCGCTCACCTACGGTAATCCACGGCGATCCACAGAGAGCCGAAAAATGAGGCCAATGGGGGAACGGTGCAGACAAGACTTGGAGAAGTCCGTACATGACCATGGCTCGCGCGCGAAGGATGCAGAGGCTTGCGGAGGGGCTGCCTGTGCTGTTGTTGCGGGTGTGCTGGTTCTGGGCTGCTGTTGCTTGGTAGTGGCGCAGCAAGTGGGGAAATTAAGGCGCGGGGCTGCTGGGGGAGGTGTTGTGCTGCTGTCGGGGGGCACTGCTAGGGGAGATCCTGGGGTTTGCACTGTCGCACGCACCGATGGAGGAGGGAAGGCGGCCTGGGCTGAAGGAGGAGCTCCAGCTGCTGGCTGTTGTGTGGTGGTTGTGGAGCTCCAGGCTGCTTGCACTCCGCCGGAGGAGAGGGGGATTCAGCTGGTGAGGTGGTGATCCTGCCAACAAGGGCTCCGGCCTGGGGAAAAGCACAGTGCGGAGGAGGGTAGAGCCCAGGGCTGTGGTGTGTTATCGTGCGTGGGATGAAGCCAGGTGCAGTTGTGTGCTCACGGCTCCGACGAAGGTCCAGAGAAGAGGGAAATTGTTCGGCCGTGGCTGGGTTAGGCTTGGTGCTGCCATCCATGGAGGGTAGGCCGGCGGCTGCAGTTGAGAGATGGGTTTGATTAAGGATTGCGTTTAGGATTTAGGTTAAGAATAGATTAAATAGGGAGGTAATTTGTTTATTGGGTTTTAGGTAACGGGTTTGCTAATGGGTTTAGGGTTTGGGTCTTGGATTAGATAATGGGTTAAGGGTAATAGGATATATAATGGGTTGGATAAATTGGATATGAAATACAACAATAGTAATACTAATAACACACTAATAAAAATAATAATAATACTAATATTAATTAACAACAATAATTATTAATAATAACAAAAACAATAATAATAGGAATGATAATACCACTACCACTAGTATTTATACTAATATTAAAAATAAATAAAGAATATAATATTAACACTAATAATAATTAATAAACACTGACAATAAAAATAAAGATAACACTAATAGTAATAACAATAAATAATAATCATAATGGAATAATAATAATAACTACCATTAATAATAATAATGGTAAATATAAAAATAATTAGTAATAAGTAACTAAAATATTGATATGAAATAATGGTAATAATATATAAAGCTAAAATACCATTTACTATCTTAAAAATAATTTTCATTTTAATAATAATAATAATAATCACAAGAAAGAAAATAATAATTAAGTTGATTAAAAAATAATCAGTAAATTAAAATAAATACTTTAGGAAAATAAAAATACAGTATTACTAACTAGGGATATAACAATAATAATAATAATAAAAGATGCCAACTATATATTCATTGTGTGTTTTGTAATTCGGGTCATATGGACTTAGCTTACGATGATGTGAGATATACGGTATATAGATGAGGGTTTCCTCGTCGAATCATTCCTTCGACGTAATTATCTCATGAAGCCATAAACTGGGTCTGTACAGCTAGTGTTGCCGTATTTGCTTTCATTGATTTTATATCAAATTTTCTGTTTATAATCATTATTATATTTTAGCTGCTTATATCCTGCTTTACCACTTGTGTTCTATTCCACCAGTCTCCTACTCTTATCTTATTATATCATGTGTATTCTCTGCTTGATATCGCTTGCTATCTCTCTACTTGCTCCTATATGCCTGTGCTCATGACGTGATTTTCAATGCATGTTTATGATTCGGATTTATCGATACACATGTGGTTATCTACGCACGCCATTTGGCATTCGCATCACCACTCATTGGGGAGTTCTGACTCCCCTGGATCCTAATGTCCAGGTCTCAGAGTTTGGAGCTTGTGGATTCTCTTAGTCGCTAATTAGAATAGTGTAGCAGAAGTGTGGATCATCGGCAAACCATCTGAAGCCCAATTCCTCCAGGCCCCTGCGCGTCTCTCGAGTTTTCCTTCTATAAATTCGTGAGAGCCTTTTGTACTGTTCATACTCGTATATCTCTTTGTATTCTCGTAATTGCACCTATCGGTGATGTAATATTCTTGTAATATTATGTCACACCTGGTGATAACTTTGTAATTGTACTCATATGTTGAAATGTATAATGCACCACGTGCTTCCGTACTCTAATTTTTTCCTGTACTGATGCTTAGCGTATATGTGTCGCAGTAACATATCCGTATCTTTGGGATCGGGGCGTTACACCCGCGAGGCCAAGATTGTTAAAGGCCAATCTTGCCATGCCCCTCCTCTCAACATTCCTCTGCTCCAGGTTACCGAGGGTCCCCAACAACCGTGAGGAATAGCCAGAATGCTAAACGTCGACAAAACATCACGCACATCGACAACAAATGAAAGAAGCTGTAAAAATCATCTGTCTGACAGATACAAGACGCGAGGCTCAGGCCCGCGTCCCTTCTGAATTGTGTCAGACGCGCGAAGTTTGTGTCTGGATACCAAAACGCAGAGCCAGAGAAGCTCACGTTTCTGAGATCCTACATCATAGACGTGATGATCAGCAACACGAGGTCCACGTCTCTTCTCAGAGACATGAGACCCGGGACTCATAAAGTTTGCATCTCTCAAGTGTCGCCAGGCAAATGTGATAATCAGCAACGCGAAGTCCGTGTCTCATATCAGCAGAGGCACGAGACTCGAGTCTCAAAATCAAAACGCGAGAGCTGCGTCTATTCTACAGAATGTGAACTCTATTTCTCTGAACCCTGTGCCCCTGAGACTTGTGTCTCAGAGTTGCGACACAAGATTAACATTCGCTCTCTGATTAGTCTCTAATTTTGCATAATTTTCATCACATTCTCACATTTATCTGATAATAAATTCTGCTAATAATACCTTACTTGCTTGATCCTAGGTTCATCGTGTGCAAATGAAGAAGAAGATCTAAATCACCATTTAATTGGTGATTAAAAGCCTATTATCATAGCCATTGACCTAGAGGAGCTGATTCGGCAAAACCAGGGGCAACAAAGACGAAACCAGGTACAGAGCCTGACAGGGGACAGACGGGACTGTGCGCGCGGCTCGAAGCGCTGTGCGCGCGCGCCACCGTATGGCCGCGGCTGCGGCCGCGCTTCGGGCCAGGGTTTGTCCCCTGCCCCCCTCTTCCCTGATGCCTATATATACCCCCCTGGGTTCTAGAACAAAGAGATATGCAAGGTTTAGGGTAGTTCTCATTTTTCATTTTGTAGTTTAGGGTAGTTTAGTGTAGTTTTTCTTCTTCTTCCTCCCTTGTATTTTTTATTTATTTTAGATCTTGTAATAGGGAGAGAGAGTGGTACATGCTTGGAATGCAAGAGTGCTTGTAATAGAAGGTGACAATCTATGAAAGGTGCTCTCTTTACCTCTCTATTTTTTCTTCTCTCCAATCTCTTTTACATGTGTAGCTAATCTTTTCTCTCATGGCACTAACTACTAACCACTAACTATTCTAACTTCTTATTTGATAATCCACATGAATCTAATAGCCTCGTTTTGACCTTGCTCTTGCAAGAGCCATTGATGGCTCATGATGATGGATCTAACTCTAACTTTCTAACCATTAACAAGCTAACATTACTTTACTCCATGCTTACTTTTAATTTTGATGGTTTAAGTGTAGCTTGAAATTGTTTTGTTGTGTTGGGTTGTGATGAGTTACATATGGGTCATGCTTTGAATCGCTCTTGAACCAAGGACTAGTGATCTAGTGATGGCCAATGATACATGTGAGGCAACTATCACTAAGAGGTTAGCATGTTGGTGGAGCCATTAGTAGTTAGTAGCCATGAGTTTTCTTTCTTTTTCACTTCATTTTAGATATAAAAACAAAACTACAAAAACCATTCTTTTCTATGTTTCCCACTTCTTTGTGTTTCACCGTACTTCTCTTTTCATTCTTTAAAACTTTGAAGAACGTTTTAATGAACACGCGAATCAACCGGTAAAGCTTCTATCGCCTCCCGTCCTTGTGAATTCGACTCGTTTTAGCCTCTATGCTATAACGGAAGTATCGAGGAAGCCAAAGCACACACACTTTAAATATCCATTTCAAAACATACACTTTTTGTGCGCGGTTTTCCCCGATCAAATTTTGGCGCCGTTGCCGGGATGGGAACGATTTTATTTCACACGTTTGTTAACTTTTCTTCTTTATTTTTGGTGTGCAGGTTAAATTTTAGCATTGCAGAAGTCCACACTTGCTCAAGTGTGGTCGGGTAACTTCTTGTACATTCATATACTCTGCTGCTAATTTTTGTTTATATTACTTGTACACTGTAAATAATTTTAAGAAGTAAAATACAGAAATTGGATGCTTTAAAAACGGTTTAGACATTTGCATCTAGGCACGTGTAAATTTTCATTCCAATATACTGTATTTTATTCTTATGTTGTTGTGATACTTATAGGAGGTGTACATATTGCATTGCATATAGTTAGGATAAACACTTCAGTGATTTACTCGCTTTTTTTGTGTTCATCTTATCTATATTGCACACTCGCACAAATTTAACTTAAGGGCAAAACCCAATACAAGATAAGGTGGGGAAGTCATTACCCTCCCTTAGCCCAAAATCACCTCCCCACTCACACAACCCAAGCCTAAATAAAACTTACTAGACGTTGGCCCCTAGGGACATCTCGGACTCATTTAGGAGATTGACCTAAGGGGGAAGTTGTTAGAAGTTGACTCTTGTCAAATCGATGTCTAAAGTTGGGGATTGAGAGGCAAAACCTCGAAGAACAGTTGTTTGGCATAATTAGGCCCGTTGCTCCGGCATGGATACCTCCCACTGATCTTACCCCTACCTGGCCGATTAACTCGTGGTTAGCTTCCGACAATAGACCCCCCGTGGACAGTCTAACTAGTTAAGGTCGTCTAGGTCTAACTCAACCCTAGCATAGGCTTGTTTTCTTTTTCTTTTTCTTTGTCGTTTGTTTGTTTGTTTGTTTTTCTTTTTTTTTTTGTAAATTGTGATATGGATTTTAATAACAACAATTCTTTCAATTATAATATTAATCCATATTTCACCCTGACCTCATTTGACTCGGATAACTCTGACCCGGCAATGTACAACATGAACCAACCATATATGCCGGGTTGGGATTATCCAAATCAATATGACCCATATCCCCAACCATATAACCATAATTTTCAAAATAATTTCAACTCTTCACAGAGTTCATGGGGATTCACCTACCCCGAGTCAAATTTTCAACCATCTTGTCCACAATTTTCACAATATTCGTTCCCCAATTTTGATTCATATACTCCTTTTCCTGAACCACCAATTGAAGAAAAATCATCATTGGAAAGGAGTATAGAAGAGTCCCTACAACAAATGCAAAATTTGTTCAATTCACAATCATTCCCATATCAAACTCCACATACTCCTTTTCTAGAGCATCCCATTGAAGAAGAATCTGAACTAGAAAAGCGTTTGGAAGTCTTTTGTGAAAGAATGGAAAACATGTTGGACTCATCATCTCAACCAAATTTTCAAGAGTCCTACTCATCTTTTCCAGTCTCACCAATTCAAAATGAACAAACTTCAATACTGGACTTGAGTATGGAACGTTTACGTGAGTCCGAGCAACAACCGCAAAATCCTATGGACTCACAATTTCACCACAATTTCCAAACTCAACTCCATACTCATATTTTCAAGAACCAATTACAAAGAGTATGGAAGACATGATTCTGAATTCAAATTCTGTTACACAGCCTATCAGTAGGTTAGATTCACTTTTGAGCGAATTGATCAATGAGAGCGAGGAAAGCCTTTCTTGTCAACTTTTGACCGATTCTTATATCCCTCACTCTACTGATTGGACCCATAAATTATGTCATTTTGGAAATCCAGCTTCAATTTCAGAACATACATTTGAACTTAACCAATCTCTAAGTTACGAAAGTCGCCTGGACATTTTGGCAAGTTATCCCTTCCCTAAAATTGAAATCGAACCTGAATGTGATCCTGAACTTCCTGTTGGAAACTCCATTTCACTTTTTGATTCAATAATCACCCCGGTATCCTTATCAGATTTTTTCTCTATTCCAGAGTCAACATTGAATCCTGTACCAGTACACCATGAAATAGAATCACCAATCTCTAATGATCATACTTCATTGTTGGGGAAAGTGTGTGAACATCAATTCTTTTGTTTGGACCCTATTTTTGAACCAATTTCGACTCTCATTGTTGACTCTCGACTTGATCTGAGTCAACTTCCCGAGTCGGTATCGATTTTTGTTCCTGTTCCATTTGAGTCCAAATCAATCATCTCTCAAAATCACACTTCATTATTGGACAAGAATGTTGAAGAAAATGACTCAGTCATTATTTTTGAAAATTGGCCATTAGATGGGGATAAATTTTTCAATAAGACCATTCAATCCATAATTCTTTTCTGGGGTCATATTAGAGAGGTCCTTGGTGGGTTTCTGAATGATCTATGATATCTTGATTGGGTCGCAACGCTTGGCCCAATCTGACCACCACCAGAGCCACGCCCTTGAGGTAATTTTCCTTTTCTTCCATTTATTTCATGTATATACACATTCACGATGCATTGAGGACAATGCGTGAGATAAGTGTGGGGGAGGGTTTACTAACATAGTTAGTTTTACATTTTTTTTCTTTTACACTTCTTTTCAAAAAATAAAAAAATAATAAATAAAAAAACTTTTCTTTTCTTTTTATAGAACTTTTTGAAACAAGAGAAATAGTTTTTGATTTATTTTTAAGAAAATTAAGATTATCTTAGGAATTAGGAAGACCTAAAATTATGAAATTTTAAACTGAGTCAAAATAATATATCGTGTTTAAATTTTAGGATAAGAAAGTAAAATTGAAAAGATAATTTGATCTTGAATTTTTTGTCTTAGATTTATGCACTCCACACTTACACAATTTTTGGGATTGATACAAAGACTAGAAATGCCATATATATATATATATTTATGATAATAAAAATCACTTATTGAAGTTGGGTAATTATGCCTCAGGAAGCATGATTATTCACACCTAAAACGGTGGACAAAAAAAATAAATAATCCCCTTTGGTTTTGTGGCCTTGTTTACTCGAGTCCTTAAGTTCGAGGGATGTTTTCTCATCTAGTGCCTTAAGACCATCTGGTTTGGGAGTCACCGGCTAAAGGCTCACTACCCGGGTAAATAAGAAAGCCTAATAAAACTAAGGGAAGAAAATATATATATATATAATAATATAAATAAATGGCATGAAAGTTAGAGTCGATATCCCAAAAACCTTCACTGTTCACAAAGTAAATATTTTTGTAAGAATTTTATGAAAGATCAAAGAGTCAATTCAATTTTAAATTCTTACATTTAATTTATAACAAGATTTTTTACATTTTGACTTAGTTTGAGAAAGAAAAATTTCTGGTTAACCTCTGACCTTGGATCACTTATATTTTCACAAAAATACTTTAACACTTTTCTCTATTTCAAAATGCGTTTTAAAAATACTAACATTTGATTTCTTTCTTTATGGATTTTGTGGGTGTAATCCACTGAAAACCCTCAGGAGACAAAACTCATCCTCTAGGGAAAACCTAGAGGTTTAATGGCTTCTTACACATGCTCAGTGCAATCGCGTCACCTGCGAAAGTGGTGAAATAATTTCCTTAGTTTTTTTTGTTTTGCTCGGGACGAGCAAAAGTTAAGTGTGGGGGTGTGATTAGTCTCTAATTTTGCATAATTTTCATCACATTCTCACATTTATTTGATAATAAATTCTGCTAATAATACCTTACTTGCTTGATCCTAGGTTCATGGTGTGCAAATGAAGAAGAAGATCTAAATCACCATTTAATTGGTGATTAAAAGCCTATTATCATAGCCATTGACCTAGAGGAGCTGATTCGGCAAAATCAGGGGCTGCAAAGACGAAACTAGGCACAGAGCCTGATAGGGGACAGACGGGACTGCGCGCGGCCTGGGCCGCGTTTCCGCTGTCGTACGGCCGCGGCTGCGGCCGCGCTTCGGGCCAGGGTTTGTCCCCTAGCCCCCCCTCTTCCCTGATACCTATATATACCCCCTGGGTTCCAGAACAAAGAGATATGCAAGGTTTAGGGTAGTTCTCATTTTTCATTTTGTAGTTTAGGGTAGTTTAGTGTAGTTTTTTCTTCTTCTTCCTCCCTTGTATTTTCCATTTATTTTAGATCTTGTAATAGGGAGAGAGAGTGGTACATGCTGGAATGCAAGAGTGCTTGTAATAGAAGGAGACAATCTATGAAAGGTGCTCTCTTTACCTCTCTATGTTTTCTTCTCTCCAATCTCTTTTACATGTGTAGCTAATCTTTTCTCTCATGGCACTAACTACTAACCACCAACTATTCTAACTTCTTATTTGATAATCTACATGAATCTAATAGCCTCGTTTTGGCCTTGCTCTTGCAAGAGCCATTGATGGCTCATGATGATGGATTTAACTCTAACTTCCTAACCACTAACAAGCTAACATTACTTTACTCCATGCTTACTTTTAGTTTTGATGGTTTAAGTGTAGCTTGAACTTGTCTTCTTGTGTTGGGTTGTGATGAGTTACATATGGGTCATGCTTTGAATCGCTCTTGAACCAAGGACTAGTAATGGCCAATGATACATGTGAGGCAACTATCACTAAGAGGTTAGCATGTTGGTGGAGCCATTAGTAGTTAGTAGCCATGAGTTTTCTTTCTTTTTCACGTCATTTTAGATATAAAAAAAAACTACAAAAATCATTCTTTCTATGTTTCCCACTTCTTTGTGTTTCACCATACTTCTCTTTTCATTCTTTGCTTTCTTTTCATTCTTTAAAACTTTGAAGAACGTTTTAACGAACACGCGAATCAACCGGTAAAGCTTCTATCGCCTCCCGTCCTTGTGGATTCGACTCGTTTTAGCCTCTATGCTATAACAAAAGTATCAAGGAAGCCAAAGCACACACACTTTAAATATCCATTTCAAAACATACACTTTTTGTGCGCGATTTTCCCCCGATCACTCTCCGACGGCTAGGGTCAGAAGGGAGTTGAAAAGTCCTTATCCTTAGGGACTCAAGGCTTGTCTCTTCGATCCCCCTCTAACGGATAACCTCCCACCAATTTTGTCCTGACCTGGCTGAAGGTGTTAGAATTTGACTCCCGTCAAATCGGTGTCTAGGAAGGGGATTAAGGGCCGAAAGCCCGAAGGTTGGTGGTTACTTATTTTAGGAACGTCTTTGACGAATAACCTCCCACCAATTTTGTCCTGACCTGGCTGATTAGCTTATGGTCAAAGTCTGCATTATACCTTCAGTGGATAATCAATCAGTTAGGAGTTGTCTAGGTCAAGGTTACCTTAGACTAGGCTTGATTGTTTTCTCTTCTTGGCTATTGGTAAACTTGTTTGTGATTGTGTTTGTGTATGCAAGTGTGGTCAAGAGACCCTAATTCATCTAGGTTAACTAGAAACACAACACCACCTAAGTTCGAAACAAGACCAGATTCGGTTATGGATCAACCGACATCTTTGCAGGATAGGTTCTATCCCATTAGAACATCACTTCCATCCTGCATCCAACTTCCATCGGTTGGTGAACACAACTTTGAGCTTAAGCGACAGTTCATCAATACACTCCCTAAGTTCCATGGCTTAGAGTCCGAAGATGCTTATTTCTTCATAAGAGAATTTGAGGAAGTATGCTTAATGATGAAAATCCCACACCTTACAGATGATGCTATTAGGTTAAGATTTGTCCCATTTGCTCTTATGGACTTACCCAAGAAATGGCTCTACAGCTTAGCGGCTGGCTCTATCACATCCTGGGATGATTTCATCAAGGTCTTCTTGAAGAAATTCTATCCAATCCACAAGACCGCCCTCGTTAGGAAAAACATCATGCAGTTTAAGCACGAACCTAGTGAACCATTTTGGAGGTACTTTGAACGCTTCAAAGGCCTCTTTGTCCAATGTCCTCATCATGGAATAGATAAATGTCGACAATACGAAATTCTTTATGACGGTTTAGACTACTCGACCAAGACCCTCTTAGACAGCATGTGCCAAGGGGATTCTCGTAGAAGGATGAGCATGAAGGATGGGATTTATATGAGAATCTAGCTGAAAAAACCATCCAATGGGAACCTACTAGTGAAAGCTCTAGAAATCCTAACTCTATCTCTTTAAAAGGAGGTCTCCATTCGATTGAATCATCCATAGCTAATGAGACTAAGTTAGCTAACCTAGTGAGAAGACTGGAAGTTTTAGAAACTAAGGAACCAGGTCCAGTCAATCAAGTCAGCCCAAACTAATTTTCAACTTCATGTTGTACTTACTGTCAGGCCATGGATCATGTGTTTGAGGAGTGTCTTGTGTTTCAAGCTCAACAACACTTTCTAGAACCGATGAATGCAACCTTTTCAAGGCCGAACAATGATCCTTACGCTCCAACGTACAATCCTGGCTGGAGAAATCATCTAAATTTCTCATGGAGCCAGCACAACAATGACCACCCACGGTCGAACCAGGCAAGCCACTTCTATCATCCCAATAATTCTTTCAATCATCAACCCAACTTTCCAAATTACCCTCAATATTCTCCCAATTATTTTTCAAATTATCAACAAAATTTTTCCAACCAAGCTCCACCATCTTCCTTCCAGAATCCTCAACTTGAAAGGAAAATGACTAATTTTAAGAGAAATATGAAAAGGTACATGAAGAACCAAGATTCTCACATGCAAACAATACAGAGGCTAGAGGATCAGATGCGTCAGTTAGCCAATCCACAACATGAGAGGCAAAAAGGTACCTTGCCCAGTCAACTAATTATGAATCCTAAGAATTCATAACAAGCTTATTTGGTTGAGGATCAATCATTGAATCAATGTAATGCTGTTCATACATTGAGGTCAGGAAAGAAAGTTGATAACCAAGTGTTAACACCACCCAATCCTAGTCAGCACAATCACCCTCCAGCGTCCACCTCATCTAGTCCCAATCCTTCCAAATCTGAAACAGATAAGTCAACCAGTCAGGTGTACAAGCCTATAATATCATTTCCTAATAGGCTAAAGAAAAACAAGCAAAATCAACACATGGATAAAATAATTGAGATCTTCAACCAAGTGAAAATAAATGTGCCACTCCTTGATCCATACAACAAGTCCCATTCTATGCAAAATTTCTTAAGGACATGTGCATCAAGAAGAGAAAGACTAATATACCCAAGAAAGTTTTCTTAGCCACTAACATTATTGAGCTACTGTCGGGTCCGATCCCTATCAAGTACAAGGATCCGGGTTGTCCCACCATTACCTACACTATAAGACAAGCCGAGATTAGTCACACACTTCTTTACTTGGGAGCGAGTATCAACCTGCTTCTATTCTCAGTTTATCAACAACTCGGGTTGGACGATCTTAGTCCAACTTGAGTCACAATCCAACTGGCTGACCGTTCTGTGAAAGTTCCAAAGGGAGAAATTAATGATGTCCTTATTCGGGTCGGGAAGTTTATCTACTCAGTTGATTTCATAGTTCTTGAGACACAACCTGTGTCCAATCTTAGGGCTCAAACTCCTGTTATCCTAAGGCGCCCATTCCTTGCTACTGCCAATGCTATTATTAATTTTAGGAATGGGTCTATGAGATTAACCTTTGGGGACATAACTAGAAAAGTCAATATCTTCAACCTAAAAAACAACCTCGTAAGATAAGAGACCAAACATTTGAGGTAAACTTTGTTGAAAATAATTGTGATGAAGAAAGTGAAGGTATAGAGAATGAGTCTCTGTTTCTTGATGAATTATTTAAGAATGAATGTGATTATCTTAATGATAAGGCATATGTCAGAGATCCTAATTTTAGAGTCCCCTTTAAAAAAGGAAATTTGATATGAATTCTTCACTTTTGCTGAGCCAACCAATAATATATCGCATGAGAATATAATTCAAGAACCTCCGATTGACATACTCTTTGAAAACCTCTTCGAAGAAGAACTCATGTGTTTGGATGAATCAACTAGGGATATTTTGGTTAATTACACATCTCCAGTGGAAAGTGTTGACCTAAACTTTGAGGAGATATATGAAACTGAGTTAGAATTTCTAGGAATTCATAATGAGGAAGTTCCAACTGAGGAGTGTGGTGGAGATCAATTTTTGAATAATGAATGTAGAAATATGAGGAAGAAAAACCTAAAGAAGGTGAGACTGAGGAGGAAGAGAGCTAAAATGACAAAAAAATTGACCTCCCTACTATGCCTTATAAAGAGGACCCATTGGAATGATGGGAAGAGAGCTAGAGGGATGAGACCGAAAAAGATCTAGGTGTGGGAGAAACTTGATGTTGTACATATTTTTGTATAATATATGCATCTCTTTTATATTTCATTTCATGCATCTATACATTTCTTTCATATATTGGGGACAATGCATGAGATAAGTGTGGGGGAGGGCTCTAACATGACTAATATATTAATAAAAAAGATGAAAACAAAGAAAAAAAATATATATATATATAATTTTTTTTGAAAGGTAAAAACAATATTTTGATATATTTTTTGTAAGAAATTAAGTCAATTTTAAGGAATAGGAAAATCATAATTAGGATTTCTTACACTTAGTCAAGATAAGATGACTTGTTTGATTTTTAGGGTTAGGAAGAAAATTTGTGAAAGTAATTTAGTCTTGATCTTTACCTTGATGAAATATGCACACTTTATATACTTACACACTTAGGGTTCAAAAACAAAGACTCTTATGCCTTATAAAGATAAAAGAAAAAAATTATATATATATAAAAAATAATCAAATCTAATTATTGATTAGCAAGGTGCTTTGGCCTAAGCAAGGCTTGGTATTTATGCAAAAGATAATTAGTTAAGTTTGAAAAAAATATATAAATTCTCTGATTAAGCTGGGTATTTGTGCCTCATGAAGCATAAGTATTCAAGACTAAAAGGAGTACATTTTATAAATAAAAACCTTAATTTCGTGGCCTTGTCTGCTCGAGTGTTTAAGTCCTTAGGGGTATTTTCTTACCTGGTGCGCTAAAACTGGCCGGTTTGGATGTCACCGACTTAAGGCTCGTTACTTGGGCAGATCAGAAAGCCTAATGGAATTGAGGAATAAATACAACCATAAATAAATATAAATAAGGCATAGGAGTTAATGTTAAAGAGCCTTTAGTTAAACTTCACGGTCACGATGGTGCATAGGACTCAAGGTAAAGTAATAGACTAGATGAGAAACACAATTTGACTCCTTACATTGATTGATGACATGTTTTTGAATAGAGACTAAGTTTAGGAATGAAAAGTTTGATATTCCTATAACTTATAAATTACTTGAACCCTTATAAATATACTTCAAATATTTTCTCTTTTCAAAATGCTTTTCGAAAACACTAATATTTTTTTTTTCTTTATGGATTTTGTGGGTGCAATCCACTGAAAACCCTTACAAGACAAAACTCGTCCTCTAGGGGTAACCTAGAGGTTTAATGACTTGTTGCACATGCTCAATACAATCGAGTGACCTGGGAAAGTGGTCTAATAATTGATTAAGATTGGTTTTGATATTTTGCTTAAGGGCGAGCAAAAGATAAGTGTGGGGGTGTGACCGATCACATATATTGCATACATATTATCACATTACCATGCTTGTTATCTAAATAAATCATATTAATAAGTCCTATTTTTTTTATAAAATGCAGGCCCATTGCTAAAGGATAGGAAAGAGAATCGAGCCCAAAAGCCCATCAAATTTTGATTTAATTCAGCATAATTCGAAATCAGGGAATCAGGGCAGATCCTGGCAAATCAGAGAGGTTGAAAACTGGTTTAAATAAATCTTCACAAATCAAGCGGTTGAAGCCAACAATCAAAGGATGTTTCATCACATCCTGGAACAGAAACGAGAAAACCAGCAGGCGATAAAAGAGAATCACCAAATGAAGAAGCTCCTCCAACCTGGTGTGGCCACCTAGCCACACCATGGCCGCGAAAACGCGACCAAAGCCGCGTTTTCATGGCCGTTTAGTATTTGTTGGGGGAGCGTTCGCTCCCCCTATCTTCGTATATCCCCTTCCGTTTGGTTTTTGCCTATAAATAATGTAGTTTTTAGAGAAAAAGGACCAGAACTTTGATTTGGTTTTTCTCTTTGTTTTTAAAGTTTTAGGCTCTTTGTTAGATATAGAAGTTGTAACTCTATTTTGTAATTTGTAGTTCATTTCAAATAACAGTGAGAGAGAGGAATTGAGTGATTGTATTCTGAAGATTGAAGTGACATCAATAAAAGGATCGAGCTTCTCTTCTTCCACTCCATTTCATGGTATGTCTTACTTTATTTATGATTGGGCACTAATGTTGTATATTTAATGTCACATTTCCATACTTATTTTAGAATAAAAGCCTGCATTGTCCTAATTATTTGTTTAATTTATTTGCAGGCCCAATTCTTAAGGAGATGAAGAGAAATGAGCCCAAAAGCCCACCAGAATTCTGAATTAAATCAGAGTTAATTCGTACACATAAAATCAGGGCAAAAATCAAGAGGCTGAAACCGGTTGAGAAGAATCCTCTCAGAATCGATCGGTTAAAACCAAGAATCCAAGGCCATTTCGTCAGAATCCAGAGCTCAAACGACAAAAACAACAAAGGATAAAGTCAGAAGAAACCCCCGGAGAGACCCACCAACAGGGTGTGGCCATCTGGCCACACCATGGCCGCGGAAACACGGCTTGGGCCGCGTTTTCGCGGCAATCTTGGGGAGTTAGGGGGAGCGTGAACTCCCCCGACCTCCCCGGGATCTTGGTGGTTAGGTTTTCTGCCTATAAAAGGCCATTATGTGCACTGAAAATGGACGTGAATGCAGATTAGGATTTAGTCTAGTTTTAATTCTTTGTAGTTTAGGTTTTTCTTTCTTTTTATGTAACTTGTATGTAAACTTAGGGTAGAAGAAGATTCATGTAAGTAAGAGAGAGGCTGACGTTGAGAGTGACACCGATGTACCCTCCTCCTTTCTTTCATTGTCTCAGCAAGTAATAAAGGTAAAATGCTTTGTTTGTTTTCTATTCTGCTTTACTTTACATTTGTTTTGCTTTCCTCTTCCTCTTCTACTTTACCTTGGTTGTGTTTGTTGAGTTTACAAGTGAAATCCAAAGCAAGTATAACTAAGCTACGTGAGAGCCAGCGATAGTTCATGAAGACGTTCTCCTCTTCCAAGATCCGCATCACTTCGTTCTTGCTAGGCTTGACGATATAATGTGCACGGGGACTGAGCTCGAGCTTATGATCTATGCGTTGAACGCCTCCAAAGCAAAGGTAGAACTTGCACAGGTTTCTAAGTAAGTCGTCACTAAACTAGGTAAGTAATTCTTCACTTTCTTTCTTTTCTTTTACTTCTTTAGTATAGATCACCACCTCCTCCAACTCTTTCTTCTCCACTCATTGTACATAGTCGCTTTTCATCATTTTCTGATTTTCCACCTTCTTTATCTTCCATCTTCTTCTTAACTTTAACCTTTAACTTTCTTTTTCTTTTTCTTAACTTTAAAAACAGAGAAGAACTATCGTTTTGGTTTCTATAACGATTTCAATAAAACTGTAAACGCTTCTATCGCAAAACCCTCCTTGCGGATCACGACCAGCATAGCCACTTGCTATAGCGGAAGAATTAAGCACTTGCACATATTCTTTCTTAAGTTCTATAATCTCGTATTTTGTGTGCAGGTTTGGCCTCAATCAAATTTTGGCGCCATTGCCAGGGAGGGTAAAACGGTTTTTATTGAAATCTGAATTTTTATTAAAAATTTTTTAGAACTAAACGAATTTTCATCTCTGTTGCAGGTTACAGGGCAAGCAAAGCAGGAAAATAAGTTTGCAGTGACATACAAGTGGTATTGGGCCTCTGCTCTAGAAAGCAGAGACCCATTGCCCTCTGAATTGCCGCGTTTTCACGGCAAAAGCCGCGGATCCGCGGCAATAAAGAGCTGACTACTAACAGGTTTTTGCAGGGCTGCTAGCTTTGCAAATTCTAGTTTGCTACAATTATTTATTTCTTATATGCCATCACAAAAACCTGCTAATAATCAACAGTAAAAAGTTTGTTGCAAAAGTTAAAAATTGATTAGACGTTTGCATTTTAGGCACGTGTCTTTTTAATTCATTTACTTTTACTGTTGAAGAGTGCTGGAGCAAGGTACGTATGCATTGCATTTAGCATAAGACTCACTTCTTGGTTGATTTATATCGCTTTGAGTGAATCTTTCATATCTTGTACACTTGCACTAAATTGATCTTAAGGGCACTAACCCATTAACAAGATAAGGTGGGGATTTGATCACCCTTCCTTAGCCCAAAAATCACATTCCAAGCACTCACTAACCCAAGCCTAACTAAAATTGAGTAGACGTTGGCCCTAGGGACATCTCGGACTCAATTAGGAGATTATCCTAAGGGGGAAAATGTTGGAATCTAACTCCTGCAAAATCAGTGTCTAGGAAAGGGATCGAGGGCCGAAAGCACTAAGGTTGGTGGTTATTTAATTAAGAAACGTCTTTGACAGAAAACCTCCCACCAACCTTGCCCTGACCTGGCTGATTAGCTTGTGGTTAAAGTCTACATTAGACCTCCCGTGGACAGTCTAACCAGTTAGGAGTCGTCTAGGTCCTAAGTCTACCCTAACTTAGGCTAGAATTTTTTCTTTTTTGTTTGTTTATTTGTTTGTTTTTCTTTGTTTGTATTTTATAGTGTGATATGGCTTATAATAATATTTTTTCCAACTTCAAGAATAATTCATATTACACACCGACTTCATTTTCGGATATTACCAACCCGGCATATCATAACTTTGACCAACCTAGTTATGATATGCCAGATTGGTCTTATTCGAGTCAATATGACCCATACCCCTCATCTAATAACTATAATTTCCATAATGATTTCAACTCTTCACTGAGTCAGTGGGGATTCACCTCCCCCGAGCATAATTTCCAACCACCTTGCCCTCCTTCTCCACCTAGTCCACATTATGTTCAAGGTTCATACTCAGTTCCACCCGTCCAAAATCGGAAACCATCAATTATGGAAATGAGTATGCGCGAGTCCAAACACAAATCCCAAAATCTGATGGACTCACAATTTTACTACCACTTCCAAGACAATTCTTCATCTTTTCATCAAAACAATGAACCTATCAACTATGAAAAGATGCTTGAAGCCATGACTCAGGCTCAAAACGCTCGTAATAGTGACATAGATATGATGGTCGAATCTCTACGTTCTCACCGTTGGACCAGTTCTGATGTCACTACCAATTCTGTTAGAGCCGAAGAGTCATGTAGTTTTGAAAATCAAGATTCTATTTCAGCACAACCATTTTAACTTACCCAAACTCCAAATGATATTGATAGTTTGGCTAGTTTACCTTTTCCTGAAATAGAACTTGAAAATATTATGATCCTGAACCCCAACTTAGTGATTCAATTCTATTTCCTGATTCGATTATGACTCCGGTATCTTCACCTGACTTCAATCTTTTCCCAGAGTCAACATTGGATCCTGTACCAATTCATAAAGAAATTGAATCACCCATCTTTGAGGATCATATTGAACTTGACCAATTATACACTCTTGAAGATCCTATTGACAAATTGGCAAGTTCTCAATTTTTTGATATTGAACTCAATGAGATATGTGACTTAGATTCTCAAATCTGTGATCAAGTTCAAATTCTCGAATCAATATTGACTCCTGTTTTGTTACCCAACTTAGGTAATATTTTAGAGTCAGTTTTGATTCCCATACCTATCATTCCTGAACTTGAATCACCAATATTAAGTCACATTCCATTGTTGGAAAATACATGTGGACTGGATTTCAACTTCTTGACTTGGACCCAATTTCTGAACCTATTTCGACTCTTGAACCTTTACTTGACTTAAGTCACCTTCCTGAGTCGGTATTAGTTCCTGTCCTTCCGGAGTCCAAGTCAACTGTTCTATCATTTCATACTCCTTTCTGGGATGAGGTTGTTGACAAATTTGACTCCGAAATTTGTTATGGAATATGGAAATTAGATGGGGTTAAATATTTCATAAAGATCCTTCATGGATTTATCTTTTTAATGGGTTATATTAAAGATATTTCTGGTGGGTTCCTCCAAGACCCAAGAAAAGTTGATTGGGCCATGTTTCGTGGACCAATCAGACCACCACCGGAACCACCACCTTAAGGTAACCTTTTCCTTCCCTTTCGTCTTTTTCATGCATCTATGCATTAATTCATACATTGAGGACAATGCATGAGATAGGTGTGGGGGAGGGTCTAACATAACTTTTCTTTTTCTTTAAAAAAAAAATTAACATTTTTCTTTACTTTTAAAAAACTTTTTGAAAAATAGAAACAATATTTTGACTTATTTTTGTAAGAAATTAAGTTAATTTTAAGGAATAGGAAAATCCAAATTAGGATTTCTTATACTTGGTCGAAATAAGATTTTTTATTTGAGTTTTAGAGTTAGGAAGATAATTTGTCAAAGTAATTTGGTCTTGATCTTTACCTTGATGAAATATGCACACTTCATACACTTACACACTTAGGGTTCAAAAACAAGGATTCTTATGCCTTATAAAAAATATATATAAACAAATCTAATTATTGATTAGCTAAGTGCTTTGGCCTAAGAAAGCCTTAGTATTTATGCAAAAGATAATTAGATGAGTTTGAAAAAAAAAGTCTAATTATTGACTAGCTAGGTGCTTTGGCCTAAGCAAGCCTTGGTATTTATGCGAAAGATGATTAGATAAGTTTGAAAAGAAAAATCCTCTGATTAAGCTGGGTATTTGTGCCTAATAAAGCATAAGTATTCACGCCTAAAAGAGGTTCATATAATAAAACCCTTAGTTTTGTGGCCTTGTTTGCTCGAGTCCTTAAGTCCTAGGGGTGTCTTCTCACCTGGTGCCCTAAGGCCGTCTGGTTTGGGAGTCATCGATTAAAGGCTCGTTACATGGGCAGATTAGAAAGCCTAATAAAACTAACGAATAATACCACAAAAAAAAGTATATATATAAAAATAAATAAGGCATAAGAGTTAGAGTTAATGAACCCTTAGTCAAAATTTTCACATTCACAAGGTGCATATGACTTAGGGTAAAGTAATAGACTAGATGAGAAGCACAATTTGACTCCTTACTTTGATTGATAACAAATTTTTGAATAGAGACTAAGTTTTGGAATGAAAAATTCGGCTTTCCTATAACTTATAGATTGCTTAGATCTTACAATCATATTTCAAATATTTTTCTCTTTCAAAATGCTTTTTAAAAATACTAACTCTTTATTTCTCTTTCTTTATGGATTTTGTGGGTGCAATCCGCTGAAAATCCTTACGAGACAAAACTCGTCCTCTAGGGGGAACCTAGAGGTTTAACGGCTTGTTGCACATCCTCAGTGCAATCGCGCGACCTGCGAAAGTGGTCTAATAATCCTTAGTATAGTTTAGTTGTTTTGCTCGAGGACGAGCAAAAGATAGGTATGGGGGTGTGATTGGGCACTAATGTTGCATATTTAATGTCACATTTCCATACTTATTTTAGAATAAAAGCCTGCATTGTCCTAATTATTTGTTTAATTTATTTGCAGGCCCAATCCTTAAGGAGATGAAGAGAAATGAGCCCAAAAGCCCACCAGAATTCTGAATTAAATCAGAGTTAATTCGTACACATAAAATCAGGGCAAAAATCAAGAGGTTGAAACCGGTTGAGAAGAATCCTCTCAGAATCGATCGGTTAAAGCCAAGAATCCAAGGCCATTTCGTCAGAATTCGGAGCTCAAACGACAAAAACAACAAAGGATAAAGCCAGAAGAAACCCCCGGAGAGACCCACCAACAGGGTGTGGCCATCTGGCCACACCCTGGCCGCAAAAACGCGGCTTGGGCCGCGTTTCCGCGGCAATCTTGGGGAGTTAGGGGAGCGTGAACTCCCCCGACCTCCCCGGGATCTTGGTGGTTGGGTTTTCTGCCTATAAAAGGCCATTATGTGCACTGAAAATGGACGTGAATGCAGATTAGGATTTAGCCTAGTTTTAATTCTTTGTAGTTTAGGTTTTTCTTTCTTTATGTAACTTGTATGTAAACTTAGGGTAGAAGAAGATTCATGTAAGTAAGAGAGAGAGGCTGACGTTGAGAGTGACACCGATGTACCCTCCTCCTTTCTTTCATTGTCTCAGCAAGTAATAAAGGTAAAATGCTTTGTTTGTTTTCTATTCTGCTTTACTTTACATTTGTTTTGCTTTCCTCTTCCTCTTCTACTTTACCTTGGTTATGTTTATTGAGTTTACAAGTGAAACCAAAGCAAGTATAACTAAGCTACGTGAGAGCCAGCGATAGTTCATGAAGACGTTCTCCTCTTCCAAGATCCGCATCACTTCGTTCTTGCTAGGCTTGACGATATAATGTGCACGGGGACTGAGCTCGAGCTTATGATCTATGCGTTGAACACCTCCAAAGTAAAGGTAGAACTTGCACAGGTTTCTAAGTAAGTCATCACTAAACTAGGTAAGTAATTCTTCACTTTCTTTCTTTTCTTTTACTTCTTTAGTATAGATCACCACCTCCTCCAACTCTTTCTTCTCCACTCATTGTACATAGTCGCTTTTCATCGTTTTCTGATTTTCCACCTTCTTTATCTTCCATCTTCTTCTTAACTTTAACCTTTAACTTTCTTTTTCTTTTTCTTAACTTTAAAAACAGAGAGAACTATCGTTTTGGTTTCTATAACGATTTCAATAAAACTGTAAACGCTTCTATCGCAAAACCCTCCTTGTGGATCACGACCCGCATAGCCACTTGCTATAGCGGAAGAATTGAGCACTTGCACATATTCTTTCTTAAGTTCTATAATCTCGTATTTTGTGTGCAGGTTTGGCCTCAATCAATTTACTTGCATTATTTTTCATCTTCCATGAGTAGCTAAATTAGTTTTCTGGGCTCACTATTATTCCTCTCTTTGATCCCTTCTTTTTGACGAAAAGACTCAATGAATCATTTGCATGCCTAAAACTAAGCTTTTCTTGTTGAAATTGTTCTTGAAAGCACATGAGGATGGGTTTGAATTTTTAAACTTCTACTTCTTTAAAAAATATTTCTTGAACTTGTTTTTATCTCATACTTGAACTACTTGATGACTTAACATTCAATTCAAAATGATTTCTTGAAGAAAAGAGTGAACTTTTCCAAACTATCTTATGTGCTTTACTTGAAACTTTCTAAACTCAATCTTATATTTTTGCCTATGATCAAGTTGAGGCATTAAGGATTTCAAGAGAAGAATACATCGTTGAGTAGTGAGATAGTGAGCCCAGATCTTCTTCTTATATTAAAAACAACAAATTACTTTTCAAAGCTTTTTAAATCACCTTTTCCAAAGCCTTCTCCAAATTTGCAAATTTTCTTTTAATCACTTCCCTTCTCTCCATTCTCTTTTCGACTAAAAAACTAGCACCATTCTTTGGTTTCTAAACAAAACACCAAAAAGCTTTCATCGTATTCCTCCTCGTGGACATGACCCGTTAACCCAAAGCTACACGGTAATTCTCTCTTATCACTTTGATTTTGCAATCATCTTGGCTTAACTGGCCAACATCCCGGCCAGGATCACCCTTTATGAGCTTCAGAGACTGTCGAAGTCAACAAAGGAAGCTCTGAGAGAAGCTTTGATGATGCTAGGGCCTTCATGGCCCAGATTCCGGTTAAAACCAGAGAAGGATGAAGAAAACTGCCTTCATGCCTCTTAATATGCCCCCTACATAATCTTCACTTCAGACGACATGTAGGTTAATGGGAAGCATTATAGACCCCTATACTTCAGAGGGTATATTGGATCATCTGAAGTGAGCCGCATATAGGTGGATCCAGGATCCGCACTGAGCATCATGCCCCGCCAGCTCATGCAGCACTTGAAAATTCTCACTCACCAATTGAGTACCACTCAAATTACCATTTATGGCTTCAATGCAAATGGGGCACCCAATGGGAAAGATTAAACCCAAATTTCAGATTGGGGACCTAAGATCTGAGGTGACGTGCTATGTTATTGACGCTGACACTTCATATAATTAGCTGCTGGGACGACAATGGATTCATCGTAACTCCATCGTCACCTCTACTCTCCATCAAGTCTTGAGGTATGTTGACGGAGATGGAAAAGTCTGAATGTTGTTCGCCGAAAGAATTCCGTTCAAGGGGGTAGAGAACTACTTCATAGACTCCTTCCTATACCAGGATTCTCTGGAGACATATGAGAATTCCTAACCAGAGGAACTAGCTCTAGTAAGGAAGCTGATGTTGAGCCAGAGGCAGAAGAAGAATATCTTTAGGAGCTAAATCCACTTGTAATGAGCATTAATAAGCTCGATATTAATAACACCGCCAATGATGTAGGCGAGTGGTATGTTAATGAAGAGTTAGATTTGGCTTACTTTTCTGTGTTTGCTTCTGATTCTGTGCCATCAGATACTAGTACCGATGTATATGATGAACCCTGGTCAGCAATAGATACTCTGACATTATTCCATGTACCGTTGAGATCATCTCTCATTGTATATCAAAGCGTCAGTGATGTGCAAGGATCTTTCTTTGAGGTCCCGCAAGACGCAAAGGTTAAAAATCGATCCTTCTCAGAAGATGAGTCCAAACCAACGACTTGCGAAGACTCAGAAAGTGAAACTAAACTTCCTCAATTCTTTTATTATGAGTCAAATGTTCTCAGAATGATAGAGAACATGGGATATAACCTAACAAGTGGTCTTGATTTAAACTTCGGTAAAGGAAGGAGAATACTGCATCGATCCTTCATTCCAAAAGGGAAAACCCTTGATTATTATCATCAAACTCACAGGGGGTTGGGCTATGGGTCAACTCTGATCCCATCAGCCTCTGATTTTGAAGGGTCGTTACACCATAATCACTTGTCAGGCACGTCATCGTAGGAGTCAAATGTCAGTTTCGGCCACCTCTTCAAAGAACTTTTGATAAACATGGTTTCAACAAGCCAACCGGAAGATGAAAATAAAGAAATGATCCAGTCAGATACAGATCCTAGGATCAAACACCTAAATACTCTCTGGGATATTAGCTTTAAACAACGCGAATCACCTGTAGAGTATAAGGTAATCTAGGTTAATCTGAGAGATGAGGCTAATCCTAAGCCCATCTTTATAAGCGAAAGCTTATCACCATCCGAGAGGGAAGATCTAATATCTCTCATGCGAGAGTATATAGATATTTTCTCCTGGAACTATGAGGATATGTCGGGGCTTGACCCTCAGGTGGCCATGCATCGACTCAACATCAATCCGGACGCAAAGCCCGTCAAGCAACAACAACGATGGTTCCGCCCGGAGATAATGGAAGTGATTTAGTTGAAGTCAAGAAGCTTATAGACTTCGATTTCATCAGGGAAGAACAACACCCTAATTGGGTAGCCAATGTCGTCCCCATCACCAAGAAAAATGAGAAGATCTGAGTTTGCATTGATTTTCATGATCTAAATGAGGCGTGTCCTAAAGATGAGTTCCCCTTCCAATCATGGATGTCATGATCGACAACACGTGTGGGTTTGAACGGATGTCCTTTATGGATGGATACTCTGGATACAATTAAATTAAGATGTACCCTGATGATGAGAAACATATATCCTTTAGGACACCACTAGGGGTGTACTGCTATACTGTAATGCCTTTTGGATTGAAGAATGCGGGGACAACATACCAGAGAGCTATGAATGAAATTTTTCATGAGCATATACGCAAAATAGTGGAATGCTACGTAGACGATATTGCAGTGAAAAGCCATACCAAAGGCGATCACATAGCAGATCTGAAGACAGTATTCGATATCACGCAAGCGCATTACTTGAAGATGAATCCAACCAAATCCTTCTTGGGGGTAGCCAACGGGAATTGTGCTTGTTGTAACATCCAAAGGAATCCATCTCGACCCAGAGAAAGTTTGCGCCGTCTAGAAGATGCAACCTCCAAGGAATCTTAGAGAGTTTAGAGGATTGCAAGGGCGACTAGCCTATATCCAGTTGTTTATCTCAAATCTCTTAGGACGATACCAACCCTTCACAAAATTGATGAAGAAGTTATTTTATTCATCTGGGACGATGCTTGCCAACAAGCATTCGAGGAAATCAAGTGGTATCTCACACATCCACTTGCTCTTATAGCTCCAGTGTCAGGAAAACCTTTCCTGATATATATTTGACCTATGGATCATTCTCTAGGAGCTTTGCTAGCTCAGAATAACAACCAGGGACATGAGCAGGTAATCTATTACCTGAGTAGAACAATGATCGGAGCTAAACATCGATACAACCCAATCGAAAAAGAATGCTTGGCGTTGGTATTCGCCATCCAGAAGATGCGGCACTACTTGATGGGACAAACCATACATGTCATTTCAAAAGTCAATACTTTAAGATTGCTTATGACGAAGCCATCGTCACTGAATGGTCGATTGGCACAATGAGCCATATTGCTCTCCCAATATGAGATGTAATTCCTGCCACAAAAAGATATGAGGGGATAGGCAGTGGCAGACTTCTTGACTGAGCATCCAGATCTAAGAATGATCAAACTTTATGAAGATCTCCCAGACGTGGTTGCTGAAGTTTGCTTGACCCAGACATCTTTTGAAGGACAGGTGTGGCAACTCTTCTTTGAGGCGCATCAAGAACGGGTTCTCGAGGAAATATCGTAGCAGTAGTGGGGGTAGTACTTATCTCCCCACAGAATTACATAATCCCTTGTGTATTCTCATTAACTGAGCCGTGTTTCAATAATGTAGAAGGGTATAATGCTCTCTTGATCGGGATGCAAATCGCCGATGAAGATTGGCATAAAAAATCTCGAAGCATACGGTGATTCGAAGCTCATCATTAACCAGGTTCGCGGGGAATACGAAGTCAGACATGAAGACTTAGTACCTTATCACAAGGTAACTATCCACATGGCGGAGAGGTTCAAAAACTTCTACATCGACCATATACCTCACCAGCAAAGTGCGCATGTAAATGCACTGGTGTCCCTCGCCGCTTCTTTGGCTCTTTCAGCCAGAGCGACCGAGAAAGTACTCGTCTATAACCATGACTTTTACTATCCGAAACTCGCCCTCGAAAATGATCAGATTCCAGTAGGGAACCTTCTAGTCAGAGAAACTCTAGAGACTTCAGCAGGTCCAAAGCTCAGGGATTGGAGATTCTCGTACATTGACTACGCATTGTATGACATTCAGCCTGATGACCCTATAGAGGCGGCTGTCATTAGAAGAAAAGCCCCTAAATTCTGCTATAATGCGATTATGAGAATACTGTATCACCAATCACATGATGAAATCCTCCTCCGCTGTTTGTCATATAAAGAGGCACAGAAAGCACTCAAAGAGGCCCATGATGGTATGTGTGGAGCTCACCAACCTAGTTCAAAACTTGGAGATCAACTCCGAAGACTTGGATATTATTGGCCAAAGATGATCCCTGATACCATCTCTTACGCTAAACGATGCCACACCTGTCAAATCCATGGTGACTTCATTCACAGGCACCAGGACATCTTTATCCTACAACTACTTCTTGGCCATTTGAGATGTAAGGAATGGATGTGGTTGATCCTATCAGCCTGCCTTCATTCAAAGGATATCGACTTATTTTAGCCATAACTGATTACTTCTCCAAGTGGGCAGAGGCTATCCCCTTGAAGGAGGTAAAGACATTTGACATGATCAAGTTCATTAAACATCACGTGGTCTACCGCTTTAGCATGCCATGACAGATTGTCCATGATAATATGCCTAGTTCGTCAGCCAAGCATTTCAAAGATTCTGCAATAAGTTCAGGACCTAGAGTGTGTCTTCAACGGCATACTATCCAGCTGCTAATGGCCTTGCAGAAGCTTTCAACAAGACCATTGGGAAACTTCTCAAGAAATTCATCTCGAAAAATTTCGAAGAGCCAGCGCGACTGGGAGGATAAGTTAGGTGAATGCCTATAATTTTATCACACAACAGTGAGAACTCCAACGAAAGCTACACCATTCTCTTTGATATACGGGTGTGAAGCTGTACTCCCACTAGAAATCCAGATCCCATCTCTACACGTTGCCTTGACAAGAGAGATGCCAAATGAGGAGGAGCATCGACTGCGACTCTAGGAGCTGGAAGATTTGGACGATAAATACCTGCAAGCTCAACAGCAAATTGAGCTTTATCAAGCTCGAATTTCAAGAGCCTTCAACAAGAAAGTCAAGGAGTGGACTTTTAAGAAAGATTACCTTGTTTTAGCTGTTAGAAGACCTATGGTGATGACACATAAGATAAAAGGGAAATTTCAGCCCAAATGGGAAGAACCATTTGTAGTAGAGTCTGTCTACTCGAATGGAGCATATCGCCTCATAACCCCAGACAGCGATACGCTCATGATGCAAATCAACGGTAGATTCTTGAAGAAGTACTATCCTTAACAGGATTCTTCTCATGATCAGGGTAACATTATACCTCTGATCAAGACTTTTAGATCCAAGATAATTGAAAGTGAGCCAAAGAAAAGCAATGGATCACATTACGGTCGATCATTGCTGAGCCGACCGAACATTGGTTACATCATAATGCATGATGTAAACATTGAAGAAAGACAAAGTGGAAAACTTTACTTTTAGCCTTGTTTCTCTTCTCTAGTTTATTTATGAACATCCGACGCCTCTGACGGCTAAGGATAGAGGAAAATGTTGGCTCTTATGTCCAATATAAATCCTTGACAACTCATCATGTTGAGGTGAATAGCATGACAAGCCCAACTCAAGGGGTAGTTGGTAAAGGTATACCAAATCCATTGATAGCTGAGGGGTTGCTGAATATCCTAAGGGACTTGGTCCTGCCTTTCTCTCCAAAATCTCTTAGCAATTCCCTTCCACAGAATGGTAAGACCATAAAAACCTATGTCATTTTCGTGATGAAATAAGCACAGACTTGTCACGTTAACAATAAACCTCTGGCAAGCCATTTTCCTTAATCCCCAATAGGGTACGTTAAGTGATTGGTAGTCAAAAGTGCATTTTTATCATCATATTTACCATCACATTTTCATATTTATTCATTTAATTCTGCACATTTATTAATAATTTGTAATTTATTATGTGCAGGCCTCGAATTGTTATTTTAGCAATAAATAAAGCCTAAAGAGCCCAAAAGCCCAGATCCAAGCCCATGTTTGAAGCCCAGGTGAAAAAGCGCAAATACAAAGAGTCAAAATGCAAATACAAGGGCTAAAAGTTGCAAATATCAGAGATTAGGGAAGGACAGACTTCTATCCAACCCTAAACACATGCAGGATGAGGATAAAAGGCCAAGATAAGAAGAAAATTCGTGGGAAGAAGATTTGAAGAAATCTGGATTAAGAGTAACTTGATTACCAAGTTATCTCGAAAATCCAGATTAAAAGGCCAGGATCAAACTTCCAGAAGCAGAAGCCCACAGGGACGGACTAGGAGAGGCCACGCGCCAAAGCGCGTGGCCAGACGTCGCCAAAGTGCCGCGGATCCGCGGCAAATCCCAGGAATCCGCGGCAATATTGATAAGATCAAATACCAATTTTCGTGGGCAGTTTCGTCCGGGACTCTGTAGCCTTCTGCACCTATAAATATCACCTGCATTGCAACGTAAAGAGGGTCCAGCGTCCAGCAAAGGGCCAAAGTTCAGATTTTTAGGGTTTCTTCTAGGTTTTCTTTTCTTTTTGTAATTTTTATGTAAGTGAGGGAGATGGCTTTGTTGAGGGTGACACCGACAGATGATTCTCTTCTCTTCCATTGTAATCAATAAAAAGGTAATTTTTATTTTGTTCTTATGTCGTTGCTTTTCTTTGTTTTCTCTTTCTTTTCTACTGTGTTTCTTTTTGTTGATCTTTGACGAGCACGCGAGCGTTTACCGAACCACAAGTATACCGAAGATTAGTAGGTTCCAACGATATTCCATGGCGATGTTCTCCTCCTCGAGGCGTATCAACTCATGCTTGCCCAAGGCTTGATGACCTAATGCGACAACGGACTGAGTTCGATCCCAAGGTTTATACGTTCAATGCCTCCGAAATAAGGTAGAAAGTGTTAGGTTTCTCATATTTTCTCCAACCAAGGTTAGTTTTCTATTCTTTTCTTTTCTTTTCTTTTTTGTAGATCAAATCCACACCTCTTCCACAATTCTTTCCCACAACTCATTGTAAATACCACTTTTCATTGTAAATACCATCGTGACAAACAAAAGAACTAAAAAAGATAAATTTTTAGAGAAACTTGCTTAACGCTTCCATCGCAGTCCCTCCCTGAGGATCACGACCCGCATAGCCCTGCTACCGCGGATTAGAACTGAGACTTGCACATCTATTCTTAAGCTAACATATTATATTTTGTGTGCAGGAAAAATTCAGTCAACAAATTGGCGCCGTTGCCGGGGAGGGACGGTAAGTTTATCTCTAATAAAAATTTAATTTTTAACTAATTCTTTATTCTTTTCTGTTTGCAGGTTTGGAGAACAGGAAACAGAAACAGAGCAGCAGCAAGGACATACAGCAACCCAGTGCCTCTGCCCTCGAAGGCAGAGCACGAGGGCCTGCAAGTTTGCCGCGGAAACGCGGCCAGAGCCGCGGATCCGCGGCAAGTGCAGTGAACTACTAATTCAGTTTTTTGCAGATTGCTGAAATTTGAGATTACTGCTTACTGCTCTATTCTGTTTTGTTCTGTGATATACCTGTAAATTGCTAATAATTCAACAGTAAATCATTGGTTGTTAAAAATAAAAAGTGATTAGACGTTTGCATATTAGGCACGTGTCTTTTCAATTATTCTTTTTTACTGTTGAAGAGTGCTGGAGAAGCAAGGTACGTACGCATTGCATGTAGAATAGGATTCATCTCTTGGTTGATTTTCTGCTTTGAGTGATTCTTATTTATTTATCTTGTACACTTGCACTAATTCATCTTAAGGGCATAACCCATTAACAAGATAAGGTGGGGATTTCATCACCCTTCCTTAGCCCAAAAATCATATCCCGAGCACTCACTAACCCAAGCCCAACTTAAAAATTAGTAGACGTTGGCCCTAGGGACATCTCGGACTCAATTAGGAGATTATCCTAAGGGGGAACAGTGCTGGAAGTTAACTCTTGCCAAATCAGTGTCTAGGAAGGGGATTGAGGGCCGAAAGCCCAAAGTGTGGTGGTTATTTAATTAAGGAACGTCTTTGACGGAAAACCTCCCACCACTCTTGCCCTGACCTGGCTGATTAACTTGTGGTCAAAGTCTGCACCCTACCTCCCGTGGACAGTCTAACCAGTTAGGAGTCGTCTAGGTCTAGGTCTACCCTAACTTAGGTTAGAAATTTTTCTTTTTTGTTTGTTTTTTTTTCTTTTGTTTGTGATTGTGTGATATGGCCTATAACAACAATTTTTTCAATTTTAATGAGGATCCATGTTACACACCAACCTCTTATTCGGATATTACCAACCCGACATATCATAACTCTAACCAACCTAGTGTGCCAGATTGGTCTTATCCGAATCATTACATGCCCCAGTCCCAATACTATGAACAAGATTGGAATAATCATCACTACTCTTCACAGAGTCAATGGGGATTCAATACCCCTGAGCCATATGGTCAACCACCTGTTCAACCAGTATCTTCATATACGTCTTTTCCTACATCACCAAGGTTTCAGTCCACCATTGATCTATTTGATGGGTTAGAAGAAAAAGTGGATCGGTTGCAAGATATAATGAATGATCAAATTTCTAGACTTTCAAACATTCTTGAGCGAACCAACCAAGTTGATAGGAACCAAGAATCATTCTGTCTAGAAGACCTTGATCAAAATTCAATTTCATCACATCAATATGAACTTGCTCAACCCCAATCCTTGGACAAGTTGGCTAGTTTTAATTTCAATGAGATTGAATTAGATTGTGAATGTGAACCCGATCCCCAACTTTGCGATTCAGTTTCCATTTTCGAATCTATGTTGACTCCGGTATCCTTACCCAATTTGGACCAATTTTCTGAGACAACATTTATTCCCATACCCATAGATCATGAAATTGAATCACCCATTTTTGATGATCATATTGAACTTGACCAATTGTGCAATTTTGAAAGTCCCATAGAAAAATTGGCAAGTTCCCATTTTTATGAGATTGAAACTAATGAGATATGTGACCTAGATTCCCAAATCTATGATCAAGTTCAAATTCCCGAATCATTATTGACTCCTGTTTTGTTACCCGACTTAGGTAATATTTTAGAGTCAGTTTTGATTCCCACACCTATCATTCCTGAACTTGAATCACCAACATTGAGTCACATTCTATTGTGGGAAAATGATTGTAGACTTGAGTTTCAATTTTTTGACTTGGACCCACTTCTTGATCCTAGCCCGACTCCTGAACCTTTACTTGATTTGAGTTTCTTTCCTGAGTCGGTATTAGATCCTGAACCTATCATTCTTGAGTCCAAGTCAACCATTTTACCAAGTCACATTCTTTTGTTGGACATAGGTATAGACCATGACTCTGTGATGATTTTCCAGGACTGGTCATGTAAAGGGAGTAAGTTTCACGAGAGGATCTTCCATGATCCTATTCATTCTGGGGACTGTAAATATGTAAATAAAAAAGAGGTAAATAAAGGTAGGTCCCGTGAACTACCACATTATCTTGTTTGGGCCGCATTTCGTGGACCAATTAGACCACCTCCGGAACCACCACCTAGGTAACTTCCGCCTTCCCTTGTTCTGTTTCATGCATATATGCATTCATTCATACATTGAGGACAATGCATGAGATAAGTGTGGGGTGGGTTTTACTAACATACTAACATAGGTAAAAACTAACAAAAAAAAAAAAAAATTCTAAAAAAAATTTTTAAAAAAAAAAATGTTATAAAAAGGAAATATTTTGACTTATTTTTTTTTGAAAGAAATCTAAGTTAGTTTTAAGGATTAGGAAAATCATGATTAGGATTTCTAAAAACTTGGTCAAAATAAATAAATTGTTTAAATTTTAGGTATAGGAGAGAAATTGAATAAATAATTAGTCTTGATTTTTACCTTAATGAAATGTGCATACCAAATGCATATCTAGGATTCTAAGACAAAGACCTTGTGCCTCATAAAAAAAAAAAAAAAAGAAGAAAAAAATCACCAATTAAGCTGATATATGTGCCTCAAGAAGCATAAGTATTCATGCCTAAAGGTGAGTAAATAAAATAAAGTCCTTAGTTTTGGGGCCTAGTTCACTCGAATTTGAGTCCGCGGGGTGTTTTCTCACCTGGTGCCCTAAAGCCAACCGTTTGGGAGTCATCGACTTTAAGTTCGTTACATGGGTGGATTAGAAAGCCTAAGAAGACTAAGAAATATAATATATGTATTAACACATCTAATAATCAATTAGTTAGGTATGAGGGCCTCAAGAAGCCTTGATACTTATACGAAAGAAAATTAGATGAGCTATACATGCCAAAAAAAAAAATAAATATATATATATATATATATATATTAACACATCTAATAGTCAATTAGTTAGGTATGAGGGCCTCAAGAAGCCTTGATACTTACACGAAAGAAAATTAGATGATGTTATAAAAATAATAAAGAGGCATGAGAGTCCAAGTTAAGGAATTCCTAGATTCACAAGGGTGCATATGACTTTTGGTAACGAAAAAGACTATATTAGAAATTCAATTTTAATCCTTACCTAAAATGAATAACAATTGACTTTATAAAGACCAGGTTTGAAGAATGAATAAAAATGATAATCCTAAAACTTATAGACTACTTAGTCTCTTCAAATATAATTCAAATATTTTCCTTTTTATGGATTTTGTGGGTGCAATCCGCTGAAAACCCTCACGAGACAACACTCGTCCTCTAGGGTAACCTAGGGGTTTAACGGCTTGTTGCACGTGCTAAGTGCAATCGTGATTCCTACGAAAGTGAGTTAGGTTAGATTAACTTTTCATTTCTTTTTCTTTTTCTTTGTTTTTACTCGAGGACGAGCAAAAAGATAAGTGTGGGGGTGTGATTGGTAGTCAAAAGTGCATTTTTATCATCATATTTACCATCACATTTTCATATTTATTCATTTAATTCTGCACATTTATTAATAATTTGTAATTTATTGTGTGCAGGCCTCGAATTGTTATTTTAGCAATAAATAAAGCCTAAAGAGCCCAAAAGCCCAGATCCAAGCCCATGTTTGAAGCCCAGGTGAAAAAGCGCAAATACAAAGAGTCAAAATGCAAATACAAGGGCTAAAAGTTGCAAATATCAGAGATTAGGGAAGGACAGACTTCTATCCAACCCTAAACACATGCAGGATGAGGATAAAAGGCCAAGATAAGAAGAAAATTCGTGGGAAGAAGATTTGAAGAAATCTGGATTAAGAGTAACTTGATTACCAAGTTATCTCGAAAATCCAGATTAAAAGGCCAGGATCAAACTTCCAGAAGCAGAAGCCCACAGGGACGGACCAGGAGAGGCCACGCGCCAAAGCGCGTGGCCAGACGTCGCCAAAGTGCCGCGGATCCGCGGCAAATCCCAGGAATCCGCGGCAATATTGATAAGATCAAATACCAATTTTCGTGGGCAGTTTCGTCCGGGACTCTGTAGCCTTCTGCACCTATAAATATCACCTGCATTGCAACGTAAAGAGGGTCCAGCGTCCAGCAAAGGGCCAAAGTTTAGATTTTTAGGGTTTCTTCTAGGTTTTCTTTTCTTTTTGTAATTTTTATGTAAGTGAGGGAGATGGCTTTGTTGAGGGTGACACCGACAGATGATTCTCTTCTCTTCCATTGTAATCAATAAAAAGGTAATTTTTATTTTGTTCTTATGTCGTTGCTTTTCTTTGTTTTCTCTTTCTTTTCTACTGTGTTTCTTTTTGTTGATCTTTGACGAGCACGCGAGCGTTTACCGAACCACAAGTATACCGAAGATTAGTAGGTTCCAACGATATTCCATGGCGATGTTCTCCTCCTCGAGGCGTATCAACTCATGCTTGCCCAAGGCTTGATGACCTAATGCGACAACGGACTGAGTTCGATCCCAAGGTTTATACGTTCAATGCCTCCGAAATAAGGTAGAAAGTGTTAGGTTTCGCATATTTTCTCCAACCAAGGTTAGTTTTCTATTCTTTTCTTTCTTTTCTTTTTTGTAGATCAAATCCACACCTCTTCCACAATTCTTTCCCACAACTCATTGTAAATACCACTTTTCATTGTAAATACCATCGTGACTAACAAAAGAACTAAAAAAGATAAATTTTTAGAGAAACTTGCTTAACGCTTCCATCGCAGTCCCTCCCTGAGGATCACGACCCGCATAGCCCTGCTACCGCGGATTAGAACTGAGACTTGCACATCTATTCTTAAGCTAACATATTATATTTTGTGTGCAGGAAAAATTCAGTCATTAAGTTAATATTATACCTCTGATAATTTATTCTATTTCTCCACCAAAGTCCCCTACCAATTTCCTCCCATGGAGTGGTAGGTCCACAAGCTCAATCACTGCTATGTTAACACTACACCTCTAGCAGTGAAAAGTTTCAATGCTCTCCAGCGAGTACGAACTTTCACTTGTCGCTCCCTTATATGGAGTCACAAGTCTTTAAAATTGTCAAGTTAATACTATACCTCTAGCAATTCAAACTTTGCTTTCCAATTCTCCTTAATAGAATGGCTGGTCCTCAAAATTACTCATATCGCAAATCAACTCTTATCATGTTAATATTGCACCTCTGATAGATTACTGTTAAGTTTAATATCACACCTCTAACAGTGATCAAGTTGCTGCCAGGTTCAACATTAAACTTTTGATAGTCACTTTTCTCAGTCTTCTATCTCGAAGCTGAGATGAGCAATGCTAAGTTTAATATCACATCTCTAGCATCCAGTTCATTATTGAGTTCAACAATACACTTATGACAATGACTTTCCCTAAACTTCCGTATTAAAGTCGAGATGACCAATGCTAAGTTTAGAATTACAACCTAGCATTACCTCCATTGTTATGTTCAATACTATACCTATGACAGTGGTATTTTCAGTTTTTCCAAATGAAATTGAAATTCCTGTGGAGCTAAGTTAACATTACACCTCTAGCTCACATTCTAGTCAAGTTAATATCATACTTCTGACAAGATTCAATCCAATCTGTTAAGTTAATATCACACCTCTGAGGGCAATGAAATACTTAGATCCCCGATGGGTCTATTCTTACTTGTTATTCTCGTCAATTGAATGGCAGGTCCATTTAAAATCACTGTTAGCTTGATATCACACCTGTAGTAGTGTCCTCACTAATCCCCAACTGAGTCTTAATTATGCTAATACTAAACCTCTAAGATAGACTCAATACAATCCCCTGTGAAGTAAAAACTTAACTTGTCATTCTCATCTATAAAATGAAAAGTCCATAGAAACTATGTTGGCCCAAAGGCCTTCCACCCTAGTTTTGATGATGATTAACTCATGTAGTTATGTGTACTAATAATCTTGTGTTATTTAGTTTCAGATCATTAATCAAGTTATTAGTTGGTGAAAGCTTCCACACATCTTTCACAAGTTGATTCAAGAGCCCGAGCGTCAAAGATCATATATAGCACTTGCTCGGTGGATCAAAGAGTTTTGGATCGAGTCGGCTTGGAGATTGCGCTCTACAAGAAGACTTCGGTACCATAGTTTAGTTTTGTGTTTAGATCCAAATTGTAAAGATTAGAATAGTATGATAATGCTCAAGTTCACAACACACACGTTTCATGTTTTGAATATTGGTTTTCGGTTTTTCGGTTTTAGGTTTAACCGATCTTGGTTTTCATGAATAGATAGATCAAAACAAGTTTACATGGTTTAATGTATATATGATTTGTTCTATATACATGCATGCTTCAACTCTTAGACAAACTTAGTTTTGACTTACTTATTCATGTGTTTTATATTTTGGTATTTTTGACAAAACATATTTTGGAATTAATGTCAAAAACATGGATATATATATATATTTCATGTATATAGGATTATATCCATATACATCATGCCTAAATGTTGTTTAAATATCATGTTTTTGTATTTGGATGAGTTTTGGACAAAACGTATTTTCTATTCAAAATCCAAGTTTTAGAAAATACAGTTTTTGGTTTTTGTTAAAAACGATAAGACACAAAAATAGTTCATATTGATTGATATTTGAGCTAAACTTTTTACCACATGTTTATATATCAATGCAAAATGATAAAACTATTTTTGGTGATTTTTAGAAAAGATAAAAGAATTTTTAAATATGTTTCTAACCCAGTTTTCTGTTCCGGGCTTCACCAGTCGACTAAGTCAACTGACCAAGTCGACTAGGATGAAGTCGGTCGACCGGGCCGGTCGACCGACGTGCACAGATCTGTGCACGTTTGGAGACACTAGGACGGTCGACCGGCCGGGTCGACCGGGACTGAGAGCAGAGCTCTCTGTTTGTTTGGGTCGACCGGGGCGGTCGACGGCAGCTGCCAACGGGCAAAATTTGACCGTTGGACGGTCGATCGGACCGGTCGACCGGCAGTGTATTTCTGGCATTTCTGCTGCCAACGGCTATATTTTTCTGGGGTCTATAAATACCCCATTTGTGAGAGTTTTTCTCTAAGATTTTTTGTGCGAATTTTTCCTTACTCTCTGGTGTTTTCACAGCAATCAAAAGAGGTTTTTGGATTCAAATTGAACAATCTTTTTGGTGTTTTTATTAGGGTTTGAAAAATCAAAGAAAAGGGATTTTTGGGAAAAGCTTTTATTTGAACTTCACTATCTTCATTTCTATTATTTCCCAAAGATTTTCTTTGAGTTGCTGGTTTCAAATCCCATGGTTTTCTCCACACTTGAGCTAAAATCTACTATCTTTTCTATAGGATCTTTGTGTGGGAGAAAGAAGTTGTTTGTGGTTGTTGTTTAGACCACCAAGTTAAAACCCAATCTTTGCTTTGTGCCTTGCCCTCATTGTGTTGAGGAAGTTGTGCAATTGGGTTGTATCCCTCAAGTTGTGAGGTGATCCTTGTGTTTGCTTTGTGCTAATCCCTCAAGTTGTGAGGTAATTGTTTTGTTGGATTGGAGCTTGCCTCAAGGAGGAGGTTGTGGTTGTAAAGAGAGGAGTTGGGTACTCCTTGTGAGAGTTCTTTGTGGACTTGCTAGTGGATTAGAAATCCTTCACGTGTCGAAGGCGGGGATGTAGAGCTGGGTGCTCGAACCTCGAAACATATCTTATTGTTTGCGCTTGATCCATTGACTCTCTCACTATCTCTCTCTTTACTTTGTGCCTTACAACTATTCATATTGTGCATTCATAATTGCTTGGCTTGATTGTGTGTGCATCACTTGTTGATTGCACTTGAGTGTATTGCATTAAGTTTTTAAATTCCGCATTGAGTTGACTAAATTAGCATAATCACCTATTCACCCCCCCTCTAGGTGATCTTTCAAACTATTCCACTCCTGTCAAGTTAAGATTACACCTCTGACAGTAACCTTAAATTTTCTTAAATAGAATTTTCCTACGTTGAGTTGCTAAGTTAAATATCACACATCTAGGAAATCAAAGGTAATCACTTGTCTGATTTTGAATGCAAAAAGAAAGTCAAGGCAAATAAGAAGGGAGAAAGTGTCACTTTTATTGATATTCAAAAATATGAAAGTGATACAAAACACTCTCTTTTCCAAGAAGATTGCACTCACTCCTTAAAATATTGAAAATTCACAAAGTTTGTCTTCTTAATTGTGACCGGGAACAATAGATCAACTTTCTCTCCTTTTGAGAATAGTGGTGTTTCTCGAGGTCGAAATGCAAGGGAGCACTCTGATTCCACCCAACTAACTGGTGCGAAGGTCTTCAAGGCTGTAATCTTTTGCTTAATGGGAAGATCTACAACCAGAAAGTCATTTAATGAGCATGAGTTTTTCATTTCTGTCACTTTTTTTGAACAATATTAGTGAAGGGAGAATCTGAGACCTTACTGGTGACATCCTCTTTCCCGTGACCTTCAAATGCGCCATGCTCATTGTGATCAGGAAGGATCCGAGACCTTACTGGTGCATCATGTCCAATAATGTCTTGATGTATCGAGAACCGCATAAATCTTCCTCACCCTTGGACAAAGGTTCTGACTCCTCAAGTGGTCGCTAATCAAAACGAACTGGTCATTTCATGTCTACCTCAATTAATGCACCAATGACACTAGAACCAACACCAACGACATGGCCACAACCTGCAAGAAGAAAAAAATCGAAGGTTAAATGTCTGGAAAGACAGAAAAATATGAATTCGAAAGCACAGATGTGGGTCTAAAGTCATGAACTCCAGACGCAAGTTTTATATGCGAATCTCGCGGACGCAGAGGTCACCACGCTCTGCAAAGATAGATCCGAATGCAAGCCCAATCTGGGACTCGCATCTGATGATTGAAATGCGGGGAATATATTAAAGGTGCAGACGCAAGCCTTAAAGTTTTATAAGTCATGAGATCCAGATGCAGGTATCATATTAGAGACCCGCATTTAAGGCCTCAAGACGTAGAGTTCGCCACACTCATGTCTAACGATCTCAAAAGGAGCGTCTAAGATTTTCAAGACACAGAGTTCACCACACCCTCGTCTAAAGATCTCAAAAAGAGTGTCTAAGGTTTTAAGACGCAGAGTTTGTCACATTCGCTTTTAAAGATTTCAAAAGAGCAGACACGAGTCTTAAAATTTTCTAAGTCATGAGCTCCAGATGCGAGTTTCATCTGTAAAACCCACGTTTAAGGCCTCAAAACATAGAGTCCACCAGGCTCGCGTCTGAAGAACTTGGGACTTTCCAATTTATAAGCTCGTGTTTCATCAAGTTAACGTGAACATCGCATTTGCAGAGCATGGACGCAGGGATCTCAAGTTGACTATCTAAACTTTAAGAAAGAATTTTCAAAAGTTTCAGGAAGAGATCAAGAAATAGTGCATGAGGCATGGATCTCAAGTCAACTGTCTAAACTTCAAAAAGAAGTTTCAAAAGTTTTAGGAAGAGATCAAGAGACAATCCCTTTATGATCAGTGATGATATAGCCACAAGAAAATAAGGTTTTATTATGGCAAAGGCCATTTACTACCTGAAGAAGAGTTCTTTAGAGGGAGGACATCATCTGTCAAGAAACCGCCATGAAAGCACCTGAGGCGATGCTTTTTGATTTTGAAATCACTTAACAGTGATAATCATCGAATAAGATTGCAAGAAAGCATCTTAGCTTTGGGTTTATTCAAAGAACTCTGAAAGTTCTTCATGATACAGGCTTAGAGAAGAAGACAGTCTAAGAACCCTAAAGGTTCTTCAGAGCACCTGCCCATAAAGGAAAAACTGTCAAGATGAATGACTCTTAAGAGCTCATGGCCTATTTATAGGCTCGCTAATAGCCATTAATTAACGACATAAAAATTAAAACCGTTCTTAAAGGCCAATTAATAGCCTTAATTTACGACACTTATCTCAAATCCAATCTGAGTAAGACACGTGGATTTTTGCTCTGGCAAATCCCAATGTCACGCATCACCAATCGTCAAACGCCGGCTTTGCCTTGAAATATCCAGCGTGATCTTCATGTCTCTATAAACTTTGGCGACACTTCAAGGGCCGTGTTTTGAAGTCTGCGTCTTCTCAATAAAATGCGAACTGCGTCCTTAACAATTTAAGGTTGCGTCTTAAAGATGGCGTCCTTCCATAGACTGAGGGTTGCGTCCCCTCTAGCAAGTTAAAGAGCGCAGGCTTGCGTCTCTTAACAATTCAGAGTCACGTCTGCCAAGTGAATCAGAGCCACATCTCTTAAATTCAGAGTCGCGTCCTCTTAATAATCCAGAGCTGTGTCTCTTAATAGTCCAGAGCAAGGTCCTCAAACGATTCAGAGCCGCGTCTCTTAACAAGTCAGAGCTGCGTCTCTCAATAACTCAAGGTCACGTCTCCCCTACAATTTAAGGCTGCGTCTCACCAAAAACTCAGTGCTGCCTGAGTTTCTTCTCTAGACTCATAGCCATGTCTCAGTAAATAGCTAAGGACTGCGTCTCCACAATGGTCAAGAATTGTGTCTGTGAGAGCTGCGTTCTCCCATGCAATAAAGAGTCTGTCTAATTCTCAAACACAAAAAAAGGAATAAAGACGGGACAAAATTTGATAACTTTTATTATTTATATCAAAATGAAAAAAGTTATACAAACACTCTCTTATTTAATAAGTGGAGTGTTACAAAAAAAGAGGAAGAAATACATAAAAGGGAGATATAAAAGGAGGAGGGCTAATCCCAGTCAGCCAAAGAGTAAATCTGGTCCCGGAGGTGTAGAATCTCACGCTGGCGTGCCTTCTCAACCTCTACCCAAGCTTGAACCCTTAATTCCTCTTCTGACAAGAATTTCTTCATGGCCGGCTATGCTTGAAGAGATTCCAGCTTGGAAGAACAAGCAATAAGATCTTCTTGAACCTGCTTCTTGGAAGCCTCCAGCTCCTCCAACCTCTTCCTGATAGCAGCAAGTTTATGTTCATTAACCTAAATCAAGGCTTGTGCCTTGGTGATTGCTCCCTAAGCATTGCCTATAACGTGCCCTGCGTTCTTGGTGATGACTTCAGATTCTCTGGAGTCATCAACTAATCTCTGATAGCTGGCTTGGAACTCATTGGTGCCACGGGCCTCCTCAGCCATCTAGTCCTCTGTCTTTTTCTGTTCGCATTCTTAAGCAGCGAGAAACTTATTCAATATCAGCCGAGCCTCATCCACCGGATTAGTTTCTCTAGGGTCTTTAGCTCCTTCAAGCATATCCCCAGCTGTTCAACTAGCATAAGATATGCCTTAGCTTGCTCCGAGCTTTCGATATAACGAATGTTCTCGATCTGATTTTTAAGAAGCATTTGGGCAAACTCGAAGGAACTTCTCCCATAAATAACCAATTCGATGTAGGATCTCACGGATGTGAAGAATTATTGTACCGTTTGATGAGCCAATTCTTCCATGATGTCCATGGCTGGAGCCAACTCTATTGGTGCACTCCCGGACCCCCTTTCTATAATTGTTCGTATAATGTCCATAGAGGAGGGAGCCATTCCACTTGGTACAGAGACGAGGCCGGCAACAGGATCCGTCAACACCGAGGTCGTGACCGGCACCCCGGGACTTTTACTGTGGTAGCCTCTGAAATGACAACCGGAGGGACAGACTTCACAGTACTTGGTTAAGCTGTTAAAGTTTGAAGTGTGTTGTCCTTTGCACCAATGCTTACCACAGGCTCTTCTACTTGAGCCAGCCTAGTACTCTCTACAATCATAGCATCGATATTTGCAATAATGATGAGAATGTGAATATATAGAGAATTTGTACTCTCTTACCAAGCTGAGAATCCAAAGACAATAGATCCTTTAGCAGACTACTCTGGGACGAGGGCTCCCTGGCCGTGGTGGTTGTGCCCTCAGAAATCATGCCAGTAGCAGGAACTTCAAGGCCCTCTGGCTGAACCAGTTCCTTGATCATCTCCTCAATAAGAGAGAAGGTCGCAACTTCAACACCGGTAGCCACTCCTGTAGATGGCATTCAGATGAAATGTTAAAACATTTGTCCTACTCAATGGGGAAATAATTACTACTCTTGGATGAGGGTTCCCCAACCGTGGTGGTTATGCCCTCAGAGATCATGCCAATAGCAGGAACTTCAAGGCCCTCCGGCTGGACCTGTTCCTTATCATCTCCTCAATATAAGAGGAGGTCGCAACTTCAACATCGTTAGCCACTCATGTAGATGGCATTCAGATGAAATGTTAAAACATTTGTCTAACTCAATGGGAAAATAATTAAGAGCGATAGAACAAATACTCTCAGTAGTGGCGACCTCTCTCGATGGCAGAACCATAGCGGGAACATCCACCTTCAGCTTTTCCTCAAAAATGTGTAAAAACTTGCTGGTGTTAAGAAAAGCAGGTTCGTCACCAAAGTCAACTTCGTCTCCTGAATAGTCACTATGTTCTTCAGACGATGAAGAGATATCTGAACCAAGGAGGCCTCGGTAACTGGAGCTTTGCCACTGGAAACCCAGTGGTAGGGCTGGGCTCCATAACCCGGGAAGTAGCAAGAAGTAGGCATCAAGACGCTGGGAGATCCCGGTTGTTGTACCTCCATCCCTCTTTCTCGGGCCGAAGAAGTTGCTGGTTGAATTGAAACCCGCGGTTGAGGTAGATTTTTAACTTCGGCCCTCTCTGTCACTTCTTCCGGTTGTTCTGCAATCACAGCCCCTTCGGCCACAGTGAACTGGCTTGCAGGCTCTGCTTCTGCCAAGACTGCAGGGCCCCTGCTGCGCAAACCTCGAGGACGAAGAGCCGGGACTGCCTCTTCTTCTTCCTCCTCCTACTTTTCAGTACCAGAAGGAATTATTTCAGGCATCTGGAATCAAGCTATAGCCTCAAATCCTTTTCTTGCCTTATTTTAGCTGGGCTCACCTTGGGAAGCAGAGGCTCGAGGACGCTTGGGCGCAACATACCGAGTCCTCCGAGTGGGCTGTTCTTTTGTAGCTCCTGCTCCAGACTCTGATCCTGAAGCTGCCTCTATTCTGCCAGTCTCTTTCCTGGCCTCCTTTTTGGCCTCCCTCTCGGCTTCTATATACTCGCTCATCCCTTGCATGCGGCTCTTGGAACCCCCGCCTTGACTTTATATTATACCTTAATACTCTTGACATAAGAGGTATTCATGCCAAAGCCGGGTACCCTACTGGCGATGAAGTACCATGTACAGAGGCTGATGCTTGTATAATAATTAGGCGTCTTGTAAGGTATGCCGAAGACGGCCCCTGTCCCCCCAGCTACACTATAATACCATGCCCGGTCGCCTTCAAACAAGTTGCTGCTAAAGTGAAGGCCAGTGTTGGGGTTACCAACATATAATTAATCATAGCTGAACTGCTAGCAAAATGGCTGGGCATGTAAGGTTCGATCGTGCAGGAATCACTTTGCCGAAAGACCAAGTATCCGGGCTGGATGTTGATGAGCAACCAGAAAACTCTAGATGGTAGCCGCGTGAACTCATCCGGGCCTGCAAGGTCAGCAAATTTGTCCACATATGACGCACCAGAGATCTCGGGGAAGCATCGGTCGAGCTGATAGTTCGAGCTTCTCAGAATAGTCTTCTGAACATAGAACATATAATATTGTGACCAGCTCAAACTCTTCAACCTTCGCACGAAAGGGACTAAGACCTCTGAAGGAGACACTATCATCATCAACGATAGGCAATGCATGATGTACCAGGCCATCAGGTATGTGTAAGGAAGGTCAACTCTGGGATTGGGAGTCCTTGTTGGCCCAAGAGGTTACACTCTCTTGTTTTGTATTTTGATGATGACAAACCAAATAAGAGCTATTTGGTACTAATGAATTTGTTCAAGATAAGTTTCAGGTTTTGTACCATGTTTGGAGACCATTAGCTTAGCTTTTGCAAGAACTTCTAAGTTTCACATAGCATGGAAGGCAAATTGCACAATCAAGGAAGAATCATAGAAGAGAAGGCACAAGCAAGGCATTGGATGGCTCAAAGACTTGAAGATTGCTCAAAGAGTATTTAATCATTGTATTTTTAGTTTTATAGTTTGTTAAAGAATAGTGGATAGGTTTGAAGCTCTATCACACACGTTTTTGCGCACATGTTTATTCCAAAATGTTTTCTTATAATTCATACAAAAACATTTTGTTTACAAGATTTGGCCTTCAGATATATATTTGTGTTTTATACAAATCTATGTTCAAAACTATTTTTATCAAAATCAAAATCCCCTTTTATTTTCTCTTCAAAATCCTGTTTTTTGACCTGAGCCAGTCGACCGAACGGTCGACCGGACCTATGACAGGTTGGCCGGTCGACCGTCCCAGTCGACCGTGGCTCTGGCTGTGCACATATCTGTGTGCACGTTGTATCGGTCGACCGACCGGTCGACCGACTGTAAGCATCTTTGCTCTCGGTTAGATTGGGTCGACCGGGCGGTCGACCGCTGGCCTGCAACGGTCACATTTTTGAACGTGCGGTCGACCGACCGGTCGACCGACAGAGCCGTTTGAACAGTAACGGGCATTTTTTTTGAGCTGTTTATTTTTATCTTTTTCTCACTTAAGTGAGTTTAAATGACTTGTTTTGGGTTTAATACATTCTGATTAGCCTTAAAAATGTTTTATCTTCTAACCCTAGCCCTCTCCTATAAATAGGGGTGTTTGGGGAGAGATTGGTTCACCTAATTACTACAAGAAATATTCAAAAGTTTAAGGCATTCAAAAGAGCTTGGTTTTTGGTTTTTGTGCTGAAATTCTCTCTCATTTTCTGAAGTGTTTTTCAAAAGAACTCTCTGATTTCATTTTCTTTTCTCCTTGCACACAAGAGCTTCATTCCTACTCATTGTTCTCTAAGGACCTTTTGTAAGGGAAGAGACAATTGAAAGAGAGAGTTTGTGGTCTTTTGACTACTCAGAAATTCCTTGTACTTGAGATTGTGGAGTTGGGTACTCCATTGTATTTATGATCTTGGTGATAGTGGAAGTAGCTAGAATCCTTCTGGGGAAGGCGGGGAGTAGAGCTGGGTGCTCGAACCTCGATAACATATCTTTGTGTTTGCGATTGGTTTACTTTTCCTTGTCATTACTTATTGCTTGAGATTGTCATTGCCATATTCATTTTCATTCATATTGTCAATCATTATCCCATACAACAAGGTTGCATTGCGCACCTCTAACTCATTTTACGAGGAAGCCGGAGGAAGGAGTTCAGAGCCCTTAATAGGGAATTCGGCTCTTAGTCTTGTTTTGGGAGATTGTTGCATTACATTTGCATCATATTTTTTAAATTGCTCTTTGATTAGCATCATCACCTATTCAGCCCCCCCTCTAGGTGATTTCAATTGGTATCAGAGCTTGGACTCTAGGTTTTGGCTTAACATCCATAGAGAGATCCTTAAAATTTGCTAATCAACATTTCTCATTTCATTCATTCATCACTAGTAAACATGGCCGATAACATTAAATCCCCACCTAAATTTGATGGACTCAACTTCCCTATTTGGAAGGTTAGGATGACTATCTTTTTGCAATCATTAGGTAGTTTAGTGGCTAAGTCCTTGACCAAACCCTATGTAGCACCCGATAGTGATGAGAGCACATGGACCGACTTCAACTTTAGAGAATATGAGGCTAACTCCAAGGCCCAAAATTCCCTTTTAACCGCCTTGAATGAGGATGACCTTACACGGGTAATTCATTGCCAATCCGCCTATGAGATTTGGCAACACTTATTGGTTACACATGAAGGGACTTCACAAGTCAAGAGAGCTAAGATAGATCTCTTGAGGTCTCAATATGAATCATTTAAAATGCTTGATGATGAATCTATTGATTGTATGATTACTAGATTCACTAAAATCACCAATGGTCTTTCTTCCTTAGGTGACGTCATCTCCAACGATCAAAAGGTGCGCAAAGTGATTCGGGCTCTTCCTCCATCTTGGGAGATAAAGGCCACCACCTTGAAGGAATTGAGCGACAAAGATGAGATGGGCATCATTAGTCTCATTGGGAACCTAAAGACCCATGAGATGGAGAAGAAAGCAAGAGAAGAGGCCGCTCCAACAAAGAAGAAGTCCTTAGCTTTCAAGTCTTCATCCACTCTTGAAGACGATGAAGAAGATGAAGAAGAAGATGAGGAGCTCTCCCTCCTTGTGCGAAATGTCAAAAGGATGTACCGGAGGAACAAGCTCAACTTTCGGAGAAAAATTTGAAGGCAAAGAGGAGAGGAAAATTATATGCTACAATTGCCGAAAGCCCGGACACATCATGGCGGACTGCCCGGAGTTCAAGAAGAAGATGACCTCCTCCTTCAAGCCAAAGAAATCGGAAGAAAAGAAAGCGTATAAGGCAACTTGGGATTCGGAAAGCGAGTCCGAGGAAGAGGCGGATGTAGCAAATATGTGTTTCATGGCAAACACACCTAAGGTAACCCCTCAACCCCTTGATGATGAAGATGATGAGTTAAGTAAGGAAGTTCTTGTACATGCTTTTGTTGAACTTTCTGAAACTTATGATAACAAGAAAATTGAATGCTTTAAATTGCAAAAAGAAGTTGCTTTTCTTAAAAATCAACTTGCTATGGTTTCCAAAGAAAAAGATGATATTTCTTCCAACCTCATTTCTATCCAAAATGAATTTAGTGCCTACAAGGTTTCATGTAAGGCCAAATTTCCTATTGTTGATGAAAAAGAAAATTTCTCTTTAAAAACCAAAATGGTTGATTTCGAGAAGGTTTTGAAAGATTGTGCTTTTAACACTAAGAAACTTGAGGAAAAATTTTCTGAAAAGCACACATCACATGCTAAGATTCCTCATGCTCACACTACACCTAACACTTCTCATGCTCATGCTCACAAAGCTCATGCTCACAAATCACACACCCATTATGCTTTTAAATATGGTAAAGTATATAGATGCACATATTGTGGTAAAAATGGACATTTAGCTAAGTTTTGTTATGATCAATTAAATAGATCCAATAATCTTGTTTGGGTTCATGGCTCTAACCCTCAAGGACCCAAGAAAATGTGGGTACCAAAATCAAGTCCTAAATTGTTTGATGTAGGTACACACCAAGGCTCCAAGACGTAGGGAGCGGTGGTACCTTGATAGTGGTTGTTCAAGACACATGACGTGGGATATCAACAACTTTACAACCCTATCAAGGTACATGGAAGGTGGCTCCGTCACCTTCGGGGATGACTCCAAAGGGACTATCATCGGTATAGGTAACATTCAAATTGGTGCATCTCCTATTATTGAGAATGTTATTTTAGTTGAAGGTTTGAAACATAATTTGCTTAGCATTAGTCAATTTTGTGATCGTGGACTTAAAGTTGTTTTTGATGATTGTTCTTGCAAGATTTTTGATATTAAAACAAATGATTGTATTCTCACCGGTTTTCGTGATGATAATGTTTATATCATTGACATGCTTAATATTGAGTGCTCTACTAAATGCTTGAATGCTTTTGATGAAAATTCTTGGCTTTGGCATAGAAGATTAGGACATGCTTCTTTTGAACATCTTTCTAGGATTAATTCAAAGGAATTGGTGAAGGGTATTCCTTACTTGAAGTTTGAGAAAGACCGCATTTATGGTGCGTGCCAACTTGGGAAACAAACCAAGTCTTCCTTCAAACCAATCAAGGATATCATGTCAACTAGGCCTTTAGAATTAATTCATATGGATCTTTTTGGACCTACTAAAACTAAGAGTTTAAATGGTAGTAGATATGCATATGTTTTGGTTGATGATTTTCCCGTTTCACTTGGGTTTTCTTTTTGGAACACAAAGATCAAACCTTTTCTCATTTTAAGATTTTTCAAAAAAGGGTTAAAAAAGAAAAAGGTTTTCCGATTTTGAAAATAAGAAGTGATAGAGGTGGTGAGTTTGTAAACCAACTCTTCATGACTTATTGTGATGAAAAGGGAATTAAGCATGAAATGTCTTGTCCTAGAACTCCACAACAAAATGGAGTTGTAGAAAGAAAAAATAGAACACTTCAAGAGATGGCTAGGACAATGATATGTGAATACGACCTCCCTCAATATTTATGGGCCGAGGCCGTAAACACCGCATGCTATATATCTAACCGTATTTATTTGTGTAAAAATTCTTCCAAAACATCTTTTGAAATGTATCACTCTAGAAAACCTAATGTTGCTTATTTCAAAGTTTTTGAATGCAAGTGTTTTGTATTAAATACTAAAGAGAATTTGGGTAAATTTGATGCTAAGGCTTATGAAGCAATTTTGTTAGATATTCTACAACTAGTAAAGCTTATAGAGTATTCATTAGATCTTCACGTACCATTGAAGAATCCATGCATGTTAAGTTTGAAGAATCTAATGTGTTTGTTGAGAATGTTGTAGAGATTGAACCATTAGGTGAAGACATGGAGAGACTATCCTTGAAGGACTCACCTGCTCAAGAAGAAAAGTTAGATTCAATTGGTGAAGTTCAAGAGGATAAAGAGGAAAGCTCTCAACCGCTTCCTAAAGCTTGGAGATACGCTACAAATCATCCTAAGGAGCTCATCTTGGGTGATGCATCTAAAGGAGTCACAACGCGCTCCAAACTCCATGACCTATGTGGTAACTTTGCTTTCATTTCTCATTTTGAACCCAAAGGCATTCTCGAAGCTGAGACTGACCCATATTGGTTGCTTGCCATGCAAGAGGAACTCAATCAATTTGAGCGCAACCAAGTTTGGCACCTTGTTCCTAAGCCCCACGATAGACCAATAATTGGTACTAAGTGGATCTTTAGAAACAAGATGGATGAGTCCGGAAATGTCATTAGGAATAAAGCTAGGTTAGTGGCCCAAGGTTACACTCAAGTTGAAGGAATTGACTTTGAGGAGACCTTTGCACCCGTAGCACGGCTTGAAGCCATACGGATGACACTAGCTTTTGCATCTTTCAAAAATTTTAAACTTTTTCAAATGGATGTGAAAAGTGCATTTTTGAATGGTTTTATTAATGAAGAAGTTTATGTTTCTCAACCTCCCGATTTTATTGATCATGTTCATCCCGATTTTATTTTTAAACTTGATAAAGCTTTGTATGGATTGAAACAAGCTCCAAGAGCTTGGTATGAAAGGCTTTCTAGTTTTCTCATTTCAAATGATTTTATTAAAGGCAAAGTAGACACCACTCTATTCACTAAGCATGTTGATAATGATATATTAATTGTGAAAATTTATGTTGATGATATAATTTTTGGTTCTACTAATGAGCTTTTGTGCAAGGATTTTGAAAAGGTAATGCAACTTGAGTTTGAAATGTCTTCAATGGGTGAGCTCAATTTCTTCCTTGGACTCCAAATCAAGCAATTGCAAAACGGGACGTTCATAAGTCAAGCCAAGTACGCAAAGGAACTTGTAAAGAAGTTTGGACTTGAAGGCTCAAAGACTTGCAACACTCCCATGGCAACTACAACCAAGCTTGACAAAGATGACCAAGGTAAGAATGTTGATATAAATTATATAGAAGCATGATAGGAAGTCTTTTATATTTAACGGCAAGTAGGCCGGATATCATGTTTAGTGTGTGTCTTTGTGCTAGATTTCAATCGTGTCCTAAAGAGTCCCATCTTATTGCGGTAAAACGCATTATTCGTTATATTAAGGGCACTATTGGGATGGGTCTATGGTATCCGAAAATCGGAGATTTCTCAATGACGAGTTATTCGGATGCCGACTATGCGGGTTGTAGAGTAGATAGAAAGAGTACTAGTGGGACATGTCAATTTCTTGGTAATTGTCTTGTTTCATGGTCCTCTAGGAAACAAAATTCCGTAGCACTCTCAACCACCGAGGCGGAGTATGTTGCCGCAGGGGCTTGTTGTGCACAAGTCCTTTGGATGAAACATACTCTCCTTGATTTTGATTTGCATTTTGATCATATAAAAATATTTTGTGGTAATACTAGTACTATACACATGACTAAGAATGCAAATCAACATAGTAAGACCAAGCACATTGAGATTAGATATCACTTTCTTAGAGATCATTTTGAGAAAGGAGATATAGATATTGATTATGTTTCCACGGATTTACAACTAGCCGATATTTTCACTAAACCACTTTATTTTGCTAGATTTTCGTTTATTTGTGGAGAACTTAATGTTTGTGTTATTGATTAAACATGTTTTTCATAACCCTTTTTGATGTATGACAAAAAGGGGAGAATAAGTTTACATGGGACAAAAATAAGTTCATTTGGTCTTGGTTCCATATGAATTTATATGTTTTTTTTATGAGTTTTATGAGTTTTTGTTATGAGGTCTATGTTCTATATGAATTTATATGTTTTTATGAGTTTTATGAGTTTTTGTTATGAGTCTTGTGTTTTATGAATTTGAGAACTCTTGAATTTTGTGTTTTCTTGGTATTGTTTCAATTTGGTTTCAATTGGCATCAAGAGTATGTTTTTGTGTTTTTAATAAATTCTTGTTTTTTTAGCATAAATATAGCATAATTTGAGGGGGAGTCTTCTCCTCCCCCATATTTTTGTCTATAGCCTATTTGTTTTGTCATCATCAAAAAGGGGGAGATTGTTGGCCCAAGAGGTTACACTCTCTTGTTTTGTGTTTTGATGATGGCAAACTAAATAAGAGCTATTTGGTACTAATGAATTTGTTCAAGATAAGTTTCAGGTTTTGTACCATGTTTGGAGACCATTGGCTTAGCTTTTGCAAGAACTTCTAAGTTTCACATAGCATGGAAGGCAAATTGCACAATCAAGGAAGAATCATAGAAGAGAAGGCACAAGCAAGGCATTGGATGGCTCAAAGACTTGAAGATTGCTCAAAGAGTATTTAATCATTGTGTTTTTAGTTTTATAGTTTGTTAAAGAATAGTGGATAGGTTTGAAGCTCTATCACACACGTTTTTGCGCACATGTTTATTCCAAAATGTTTTCTTATAATTCATACAAAAACATTTTGTTTACAAGATTTGGCCTTCAGATATATATTTGTATTTTATACAAATCTATGTTCAAAACTATTTTTATCAAAATCAAAATCCCCTTTTATTTTCTCTTCAAAATCCTGTTTTTTGACCTGAGCTAGTCGACCGAACGGTCGACCGGACCTATGACAGGTTGGCCGGTCGACCGTCCCAGTCGACCGTGGCTCTGGCTGTGCACATATCTGTGTGCACGTTGTATCGGTCGACCGACCGGTCGACTGACTGTAAGCATCTTTGCTCTCGGTTAGATTGGGTCGACCGGGCGGTCGACCGCTGGCCTGCAACGGTCACATTTTTGAACGTGCGGTCGACCGACGGTCAACCGACAGAGCCGTTTGAACAGTAACGGGCATTTTTTTTTGAGCTGTTTATTTTTGTCTTTTTCTCACTTAAGTGAGTTTAAATGACTTGTTTTGGGTTTAATACATTCTGATTAGCCTTAAAAATGTTTTATCTTCTAACCCTAGCCCTCTCCTATAAATAGGGGTGTTTGGGGAGAGATTGGTTCACCTAATTACTACAAGAAATATTCAAAAGTTTAAGGCATTCAAAAGAGCTTGGTTTTGGTTTTTGTGCTGAAATTCTCTCTCATTTTCTGAAGTGTTTTTCAAAAGAACTCTCTGATTTCATTTTCTTTTCTCCTTGCACACAAGAGCTTCATTCCTACTCATTGTTCTCTAAGGACCTTTTGTAAGGGAAGAGACAATTGAAAGAGAGAGTTTGTGGTCTTTTGACTACTCAGAAATTCCTTGTACTTGAGATTGTGGAGTTGGGTACTCCATTGTATTTGTGATCTTGGTGATAGTGGAAGTAGCTAGAATCCTTCTGGGGAAGGCGGGGAGTAGAGCTGGGTGCTCGAACCTCGATAACATATCTTTGTGTTTGCGATTGGTTTACTTTTCCTTGTCATTACTTATTGCTTGAGATTGTCATTGCCATATTCATTTTCATTCATATTGTCAATCATTATCCCATACAACAAGGTTGCATTGCGCACCTCTAACTCATTTTACGAGGAAGCCGGAGGAAGGAGTTCAGAGCCCTTAATAGGGAATTCGGCTCTTAGTCTTGTTTTGGGAGATTGTTGCATTACATTTGCATCATATTTTTTAAATTGCTCATTGATTAGCATCATCACCTATTCACCCCCCCCTCTAGGTGATTTTCAGTCCTCACTTTTGGCCTCCCCTCCGAGTCCACCACTTACCTGCCCTGGGAGTCTATGACAGCCTCCACTTGACACAGGCTTTTCGTCAATACCCGCAAGCCACTTTAGATGTCGGCCACCATTGCTTGAAAGAAAGATATCAACCTCCTGTACACCAATAGAACCGTTGGGTACACCACATCAGCGACAATCACCTCGTGCGACAGTGTCGATACCACGCAATGCTTCAGCCATAATGTAAGGAATCCCGCCAACAGGGCCCGGTCGGATATCGAGATCTTGGTCTGATGGTGGAAGCCTTCAAGGACTGTATCAGGCTTGAGAGTATCTTCATTAGATTCCATCGTGTACGTGCTTGTGGAGGCACTGATCCTCTCGGCAATCTCTTCATCAGTGCTAGGAGCCAGACGGGTCACTGGGTTAGACTTATCATTTATGTCATTGAAAAGGTAGCTCGCCCAGGACATCTGCTTAACGCCTCTGTTCCTCTAGCCAGTCGTTTGCCCACAAATGTGAAAGTGGTATAACACTTCCTAGTTAGTCTCGTACACCTGAGGGTCCTCCATCTTCAGTAAGTGAAGCTCCTCGATAGTCGGGACATACTCTTCATACGGAGCATCTCTAATCACTAGCCTCGAAATCTTATACAGCTCATAGAGAGAGAGCCCCATCTCTCCAAAGGGGCTGAAGAACGTGCCTGTTAGGGGATTATAACGTTCCAAGACATCGTAAAAGTGGTGGGTCTATGGGATGCCATATTGAATGGCCCTAACAGCCTGGTACAATCTTGCCTGCTTTAATAGCCCACGAGTTCTGTGTGAACAAAGGCCACCATCTTGCCCCACCATGATTGTCCAAAGAGTGGACCCACCTGAGCAGATGAAAGTCAGTGAAAAAGTCACCCCTCACCTTCAGGAATTGATTGATGAAGGTGACGGCTAATTGAGGGGTCCCCTTGTCAGGTACTTAGCCCTGACCAGTCTGAGATATAGAACAAATACATCTCTCCCGTGAACGACAACATAAGCTTCATTCGCACCCAGTTTGTCGAGGGACACGCCAGAGATAGACTTAGAAAGGTCCCACTCCATTGCGCGGTGTATCGACATGTACTGTAGATACGCCAAGGCGTACATCCTCTTCATGTTAGGAAGAAAGAGCCTCCTGTCCCTGATTTGGTGGAGCCATTTATAGTTTCCGTCATACAAGATCCTATCTTCTTCAGTAATGACATCACCAAAAAAAAAGTCAGGTTTCTTCAGTGCGATGCGGGTGTTGGACTCAAACTGTCCATTGGTCATGATCTCCTGGAAGGTCAGTATACTAAGGTTGCTGAGCCTGTCTCGATGTTCTCTTGATTTCAAAGCAAACACTGGAACAGCCTCTTCGAGTACGAACGTAAGATTAGGATCGGCTCCACCTACATGCCCAAAATGACACTTTTGGATAGAGGGTTCAAAGAATATCACATTGCAAAAAGGACAACATAATAGTCAGCAAGATAATAATTATCAGATGCAAGATTCATTTCAGAACCGTGTCTAATGACTGAGACGCGGAGCTCAGTGAGACCCGCATCTAAATTCAGAGACGCGAGGCTCACATGAAGTCCACGTTTGAAACTCCACAACTTAGAAATTTCTCTTAGTGTTGGAATCAGATGCGAGACTCAGTGAAACCCACGTCAAACCTCAGAGACGCGAGGTTCACATGAAGTCTGCTCCCGAACTCCGCCACTTAGAAAATTCTCTAAGTGTTGGGATCAAACGAAAGGTTCAAGGGAAACCCGCGAAGACGCGGAGGTGATCAACTCGTGTCTTGCCTACCAAAGCAAGGGTCGCATCTGAAAATCAAACACGACCATGAGCCTCGCGTTGGTGGTTTAACTCAGAAGAAACTTAAGAGTTAAGATAACTTTTCGAGTTCTTTAATGGCAGAAACCGATTCGGGTGGTCTTATTACCTGAAATGGGGGCCTCCTGCGTAGAGGAACCTCCCATTTGTACCTCTAAAGTGACTGCGCTTGAGGAGGAAGCCACAAGCTTGGTCTTTGGGATTATTCTGATGGTGAATTCTCTAGAAAAGATGAGAAAAACGGAAGAAAAAGCTCGAAGCATTTCTTGAGTTCTTAAGTCCTGGATGCAAAGTTCAACGAAGAAGAAAGGAGTCTAATGATGACTCTTGAAAGACAGTTATCTTTTTATAGACGTAGTAATTGGCCAAGATACGCGGCCCGTATCTCGAGATCGATCATCGCCAGACGCGTGCTTGCACCCAAAATGTGAATCCTGCATTTAAAAAAGAATAACGTCCCTTCAGCTTCGCTAGACACACGGTAACACAAGCCCCGTGTTTAATAGGGTCATGTCTCTTTAGCAAAGAGAGGACCGTGTCGCTATTTCGAAGTCTGCATCCCTTCAACAAACTGAGAGCCGCGTCCCAACTTCAAAGACCGCATCTTTTCAGTATTCTCTGGCTCATGTCTTGGTAAGAGAGTTGCGTCTCTAGTCCAAGCAAGAGTTGCGTCTCTACTCTGAATAAGGATTCGTGTTTATAATGCTCAGAGCCGCATTTCTACATCAAGTGAAAGGTGCGTCTTCACTTTGAAGGAAACTCACGCCTTGACAAAATAGCAGAGTCGCGTCTCTTCAACAAAGAGAAGTCTACGTCTTTACCTCGAAGTCTACGTTGTTAGCCTAGAGGACTTTCACCTTAGTTTTGATGATTACTAACTTATGAAGGTTAGTTTACTAATAATCTTGTGTATATATAATTTCAGTTATTGATCAAGATATTAGTAGATGTTTAGCTTCAACAAAGAGTTTTGGGAGCTAACACAAGTAGATTCAAGAGCTCTCACGTCAAGATCGCATCTAGCACTCGGTTGGAGTCAAGCTCATTGGATCGTGTTTGGATCGAGTCGACTTAGAGAAAGAGTTCTACAAGAAGACTTTGGTTTGCTTAGATCTTGTGTAACGATAGATAGTGTTGATATGCACAAGTTCACACACACAAAAGTTCTATATATTTTGATTTTCGGTTTAACCGGTTTTGAATTTCGAATATACATATATATAGTTTTCATGAATAGATAGAATCAAAATAAATTTACATGATTTAATGTATATTGGATTTCATCTATATACATCTGTGCTTTACATATTTGGAAAAACTTATTTTGATGATCCTATTCATGTGTTTGGAGTTTATAATTAACAAAACCTATTTTTGGATTTCATGTCAAAAACATAGATATATCATGTACATGTGCATTGGATTCTATCCAAACACAATATGCTTAAAAGAGTTTAAATATCTTGTTTTTGTATTTATACAAGTTTTAGAAAAATCAGATTTCCATTTCAAAATTTGGTTTTCGAAAAATACAGTTTTTGTTTTAGGCCAAATATTTTATATCACAAAAATAGTTTAAATAGTTTGTAATATGTGTGGACTTTTAGTCACACATATTTGTTATTCATATATCTTACAAGAACTTTTTTTTGTGAAATTTATTAGATTTTATGAGATTTTATCGGTGTTAAATAATCTAAGTCTTCAATCCCTAATAACCCAGCCAGATCAGCTGGCGGTCGACCGACCGGACCAGTAGTCGGTCGACTGGACCGGTCGACCAATGTGCACGCGAACGTGCACGAACCCAGCCTACAAGGCCGGTCGACCGCACAGTCGACCGATTGTAAGCACCTAACTCTCGGGTGCTGCCGGTCGACCGGGCGGTGGGGCACAACGGTCAGAAATATAACCGTTGCGCCAGTCGACTGGAAGGGCAATTCTACCTTTTTAGGCTGCCAACGGCTAGCTTTTGAGAGAGGCTATAATAAGCCATCTCTTTAGCTGTTTTCAATAAGGATTTTGAGAGCAAATTTTCCCATCTATACAAGTGTTTTAGCAGCAAGTTTTTGAAGAGTTTTGTGCCAAAAAGATTTCTCTTTTATTTTGTTTTTAAGGGTTAAAAAAATCAAAGAAAAATAGTCTTTGAAAAATGGGTTTGATCTTTGTTTTTATCTTCTTCTAGTATTTTTTCCTAGTATTTTTCTTTTGATTTATTTTTCAAACATCTTGTTTTCTCACACTTGAGCTTTCATATCTATCATATCTATAGGATCTTATTTTAGTGGGAAATATAGTTTTTGGTCTATTGAGATCACCAAGAGTTATTTATGGTCTTTGAGATCACCAAGTTGCAATCCTTTCTTTGCTTTGGGTTTGTGCCTATCCCTCTAAGTGTAGAAGAGGTTGTGCTTTGGGTTTATAGCTATCTCTCTTTGTGTAGAGGTGATTGTGGTTGAATTTGGCTTAGTGCCTTATCCCTCTTGTGTAGAGGTGATTGTTGTTTCGGCTTTGTGCCTTGCCTTTTGTGTAGAGATAGTTGTGTTGGAGAGAGGAGTTGTGTACTCCTTACCTTGTACTTGCAAATTCCTTCGTGGAAGTTCCCTGTGTGGGAGGTCCTGTGGACATAGTGGAAATCTTTCTGTGTGAAAGCAGGGATGTAGAGCAATGGCTCGAACCTCGAAATATATCTTGGTGTTTATGTTTGATCTACTATCTCTAAACTCTCTCTTATATCTTGCATTACTTATATTGTTTATATCTCATATATGCTTGATATTATTTGTGTGCCCATACTTGTGTTGGACCAAGAGAGCTTCATATAGCACCTCAACTCTTATTTAGAGGAATCTAGAGAAAATAGTCTAGAACTCGTTACCGGGAATTCGGCTACACTCTTTGGTTACACAGTGTGTTGCAATTAGTTTTTTAATCGCATCATTTGTCATTAGATTAGCTATACACCTATTCACCCCCCTCTAGGTGTTTTTTCAATTGGTATCAGAGCCTACGCTCCTGATATTAGGTTTAACCACCTAGGAGTGAGATCTTAGCTTGCTAATCTAGAAATGCATTTTCATACATATAGTTTATACACTCATGGATTATCTTGCCCCTTCCATATTTGATGTTTCTAACATTGATATATAGAAAATTAGAATGAGTGCTTATTTAAAAGCCCTAGGTTTGCATGTCTATCTTGCCACTATCAAGAAAACCTATTTTGGTAATGCCAAGTACATTGAGGCTAATGCATAAGCCCTAGATGCACTAAAGCATTCTTTTAGCAAAGATATTTATCTATGATTTCTCATTATGATTCCGCTTTTGCAATGTGGAATATTTTGACCTCTCCCGAGCTACAAACGACAAACTATGTGGAGAAAGAATCTAGTGAAAATTAGTCCGACCAAGCTTGCTACATGGTCCAAGGGAATGACTCCCTTGAGGTAAACTCGGACACTCAACTAGATAATAGTGCTAGTTCTTCTTGTGATGATAACATGAATGCAGATGCTTTAAATGAATTACTATTTATAGTGGTGAAAACTTACTTTCAAAGTAAAAAGTTTTGAAAAAGAAGAGTTACAAATTAAATGAAGAAAATAAGGATTTGTGTTCAAATTAAATATGATTTTATAAGAGAAGGTTGAGATTTCAAGTGAAAGAGACTCCTTGAAACTCAACTTGAGCTTGCCTTAAAGGAAAATGAAATTTTGAAAAATAAAAATGATAGTGATGATGTTTGAAGAAAAATGAGGTTTTGTCTTTAAAACTTGAAATTATTTTAAAAGAGAACAATTTTTTGAAAAATAAAATTGCCTTGATTTCAAAAGAATTGGATTTAGTTTCAAAAGAAAATACTTTTTTGAAAAATTATTTTTCTTCTCATGTTTGTCACATTTCTAGTGCTCCATCTACTAGTGATAAACATATTGCATGCTCTACTTCTTCTTCAATCATTGAGAATGATATATGTTCTTTGAAGAAGAGTGTAGATTGTTTGGGCTCCACTTTGAGCCAAGGTGCCATGAACTACACACGATTGGATTCCATGTTTCGCAAGAAACATACTCCTCATATGCATGCACACAAATCACGGCATACACATGCTTCTCATGTTCACACACATGACACTATGTATGCTCATGTGTACACTTATACACATTATGGATGTAAGGGACACCTTGCAAAGTTTTGTTATGATAGGACACATAATTCAAATTTTGCAAATAAATTTGTTTGGATTAGGAAAGGTGCTAGCTCCCATGGACCCAATAAGGTATGGATATCAAAATTCACCCTTATTGTATTTGATGTAGGTGTAGGCTCTCACTTGACGTGAGGGTATTAGTGCCTTGATGGTGGATGCGTTTCGAGCTAATGCATCACTTTTAAGGGAAGTTTGGTGGGAGGACCACCATAGTTTGGAGACATAGAGATTAGCCCAATTGGTTTTAGTAACTATCTCTAACTCCCATTTTGTTTACATGCTTTCATTGATTTATTTTTAGCATGTTTTAATTTTTCATGTCCATTATGTTTAAATACAATGTTTATTAGACTTGAAGTATACATATGTAGTATTTGAGATACACACATGCTTATATGGACTATTATTTTTGTGTTCTCACTATTGTTTAGCTATTATGTATATCCTAACTCTAAAGCACGTGCATTTACCTTAATGATCATGTTTGTTGATGATTTTGCACTTAATGTTTTCATTGCATGTTTAGATGAAACTTTTATTAAAACTTGTGTTTATACTTGTACAACTAATGAGCCACAATTGATTATTGTGTGTTTGTCCTTTATTGCTCATTTGTACTCATTGGATGTATTTGTATAACCTAGTTTTGATGATTCTTACATCTTTATTTATTTTCCCTATTTTTGTACACGTCTTCATAAAAATGTGTTTATCTTCATGTATATGTTAATTTTGTCTAAAACTTTAGATATACGTGTCTATCCTAGAGTCACTTGCTTTTCATGTAAATTTTTTTTTTTGGACTCACTCTATATTTGGGATATGTATGTATATCTTTAGTTTTAACAAGACATACATATACCTTGAAGTGTATTTAGTTTTGATGATTTCATTTTTATATGAGCTTCAATATCTTATTTCTATGATTTTGTTAATTACATGACTCTTACACTCTATGGTGGTGTTTACTCATGATATTTTGTTTCATATGAGCATATATGCGCTTTATTGTTATTTGAGTGTCAATTATTATGTGATCTTCATGTTTTCATGGGATACTTATTATTTTATTCCTTACTTGAAGGATTTCGTACTAGTTTTCAAAAAATTATTTAAACTAGTCTTTATTTTTCAATTGGTAGTGATTTTCAAACATGTTAAAATATTTTCAAATCATATTTTTGAAAACCCCTACTTTTAAATGGCAATTGATGGGTGACTATGCCTTGTATACCTTATTGAATATCTTTTAAACATGTGCATGAATAGGGTAATAGGTATGTGTTATACACATAATTTTCATGATATTTCATATGTTTGTATACTAATCTTATATATGTATGCTTCAAACTTCAATTAGTATCAATTTCAATTGGTACATCCATTTCATACATACATATATATGATTTGATTGTGCTTGTTTTATCTATATATCTATAGCACAAATTATTTCTTACTAAGCTTGATTTAGTTCTTAATGTCAATTATTTTTTAATTGGTATCTTATACAAGCTTATGCATTATTTTTATTGGTATTTCATAAAGGGGGAGAAAAATTCTTATTTTATCTTTCAAATGGTTTTACTTTTCAATTGGTATCTTACTCCCAATCTTTATGATGAAAAATATTTTGCTTTAGTATATACTTACATTTTCAATATTGGTATCAATAATTTTAAATTGGTATTATTTTCAAATTGGCATCCTTATTGTAAAATATAGTGTTTACCTAAAATTTGGTCTTTATTTTCAATTGATATCATGTTCTTTTATTGGTATCAATTCAAAAAAAAAGGATTGTTTCTTTTAGTTGGTTCTTTCAATTAATTGTGTTTATTGGTATCAAAATTTTATTTTTTAAGATATATTTATTGTTTGTTTGTCTTCACCCCTTTGTTGATGAGTGATAAAAAGGGGGAGAAGAACTCAGGTTTATATATGCATGTTTTGCTGGTCCAGAGATAATGCCAATTGTTGGATCTAAAATACACGTCAACATTCAAACAAAAATATTAGCTTAAATATAAAGTACTTGCAATAAAGGAAGATAAATCACAGAAAAGATAAAGCAAACGCAAACACAAAGATTTATCCTGGTTCGGTCCTCGTGACCTACATCCAGTCCCCAAGCCACCCGCTTGAGATTTTCTTTTATCCTTTGACTTTGTACACCTAAAATCAATACCTTAAACACCACTTGACAAATCCCTTTTGTTAAATGTGTACAACTCTTCTTACAACCAAGAAGACTACAACACCTTATACAAACTCTCTTCAACCCGAAGACGCTCTTGTATAATACTCCTCTTTGAGTGATTACAATTGATCCTATAAGCCTTGAGTCTGTATGTGATCATGGACAAGGGCTATTATAGGTGGACTTTTAGAAATCTTCACAATAGAGCAGGAATTGGTGAAGAAATGGAAAGTGGAAACAAGTTTTCAAAAAATCAGAATTTTGAACAGAATTTTTGATCAGAAAACTTTTGATTTGAATTGGTATATTTAGCCTAAAATAACAACCCTATTTATAGCTGAACTCTATGGTTAGTTAGGGTAGTTATTAGGACAAATTTGAATATATAATCGTTGGATAACGTTGGATAAAACAATAGAATTCAATAACTGTACAACAGTTACAAACTGCTATAAGTCGACTAGGAGTTTTGGGTTAGTCGACTAGTATAGGCAAATTTGATTGGGTTAGTCAACTAATCTTGGGTTTAAGTCGACTACATAAGACTGAAACAGATATGCAAGTTTCTGAAAACTATAGTTAGTCGAACAGCAGGAATTATAAGTCGACTACAACATGTATTAGTCGACTAGTCATTTTGATAAGTCGACTAACAACCCTATTAGTCTGCTAATAGGAAGGGTCAAGTCTGCTAATAGCAAGGGTCAAGTCTGCTATTAGGAAGGGTCAAGTCTACTAATAGGTGATCAAGTCTACTAATAAGAAGGGTCAAGTCTATTAATAAACTAATGATGTGTATGTGTGTTTCAAGACTTTAACATACTATTTACCATTACAATACACACAATAGCAACTCTCTTTGGGAAGTCTTGATCATATAGAACTCATGAATAGGCTTGTGCAAAAGAGCTCCATTGAAATGGCTTCACAAATGTATCATCAAAAGAAAGTTCCAACATTCTCCCCCTTTTTGATGATGACACTTTGTGTGCACGAATACTCCCCCCACAGAAATATATTATATGTTTTCTTCTTGCAGAAAATATGTTCTCCCCTTGCAGAAAATAGGTTATAGAAAAACATGTGTTCTCCCCTGCAAAAATTATATTATAACAAATATATATCATAAATGTTCTGAAATATTTTTCTTATCGAACTTCTTATATGATACCTGAAAGATGGACATTAGAATGGTACCAATTACTAGAAGATCAAAGAATTAACCTTTAGGAGACCAAACCCAATTTGAATTTGGTTTTCATCTGTTAATATACACATAATTGCATGAATTACATATATCATGTATGTATGATGCAATATAAGTATTTTTATCAATAATGCTTAAGTTTTTAGGAATCCATATGAACTTGTTCTTGATTCTTTTGAAATAATATAAGTATTTCTTTTAACAAAAGAATTATATGGATTACTAATATATGTAGATTTTCCAAAACATCTAAGACCATAGTGATTATGTGACATCTTTTGATATGATAACAAATCATTCAACTTTTCTTTTCCTTGATTAAATTTAGTCACATTTTTCAAACTCTCTTCATACTTCATTTTGAAAATTAATATGTCTTTATCTAAAACTGAAATTCTTTCATTTAAAGACATAATTTCTCTTTTCAATAAAATATTATTTTGTAATAAATTCTCATTATCTTTTTTTAATGATGATATCACTTTTTAAAATCATCTTTTTGAGAATTTATAGAAGAAATTTGAGAAGCATATAAGAATTTTCTTTGAAAAGTTTTTCATTTTCTTTTGTCAAAACTTTATTCTTTATCTTTTCATTCTTAAGATCATTGTATAATTCTTGAAATGCATCTAAGAGTTCAGAAAATTGTACTTCATCTTCTTTTAGAGCCATGTAACAGATGTTGGCATGTTCAGTGGTTTCTTCTTCATTAGAGGAAGAGGAATCACTATTTTCCCATGAAGCTTGGTAGTCTTTGTTCTTTATGAACTTTTTACTCTTGAATTTACCTTTGTTTTTGAGCAAAGTGCAATCCTTCTTCATATGGCCTGTTTTATTATAATTAAAACATTTAAACTTACCTTGCTTCAAGAAATTTCTGAACTTTCTTGAAAGCATAGTCATCTCCTCTTCATCGTTATCTAATTGTCCGTGTCTGAGGATGCATGGAAGGCAAGTTCTTTCTTCTTTGAGAGAGATTATTGTTCATCCTTCTTTTTGTCTTCGAGTTGCACTTCATATGCTATTAGATTACCAATAAGGTTTTCTAATGACATTGTTGAGAGATCATTCGCTTCTTCTGTTGCAGTTATCCTCTCTCCCAATTTGGTGTGAGTGAACTAAGGATCTTGCGAACTTTTTCGACTTGGGTGTATTCCTTTCCAAGGGATGCTAAGAAATTGGTTATGTCGGTGAATCTTGTAACCATTTCTGAGATGGTTTCATTCTCCTTCATTTTGAAGAGTTCAAACCTGTGGATAAGAACAGAAATTTTAGATTCCTTAACTTTATTTGTGCCTTCATGTTTTGTCTGTAGAGTGTGTCATATTCGATTTGCAGAAGTGGCGTTGACATACGGTTGAATTCTTCTTCGGTTAAGGCACAGAATAAAACATTCATCGCTTTGGCATCAAGGTTCGTATTCTTCTTTTGATCATCACTCCAAGAGGTATAGTTGGTTGTCGGCTTGGTGTACGGTGCTTCTACGATGTTCCAAAGTTCATAGTTGATCGATTGAAAGTAGATCTTCATTCTACACTTCCAATAGTTGTAGTTGGATCTGTCAAATAGCGATGGACGTTGTGTAGAATGTCCTTCTTTCAATTTTGACGAAGGGAACTCCGTTGCCATCCTTGTATGTTGTTGACTGGATATGTAGGGCTCTAATACCAATTGTTGGTCCCGAGATAATGCCTATTGTTGGATCTAAAATACACGTCAACACTCAAGCAAAGATATTAGCGTAAATATAAAGTACTTACAATAAAGGAAGATAAATCACAGAAAAGATAAAGCAAACGCAAACACAAAGATTTATCCTGGTTCGGTCCTCGTGGCCTACATCCAGTCCCCAAGTCACCCGCTTGAGATTTTCCTTTATCCTTTGACTTTATACACCAAAAATCAACACCTTGCACACCACTTGACAAATCTCCTTTGCCAAATATGTACAACTCTTCTTACAACCAAGAAGACCACAACACCTTATATAAACTCTCTTCAACCCGAAGACGCTCTTATACAATGCTCCTCTTTGAGTGATTACAATTGATCCTATAAGTCTTGAGTCTGTATGTGATCGTGGACAAGGGCTATTATAGGTGGACTTTAAGATTTCTTTATAATAGAGTAGGAATTGGTGAAGAAACAGAAAGTAGAAACAAGTTTTTAGAAAATCAGAATTTTGAACAGAGTTTTTGGTCAGAAAACTTTTAATTTGAATTGGTGTATTTAGCCTAAGATAACAACCCTATTTATAGCTGAATCTATGGTTAGTTAGGGTAGTTATTAGGACAAATTTGCATATATAATCTGTGGATAACTTTGGATGAAACACCAGAATTCAATAACTGTACAACAGTTACAAACTGCTATAAGTCGACTAGGGGTTGGGGGTTAGTCGACTAGTATAGGAAAATTTGACTGGGTTAGTCGACTAATCTTGGGTATAAGTCGACTACATAAGATTGAAACAGATATGCAAGTTTCTGGAAACTATAGTTAGTCGACCAGTAGGAATTATAAGTCGACTATAACATGTATTAGTCGACTAGTCATTTTGATAAGTCGACTAACAACCCTATTAGTCTGCTAATAGGAAGGGTCAAGTCTGCTAATAGTAAGGGTCAAGTCTACTAATAGGTGATCAAGTCTACTAATAGGAAGGGTCAAGTCTACTAATAAACTAATGATGTGTATGTGTGTTTTAAGGCTTTTAACATACTATTAATCATTCAATACACATCAATAGCAACTCACTTTGGGAAGTCTTGATCATGTAGAACTCTTGAATAGGCTTGTGCAAAAGAGCTCCATTGAAATGGCTTCACAAATGTATCATCAAAAGTAAGTTCCAACATTCTCCCCCTTTTTGATGATGACACTTTGTATGCACGAATACTCCCCCTGCAGAAAATATATTATATGTTTCTTCCTGCAGAAAATATGTTCTCCCCTCCAGAAAGCAGGTTATAGAAAAACATGTGTTCTCCCCCTGCAAAAATTATATTATAACAAATATATATAATAAATGTTCTGAAATATTTTTTATCAAACTTCTTATATGGTACCTGAAAGATAGACATTAGAATGGTACCAAATATTAGAAGATCAAAGCATTAACCTTTAGGAGACCAAACCCAATTTGAATTTGGTTTCCATCTGTTAATATACACATAATTACATGAATTACATATAACATGTATGTATGATACAATATAAGTATTTTTATCCACAATGCTTAAGTTTTAGGAATCCATATGAACTTGTTCTTGATTCTTTTTGAAATAATATCAGTATTTTTTTCACAAAAGAATTATATGGATTACTAACATATGTAGATTTTTCAAAAAAATCCAAGACCATAGTGATTATGTGACATCTTTTGATATGATAACAAATCATTTAACTTTTCTTTTCCTTGATTAAATTTAGTCACATTTTTCAAAATCTCTTCATACTTCATTTTGAAAATTGATATGTCTTTATCTAAAACTGAAATTCTTTCATTTAAAAACATAATTTCTCTTTTCAATAAAACATTATTTTGTAATAAATTCTCATTATCCTTTTTTAATGATGATATCACTTTTTCAAAATCATCTTTTTGAGAATTTATAAAAGAAATTTGAGAAGCATAACAAGAATTTTCTTTGAAAAGTTTTTCATTTTCTTTTGTCAAAATTTATTCTTTATCTTTTCATTCTTAAGATCATTGTATAATTCTTGAAATTCATCTAAGAGTTCAGAAAATTGTACCTCATTTTCTTCTAGAGCCATGTAACAGATGTGTAAAACACCTAGAGGGGGGGTGAATAGGTGTTAATGCTAATCTAGAAACTAAATGCGCTAAATGCGGAAGCTTAAACAAATTTTGCAATCACACTTAGTACAACTAACAAGTGTAGTCGAATTCCCCGTGAAGGGCTCTGGACTAACTCCTCTTGATTCCCCTAGATATGAGTTGAGGTGCTATATGAAGCTCTTTTGGTTAAGTACAAGTGAGGCACCCACAAGCAATCCAAGCATATGAGAGATATAGCAATATGAACGATGCAAGGCAACACAAGCAATATGAATGATATGGCAATATGAATAATGCTTTGCACAAATATAAGAGAGAGGGTTAAGAGAAATTGGATCAAACGCAAACACAATGATATGTTTCGAGGTTCGAGCCCCTAGCTCTACGTCCCCGCCTTCACCGAGAAGGATTTCTAATCCACTATCTTGTCCACCGAGGACTCCCATTGAGGGAACCTTCACCGAGAAGGATTTTTACAACAAAGGAGTACCGAACTCCTCTCTCAAACACCGCCTCACAACCGAGGGGTAGGCCCGTAGCCAAACAACAACCAACATCTCTACCGAAGAGGGTTTACAAACCAAACTCCACCTCTCACTAGAGGGAGCAAACCACAAGCCTCAACCTCTACCAAAGAGGGAGCAAACCAATCACCCGATCAACCTCTACCAAAGAGGGATACAACAAAAGCAAGGGTGTACAACTGGAGGTTTCCACAACCTCAAACAATCTCTCTTTTTCACAAAACAAAGATCCTAAATAGATTAGGATAGAAGATAGCTCAAGTGTGGAAAACAAGTGTTTTGATCAAAGAAATACTCTTGGGAAAATACCAAATAGACATGGAAATGAAGAACAAGAAAACAGTTCCCAAAAACCTATTTTCTTTGAAAATAACAAAACACTTAAAAACAAATAGATGAATCTTTTTGGCACTTAAACTCTATTGAAAACTTCTTTTAAACACCAAAAATAGAGAGAAATTTTAGCTCATAAAATCTTAGTTAAAACCCCCAAGAAATGGGGTATATATAGGCTAAACCAGAAACTAGCCATTAGGCTGATCTGTCAGCCTGACAGGCCTGCGGTCGGCCGGCCCGGCGATCGCCAACGGTCAAAAATATGACCGTTGGGGCATCCGGTCGACTGCTCGACCGACCGCCCAGATACAGAGAGCAAAGCACTCTGGTCCGGTCGGCCGGTCGGTCGGCCGGCCTACTGTGCTGCCAGACGTGCACAGCTTTGTGCACGTCGGTCGACCGTACGGTCGACCGGCCCTTGGTACGGTCGACCGTGCGGTCGGCCGTTCTGGCCTGTCAGCCACTGTTCTAGGTCAGAAACACATGTAAAGAATATTTCTAAAAATCTTTTAAGTCTTGTAAAAATCCCCAAAAATAGTTTTATCATTTTGCATTGATACATAAACATGTGATAAAAAGTTTAGCTCAAATATCAAGCATATGAAACTATTTTTGTGTTTTAAAATTTTTACCAAAAACCAAAACTTGTATTTTATCAAACTTGACTTTTTCAATAGGAAATCTGATTTTTTCTAAAACTCATGAATAGGCATATCAAAATAAGTTTGTTTAAGATATGAAGCATGTATGTATATTGACACATCTAATATATATAAAAACCAAGTAAACTTGTTTTGATCAATCTATTCATGAAAACCAAATCCAAAACATAAAACTTGTGTGTGTTGTGCACTTGAGCATATCAACTATACTAAGCTTTACAAATGGATCTAAAACACACTAAACTAAAATAGGATACCTAAGCCTTCTTGATGATCTTTCCTTCAAGCCGACTCGATCCCAAACGTGATCCACCGAGTGCAAAGGTATGATCTTGATGCTCGGGCACGGGAATCACCAAGTGAAGGCTTCCAAACTCCTCTTTTTGAAGCAATCACCAACTAATATCTTGATTAATGATCTGAGACTAAAAACACAAGAATATTAGTAAACATAACTACATGAGTTAATCATCATCAAAACTAGAGAGGAAGGCCACCGGGCCAACAAGATGTTGGCATGTTCAGTGATTTCTTCTTCATTAGAGGAAGATGAATCACTATTTTTCCATGAAGCTTGGTAATCTTTGTTCTTTCTAAACATTTTGCTCTTGAATTTACCTTTATTTTTGAGCAAAGGGCAATCCTTCTTCATATGGCCTGTTTTATTACAATTAAAACATTTAAACTTACCTTACTTCAAGAACTTTCTAAACTTTCTTGAAAGCATTGTCATCTCCTCTTCATCGTTATCTGAATTGTCCGTGTCTGAGGATGCATGGAAGGCAAGTTCTTTCTTCTTGAGAGAGATTGTTGTTCATCCTTCTTTCTGTTTTCGAGTTGCACTTCATATGCCATTAGATTACCAATAAGGTTTTCTAATGACATTATTGAGAGATCATTCGCTTCTTCTATTGCAGTTGTCTTCTTCTCCCAATTTGGTGTAAGTGCACGAAGGATCTTGCAAACTTTTTCGACTTGGGTGTATTCCTTTCCAAGGGATGCTAAGGAATTGGTTATGTCGGTAAATCTTGTAACCATTTCTGAGATGGTTTCATTCTCCTTCATTTTGAAAAGTTCAAACCTGTGGACAAGAACAGAAATTTAGAATCCTTAACTTTATTTCTGCCTTCATGTGTTACCTGTAGAGTGTGCCATATTCGATTTGTAGAAGTGGCTGTTGACACACGGTTGAATTCTTCTTTGGTTAAGGCACAGAATGAAGCATTCATCGCTTTGGCATCAAGGTTTGCATTCTTCTTTTGATCATCACTCCAAGAGGTGTAGTTGGTTGTCGGTGCTTCTACTATGTTCCAATGTTCGTAGTTGAGCGATTGCAAGTAGATATTCTTCCAATAGTGTAGTTGGATCCGTCAAATCGTGATGGACGTTGTGTAGAATGTCCTTCTTTCAATTATGACGAAAGGAACTCCGTTGCCATCCTTGTATGTTGTTGACTGGATATGTAGGGCTCTGATACCAATTGTTGGTCCTGAGATAATGCCAATTGTTGTATCTAAAATACACGTCAATACTCAAACAAAGATATTGAAAATCACCTAGAGGGGGGTGAATAGGTGATAATGCTAATCAATGCACAAATAAAAATTATGATGCAACAATCTCCCAAAACAAGACTAGAAGCCGGATTCCCCGTGAAGGGCTCTGAACTCCTTCCTCGTGATTCCTCTGGATATAAGTTGGAGGTGCACAATGCAATCTTATTGTATGGGACTATGATTGACAAGATGAATGAAAACAAGTGAATATTGCAAAAAAATAAAGAGCAAGTAATAAGAGCAATGAAAGTAAAGCAAGAAGCAAGAGCAAGTAAATCAAACGCAAACACCGAGAATTTTTCCGAGGTTCGAGCACCCAGCTCTACGTCCCCGCCTTCCCCAGAAGGATTTCTAACCACTATAACTTTACAAAGATGTTACAAAATACACCGGAGTATCCAACTCCACAATCTCAAGTACAAGTTCTCTCTTGATGATCAAAAGACCACAAACTCTCTTTTGAAAAGTTCTCTTCCCTTACAAAAATCCTTGTAGAACAATGAGAGGATTGAAGCTCTTGAGTGTGAGTGAAAAGAAAAAGAAATCAGAGAGTCTTTGGAAAATACTTCAGAAAATGAGAGAAATATTCAGCACAAAAATCAAGAAACAAAGCTCTTTGAATGCCTTAAACTTTTGAAACTTTTGCAAATTTTTCTTGTAATGAACCTCTCCCTAAACACCCCTATTTATAGTAGAGGGCTAGGGTTAAAAGTTAAAACTCACTTAAGGCTAATTAGGAAGTATTAGGATCAGCAAATATCATTTAAGCCCCTTTTAGAAAGAAAAAGACAAAAATAAAACAACTCAGAAAAATAGCCGTTACTGTTCAAACGGCTCTCTCGGTCGACCGGTCGGTCGACCGAAGTTCAAAAACTAAGAGCCGTTGCCCGCTCTCGGTCGACCGCTCGGTCGATCGAAAAATACAGAGAGCAAACGACTTACAGTCAGGCAGGTTTCGGTCGACCGTGAAACGTGCACACGGATACGCACATGCTGCCAGAACCTCGGTCGACTGGGACGGTCGACCGACTTGACCTGACACAGGGTCGGTCGGCCGGTCGGTCGACCGGCTCAGGTCATAAGTCAAAACTGAAACAGAATTTTGAAGGGAGTTTAAAATTAAACATAGTAGTTTTGAATAGAGATATATATAAAACATAAAAATAAGTTTGTAGGCAGAAGATTGTATACAAAAATATTTTTGTACATATTATAGGAAATATTTTTGGAAATAAGATATGTGCAAAAACGTGTGTGATAGAGCTTCAAACCTATTCACTATTCTTTAACAAAACTACAAAACTAGAAACAATTCTAATGAAAAATCCTGAGCAATCTTGAAGTCTTGAGCCATGCAATGCCTTACTAGAGCCTTCTCTTCTATGTTCCTTCCTTGATGTGCAAAACGCCTCTTGCTCCATGAACTTAGAAGTTCTTGCAATAGCTAAGCAATGGCCTCCAAATATGGTACTAACCTGAAACTTATTTTAAACAAACTAATTAGTACCAAATAGCTCTTATTTGTTTGTTATCATCAAAACTCTAAACAAATGGAGAGTGTAACCTTTGGGCCAACAATCTCCTCCTTTTTGATGATGACAAAACAAATAGGCTATAACAAAAATAAAAGAGAGGGTGTAAGCTCCCCCTCAAATTATGCCATGTTAAACAAAGAAAAACATATGGGTTGCAAGCAAAATCATGAGACTAAAAATCATAAACACCATATGATATAAAACACTTAAACTCAAATACAAGAATTCATGAAAACACATCAAAAACTAAAAACATACATAAACTCATATGGAATCAAAACCATATGATCTCATATTTTCATACATAAGCTCATTCTCCCCCTTTTTGTCATACATCAAAAAGGGTAAGAAAAAAACATTTTTATTCAATAACACAAACATTGAGTTCACCACAAATAAAAGAAAATCTAGCAAAATCAAGTGGTTTAGTAAAAATATCGGCAAGTTGCAAATCCGTAGAAACATAATCAATATCTATATCTCCTTTCTCAAAATGATCTCTAAGAAAGTGATATCTAATCTCAATGTGCTTGGTCTTATTATGTTGATTTGCATTCTTAGTCATATGTATAGTACTAGTATTATCACAAAATATTTTTATATGGTTATAATGCAAATCATAATCAAGGAGAGTATATTTCATCCAAAGGACTTGTGCACAACAAGCCCCGCGGCAACATACTCCGCCTCGGCGGTTGAGAGAGCTACGGAATTTTGTTTCCTAGAGGACCATGAAACAAGACAATTACCAAGAAATTGACATGTCCCACTAGTACTCTTTCTATCTACTCTACAACCCGCATAGTCGGCATCCGAATAACTCGTCATTGAGAAATATCCGGTTTTCGGATACCAAAGACCCATTCCAATTGTGCCCTTAATATAACGAATAATGCGTTTTACCGCAACAAGATGGAACTCTTTGGGACACGATTGAAATCTAGCACAAAGACACACACTAAACATCATGTCCGGCCTACTTGCCGTCAAATACAAAAGACTACCTATCATGCTTCTATACAATTTAATATCAACATTTTTACCTTGGTCATCCTTATCAAGCTTGGTTGTAGTTGCCATGGGAGTGTTGCAAACTTTAGAGCCTTCAAGTCCAAACTTCTTTACTAGTTCCTTTGTGTACTTGGCTTGACATATGAAATTCCTATCTTGCAATTGCTTAATTTGGAGTCCAAGAAAGAAATTCAATTCACCCATGGAGACATTTCAAACTCACATTGCATAACCTTTTCAAACTCCTTGCATAAAAACACATTAGAAGATCCAAAAATTATATCATCAACATAAATTTGCACAATTAAAATGTCATTATCAACATGCTTAGTAAAAAGAGTTGTGTCTACTTTGCCTTTAACAAAATCATTTGAAATGAGAAAACTAGAAAGCCTTTCATACCAAGCTCTGGAGCTTGTTTCAATCCATACAAAGCTTTATCAAGTTTAAAAACAAAATTAGAATGAGCATGATCAACAAAACCGGAAGGTTGTTCAACATAAACTTCTTCATTTATAAAACCATTCAAAAATGCACTTTTTACATCCATTTGAAAAAGTTCAAATTTTTAAAAAGATGCAAAGCTAGTGTCATCCGTATGGCTTCAAGCCGTGCTACGGGTGAAAAGGTCTCCTCAAAGTCAATTCTCTCAACTTGAGTGTAACCTTGGGCCACTAACCTAGCTTTATTCCTAATGACATTACCGGACTCATCCATCTTGTTCTAAAGATCCACTTAGTACCAATTATTGGTCTACGTGGGGCCTAGGAAAAAGGTGCCAAACTTGGTTGCGCTCAAATTGATTGAGTTCCTCTTGTATGGCTAGCAACCAATATGTGTCCGCCTCGGCTTTGAGGATGCTTTTGGGTTCAAAATGAGAAATGAAAGCAAAGTTACCACATAAGTCATGGAGTTGGGAGCGAGTTGTTACCCCTTTAGATGCATCACCTAAGATGAGCTCCTTGGGATGATTTGTAGCATATCTCCAAGCTTTAGGAAGCGGTTGAGAGCTTTCCTCTTTATCCTCTAGAACTTCACCAATGGATTCTTGCTTTTCTTCTTGAGCGGGTGAGTCCTTCAAGGATAGTCTCTCCATGTCTTCACCTAATGGGTCAATCTCTATAACATTCTCAACAACCACATTAGATTTTTCAAATTTAACATGCATGGATTCTTCAATGGTAAGGGAAGATCTATTGAATAGTCTATAAGCTTTACTAGTAGTAGAGTATCCAACAAAGATAGCTTCATAAGCCTTAACATCAAATTTACCTAAGTTATCTCTAGTATTTAAAACAAAACACTTGCATCCAAAAACTTTAAAATATGCAACATTTGGTTTCTAGAATGATACATTTCAAAAAGATGTTTTGGAAGAATTCTTACACAAATAAATACGATTTGAAATATAGCATGCGGTGTTACGGCCTCGGCCATAAATATTGAGGGAGGTCATATTCACTTATCATGGTCCTAGCCATCTCTTGAAGTGTTCTATTTTCCTTTCTACAACTCCATTTTATTGTGGAGTTCTAGGACATGACATTTCATGCTTGATTCCCTTTTCATCACAATAAGTCATGAAGAGTTGGCTAACAAACTCACTACCTCTATCACTCCTTATTTTCAAAATCGAAAAACCTTTTTCTTTTTCAACCCTTTTTCGAAAAACTTTGAAATGAGAAAAAGTTTGATCTTTGTGTTCCAAAAAGAAAACCCAAGTGAAACGGGAAAAATCATCAACTAAAACAAATGCAAATCTACTACCATTTAAGCTCTTAGTTTTAGTTGGTCCAAAAAGATTCATATGAATTAATTCTAATGGCCTAGTTGACATGATATCCTTGATTGGTTTGAAGGAAGACTTGGTTTGTTTCCAAGTTGGCACGCACCACAAATGCGGTCTTTCTCAAACTTTAAGTAAGGTATACCCTTCACCAATTCCTTAGAATTAATCCTAAAAAGATGGTCAAAAGATGCATGTCCTAATCTTCTATGCCAAAGCCAAGAATTTTCATCAAAAGCATTCAAGCATTTAGTAGAACAATCTAAATTAAGCATGTCAATGATATAAAATTATTGTCACGAAAACCGGTGAGAATACAATCATTGATTTTAACATCAAAAATCTTGTAAGAAGAATCATCAAAAATAACTTTAAGTCCACGGTCACAAAGTTGACTAATACTAAGCAAGTTATGCTTCAAACCATCAATAAGAACTACATTTTCTATAATAGGAGATGCACCAATTTGAATGTTACTATACCGATGATAGTACCCTTGGAGTCATCCCCGAAGGTGACGGTGGCACCTTCCATGTACCTTGATAGGGTTGTAAAGTTGTTGATATCCCATGTCATGTGTCTTAAACAACCACTATCAAGGTACCACCGCTCCCTACGTCTTGGAGCCTTGGTGTGTACCTACATCAAATAATTTAGGACTTAGTTTTGTACCCACATTTTCTTGGGTCCTAAAGTGTTAGTGTCATGAACCCATACAAGATTATTTGTTCTATTAACTTGGTCATAACAAAACTTAGCCAAATGTCCATTCTTACCACAATAAGTACATCTATACACTCTACCATATTTAAAAGCATAGTGAGTGTGTGACTTGTGAGCATGTGTGGATTTAGCATGAGTGTAGTGTGTAGTGTGAGCATGAGAAATTTTGACATGAGAAGCTTAGCATGAGAAGTGTGCTTTTAGAAAATATTTCTTCAAGTTTCTTAGTGTTAAAAGCACAATCCTTCAAAACCTTTTCAAAATCAACGATTCTAATTTTTAAAGAAGAAAATTCTTTTTCATCAATCTTAGGAATTTTGCTTTACATGCAACTTTGTAAGCACTAATTCATTTGAATAGAAATGAGATTGGAAGAAATTTCATCTTTTCTCTAGAAACAATAGCAAGTTGATTTTTGAGGAAAGCAACTTCCTTTTCCAATTTAGAGCATTCAATCTTTTTATTATCATAGGTTACGGAGAGTTCAACAAAAGCATGTACAAAAACCTCTTTACTTAATTCATCTTCTTCATCAAGAGGTTGTGCGGTTACCTTTGGTGTGTTTGCCATGAAACACATATTCGCCGTGTCCACCTCATCTTCGGATTCGCTTTCCGAATCCCATGTCGCTTTGTAGGCTTTCTTTTCGATCGGCTTCTTTGGCTTGAAGGAGGAAGTCATCTTCATCTTGAAATTCGGGCAATCCGCCATGATGTGTCGGGCTTTCGGCAATTGTAGCAAATGATTCTTCTCTCCTCTTTTCCTTCAAACTTCCTTCTAAAGTTGAGCTTGTTTTTTGGTACATTCTCTTCACATTTCGCACGAGAAGGGAGAGCTCCTCATCTTCTTCTTCATCTTCTTCATCGTCATCAAGAGTGGATGAAGACTTAAAAGCAATAGATTTCTTCTTTTGAGGAGCGGCATCTTCTCTTGCCTTCTTTTCCATCTCATGAGTCTTCAAGTTGCCGATTAGACTTATGAGATCCATTTCATCCTTGTCGTTCAATTCTTTTAAGGTGGTGGCCTTTATCTCCCATGATGAAGGAAGAGCCCGAATCACTTTCCGCACCTTTTGGTCATTGGAAATATCATAACCTAAAGAAGAAAGAGTATTGGTGATTTTAGTAAACCTTGTAATCATGCAATCAATGGATTCATCATCAATCATTTTAAAGGATTCATATTGGGACCTCAAGAGATCTATCTTAGCTCTCTTGACTTGTGATGTCCCCTCGTGTGTGACCAACAAGTGTTGCCAAATCTCATAGGCGGATTGGCAATGAATTAACCGTGTAAGGTCATCCTCATTCAAGGCGGTTAGAAGGGAATTTTGGGCCTTGGAGTTAGCCTCATATTCTCTAAAGGTAAATTCAGTCCATGTGCTTTCATCACTATCGGGTACAACATAGGGTTTGGTCAAGGATTTAGCTACTAAGCTTCTTAAAGATTGTAGGAAAATAGTCATCCTAACCTTCCAAATAGGGAAATTAAGTCCATCAAATTTAGGAGGGGTTTTGATGTTATCGGTAATGTTACTAGTGAATGAATGGATGAATGCAAATATTGATTAGCAAATTTTAAGGATCTCTCTAAGGATGTTAAGCTAAACCTAGAGTCCAAGCTCTGATACAATTGAATCACCTGCCGTGAACTAGAGGGGGAATGGTGAATAATAATGCTAATCAATGCACAAATAAAAATTATGATGCAACAATCTCTCAAAACAAGACTAGAAGCCGGATTCCCCGTGAAGGGCTCTGAACTCCTTCCTCGCGATTCCTCTGGATATGAGTTGGAGGTGCATAATGCAATCTTATTGTATGGGACTATGATTGACAAGATGAATGAAAACAAGTGAATATTGCAAAGGAAATAAAGAGCAAGTAATAAGAGCAATGAAAGTAAAGTAAGAAGTAAGAGCAAGTAAATCAAACGCAAACACCGAGAATTTTTCCGAGGTTCGACACCCAGCTCTACGTCCCCGCCTTCCCCAGAAGGATTTCTAACCACTATAACTTTACAAAGATGTTACAAAATATACCGGAGTACCCAACTCCACAATCTCAAGTACAAGTTCTCTCTTGGTGATCAAAAGACCACAAGCTCTCTTTTGAAAAGTTCTCTTCCCTTACAAAAATCCTTGTAGAACAATGAGAGGATTGAAGCTCTTGAGTGTGAGTGAAAAGAAAAAGAAATCAAAGAGTCTTGGAAAATACTTCAGAAAATGAGAGAAATATTCAGCACACAAAAACAAGAAATAAAGCTCTTTTGAATGCCTTAAACTTTTGAAACTTTTGCAAATTTTCTTGTAATGAACCTCTCCCTAAACACCCTATTTATAGTAGAGGGTTAGGGTTAAAAGTTAAAACTCACTTAAGGCTAATTAGGAAGTATTAGGATCAGCAAATATCATTAAGCCCCTTTTAGAAAGAAAAAGACAAAAAAAAAACAACTCAGAAAAATAGCCGTTACTGTTCAAACGGCTCTCTCGGTCGACTGGTCGGTCGACCGAAGTTCAAAAACTAAGAGCCGTTGCCGGCTCTCGGTCGACCGCTCGGTCGACCGAAAAATACAGAGAGCAAACGACTTACAGTCAGGCAGGTTACGGTCGACCGCTCGGTCGACCGTGAAACGTGCACACGGATACGCACCTGCTACCAGAACCTCGGGCGACTGGGACGGTCGACCGACTTGACCTGACACAGGGTCGGTCGGCCGGTCGGTCGACCGGCTCAGGTCAAAAGTCAAAACTGAAATAGAATTTTGAAGGGAATTTAAAATTAAACATAGTAGTTTTGAATAGAGATATATAAGACATAAAAATAAGTTTGTAGGCAGAAGATTGTATACAAAAATATTTTTGTACATATTATAGAAAATATTTTTGGAAATAAGATATGTGCAAAAACGTGTGTGATAGAGCTTCAAACCTATTCACTATTCTTTAACAAAACTATAAAACTAGAAACAATTCTAATGAAAAATCCTGAGCAATCTTGAAGTCTTGAGCCATGCAATGCCTTGCTAGAGCCTTCTCTTTTATGTTCCTTCCTTGATGTGCAAAACGCCTTCTTTGCTCCATGAACTTAGAAGTTCTTGCAATAGCTAAGCAATGGCCTCCAAATATGGTACTAACCTGAAACTTATCTTAAACAAACTAATTAGTACCAAATAGCTCTTATTTGTTTTGTTATCATCAAAACTCTAAACAAATGGAGAGTGTAACCTTTTTGGCCAACAATATTAGCATTAATATAAAGTACTTGCAATAAAGGAAGATAAATCACAGAAAAGATAAAGCAAATGCAAATACAAAGATTTATCCTGGTTCGGTCCTCGTGACCTACATCCAGTCCCCAAGCCACCCGCTTGAGATTTTCCTTTATCCTTTGACTTTGTACACCCAAAATCAACACCTTGCACATCACTTGACAAATTTTCTTTGCCAAATGTGTACAACTCTTCTTACAACCAAGAAGACCACAACACCTTGTACAAACTCTCTTCAACCCGAAGATGCTCTTGTACAATGCTCTCTTTGAGTGATTACAATTGATCCTATAAGCCTTGAGTCTGTATGTGATCATGAACAAGGGCTATTATAGGTGTACTTTCAGAAATCTTCACAATAGAGTAGGAATTGGTAAAGAAACAGAAAGTAAAAACAAGTTTTCAGAAATCCAGAATTTTGAATAGAGTTTTTGGTCAGAAAACTTTTGATTGAATTGGTGTAGTTATCCTAAGATAACAACCCTATTTATAGCTGAACTCTATGGTTAGTTAGGGTAGTTATTAGGACAAATTTGAATATATAATCGTTGGATAACATTGGATAAAACACCAGATTCAATAACTGTACAACAGTTACAAACTGCTTTAAGTTGACTTGGGATTGAGGGTTAGTCGACTAGTATAGGCAAATTTGACTGGGTTAGTCGACTAGTCTTGGGTATAAGTCGACTACATAAGACTGAAACAGATATGCAAGTTTCTGAAAACAATAGTTAATCGACTAGCAGGGATTATAAGTCGACTACAACATGTATTAGTCGACTAGTCATTTTGATAAGTCGACTAACAACCCTATTAGTCTGCTAATAGGAAGGGTCAAGTATGCTAATAGCAAGGGTCAAGTCTACTAATAGAAGGGTCAAGTCTACTAATAGGTGATCAAGTCTACTAATAGGAAGGGTCAAGTCTACTAATAAACTAATGATGTGTATGTGTGTTTCAAGGCTTTTAACATACTATTAACCATTACAATACAGATCAATAGCAACTTTCTTTGGGAAGTCTTGATCATGTAGAACTCTTGAATAGGCTTGTACAAAAGAGCTCCATTGAAATGGCTTCACAAATGTATCATCAAAAGCAAGTTCCAACATGTTTTACTATGTGTTTATGCATATTCTTGTTGTTTTATTGGTATATTTTGCTTCATTACATATCTTTATATGTTTATTGATTATGCATATGTTAAGGGGGAGCTTCTAGGAAGCCTATCCTAATGGATGCATATATATAGCCTCATAAATTTGTCATCATCAAAAAAGGGGGAGATTGTTAGCCCAGAGGTCTTTTACCTTAGTTTTGATGATGACTAACTTATGAAGGTTAGTTTACTAATAATCTTGTGTTTATATAATTTTAGTTATGTTCATGATATTAGTAGGTATTTAGCTTCAACAAAGGAGTTTTGAGAGCTAACACATGCAGATTCAAGAGCGCGCACGTCAAGATCACATCTAGCACTGGTTGGAGTCAAGCTCGTTGGATCGTGTTTGAATCGAGTTGACTTGAAGAAAGAGTTCTACTAGAAGATTTCGGTTTGTTTAGATCTTGTGTAAAGATAGATAGTGTTGATATGCTCAAGTTCACACACACACACACACACACACACACACACACACACACACACACACAAAAGTTCGATATGTTTTGGTTTTCGGTTTAATCGGTTTTAGATTTCGAATATATATATATATGGTTTCCATGAATAGATAGAATCAAAACAAGTTTACATGGTTTAACATATATTGGATTTCATCTATATACATCTGTGCTTCACATATTTGAAAAAACTTATTTGATGATCTTATTCATGTGTTTGGAGTTTTGTAATTAACAAAACTTTATTTTGAATTTCATGTCAAAAACATAGATATATCATATACATGTGTATTGGATTCTATCCATTTACAATATGCTTCAAAAGAGTTTAAATATCTGTTTTTTGTATTTATACAAGTTTTGAAAAAATCGGATTTCCATTTAAAAATCTGTTTTTCAGAAAATACAGTTTTTGTTTTAGGCTAAATATTTTGTATCATAAAAATAGTTCAAATAGTTTGTAATATGTGTTGATTTTTAGTTACACATATTTGTTATTCATATATCTTACAAGAACTTATTTTTGTGGAATTTATAGGATTTTATGGGTGTTAAATAATCTAAGTTTTAATCCCTAATAACCCAGCGAGATCAGCTGGCGGTCGACCGGACGGTCAACCGGACCAGTGGTTAGTCGACTGGACTAGTCGACTGATGTGGACGAGGACGTGCACGAACCAACCTACAAGGCCAGTCGACCGCACGGTCGATCGACTGTAAGCACCTAACTCTCGGGTGCTGATAGTCGACCGGGCGATCAACTGACAGGCTTGGCCCAGTCGACCGGAGGCACAACGATCAGAAATATGACCGTTACACTGGTCGACCGGAAGGGCAATTCTGCCCTTTCAGGCTGCCAACGGCTAGTTTTTTTAGAGAGGTTATAAATAAGTCATCTCTTGAGCTGTTTTCAACAAGGATTTTTAGAGCAAAATTTTCAATCTATACAAGTGTTTTAGCAGCAAGTTTTGAAGAGTTCTTGTGCCAAAAAGATTTATCTTTTATTTTGTTTTCAAGGGTTGAAAAAAATCAAAGAAAAATAGAGACTTTAGGAAATTGGTTTTGATCTTTGTTTCTATCTTCTTCTAGTATTTTTCCTTAGTATTTTTCTTTGTGATTTATTTTTCAAACACGTTGTTTTCTCACACTTGAGCTATCATATCTATCCTATCTGTAGGATCTTGTTTTAGTGGGAAATATAATTTTTGGTCTATTGAGATCACCAAGTGTTGTTTATGGTCTTTGAGATCACCAAGTTGCAATCCCTTCTTTGCTTTGGGTTTGTGCCTATCCCTCTAAGTGTAGAGGAGGTTGTGCTTTGGGTTTATAGCTATCCCTCTTTGTGTAGAGGTGATTGTGGTTGAATTTGGCTTAGTGCTTATCCCTCTTGTGTAGAGGTGATTGTTGTTACGGCTTTGTGCCTTGCCTTTTGTGTAGAGGTGGTTGTTTTGGAGAGAGGAGTTGTGTACTCCTTACCTTGTACTTGCAAATTCCTCAGTGGAGGTTCCCTGTGTGGGAGGTCATGTGTGGACATAGTGAAAATCCTTCTGTGTGAAGGCGGGGACGTAGAGCGGGGGCTCAAACCTCGAAATATATCTTGGTGTTTACGTTTAATCAACTATCACTAAACTCTCTCTTATATCTTGCATTACTTATATTGTTCATATCTCATATGTGCTTGATATTGTTTGTGTGCCTATACTTGTGTTGGACTAAGAGAGCTTCATATAGCACCTCAACTCTTATTTAGAGGAATCTAGAGGAGATAGTCCAGACCCGTCACCGGGAATTCGGCTACACTCTTTGGTTACACATAGTATGTTACAATTAGTTTTTAATTTTGTATCATTTGTCTTTAGATTAGTTATACACCTATTCACCCCTCTAGGCGCATTTTCATACGTCACTTCAACAAAGTGAGAGCTACATCTCCACTTTGATGTTCGCGTCTCCCCAATGAATGAGAGTAGAGTTTCTACTTCAGATGAGGTCTGCATCTCTAAGGCAACATGACCTTCACGTTTGTAAGACCTTTGTTCAGTTTTTGCTTTTGCAATCAGTTCAACAGTACATTGACATCAAGCTCAAGGTATCTCAGAAGATTGCCAACTCAGTCTTGAGAGCTTGCTGCTAAGAGGAAGTTCAAAGTGTTTCGAAACCCACCCCAGTCGACCATGGAGTTTTGAAAAGTTTGGAGGGGTTCTGTAGACTATCTAAAAAATATAGTAAAAGCAAGTCAACAGATGACAGAGCCTATACTCTAGATGCGAGTCTAATCAAAGTCACTTATTCAGTACCAAGACGCAGGGCTCAAAGATCGCGCCCCAACATCCCTCAATGCCAAGACGCAGGGTTCGAAGCTCGCATCTCAGCACCATTTCAATTCCAAGACATAGAGCTTGAAGTCCGCGTCTCAAACGCAAAGTTCAAGGCACGCATTTGACATCACATTAATGAGGAGACACAGAGTTGGAGGCTCGCATTTCAACACCACCGCGACGCCCAAAATGCGGAGCTTAAGAGCCGCACCCAGCGTTACCTCAATGCTCAAACGTGGAGCTCAAACCCATATTTCAGCTGGAAAGGAGCCCTGCGTCTCAGTTATAACTACCCCATCACTGGGTTAAGTACTGCCCATGTAATGAGGGGAGTTAACTGGGTTTTAGGGGACAGTTACCCCTAGAACCCCTATAAATAGCACAATTTGCTATTGAAAGCGGTTGGGATTTTGAACTGAGGAAGATTAGCTTTACAAAGAGTTTAACTCTTCTACCAACTTGCTGAGTTCAAGTTTTTTACTAAGTCTCTTTGAGATTTCATGGAATAGGTGCTGTGCTACTCCATTCGTGATCCAAGAGGAAAAGTTCTGAAGAAGCATTGACGTTCACGCGGTTAATGAAAAATAAGATTCACTTTCCACCGCGATGTAAAGAACCCAGCCTTAAGTAAAGAAGGGATCTGAGCTTGAGTGTCTTCTCTCTCTATAGTTGAAATTTGAATTGTTGTAACTTTTCATTGATTCAAGAAAATTTTGCAATATACTTTCAACTTCCCTCCCCGTACGGAGATGAAGTCTCCCTCTAAGCCCCAATCAGCTAGAGCGAGTAGCTTTTCAAGCCAGCCACGCGCCAACAAGTAGTACCCCTTCAAAGACGAGCATATCAATTCATTGTTCAAATTACTCAACAAGAGTAACAGACTGAAGCTTCTTGAAACTAGACGTCCTGAAGAGGTAGGCAAGACCGATAACCCCAATCACTACTTGTACCACATGATGCTGGGGAACCTTTCCAAAAGCTGTTACATCTTCAAAGACATTCTCCAAGCTTTGATTGATGCGGAGGTGCTCAAGCTCCGCCCAGAGTAGAAGAAAGTGACAGCCAATATGACGTCTTTCCTTCAGTTTGGGGTACAACCTCCAAGCCAGCCGGAGTGTGGTTCCCATTCTGAAAGGGGAACTAAGGGTGGTCAATACAGACCCACACCACCAGTAGGAAAAAGTCTCATACTTGTTTCTACCCCTCAGGAAAAGATCATGTGGGTTCATCCCGATCTCATGAAAGGCCAGCAATGGACTACTGTTGCCAGCAAGAAGTCCAAAGGGAAAGTAAAAGCTTCACCTTGCAATGTGGTGTGTGCTTCCTCCGGGAAGCAGAAACCAATGTTCCCTCGCTAACTGATTCAGAGGAGGAGACCATCGTCCTTGGCAGAACAAAATGCACCGTGTTGACACTCAAAAAAGACAAAACTCTCAGACAGCTTTCCAACGGTCTGAACGATGTTTAACTTGTCGACATTTATAAAAGACAAGTCACAGACAAACTGACGATCAGTTTTTACCCATCTCGAGGGACAAATCAGCGACTTGGACTCTACTGATCCAGTGAAGCAGACAGTAAGCCAAGATTGTCTTTGAAGAGACCTAAGTAGGCCTAAGATGTTAAGTTAGCTCAACACTTTGCATCGCATGAGCCAAAAGGGATAGCCTCGACTTAGAGGCTAAGTTTGTCTAGATTCTCCTTGAAGCTCTCCACAGAGAGCTAACTTACAGCTTCGCTTGAAGCTAATTCTAGCTTCACCGGAAGCTTTCTTGATAGCTTCTCATGAAGTTTTTCATAGCTCCACAGAGAAATAACTTACAGCTTCGCCTAAAGCTAATTTTAGCTTCGCTGGAAGCTTTCTTGATAGCTTCTCATGAAGCTTTTCATAGCTCTATAGAGAGCTAACTTACAGCTTCGTCTGAAGCTAATTCTACCTTCTCCAAAAGCTAATTCTAGCTTCTTAGGAAGCTTTCTTTCTAGCTTCTCGTGAAGCTCTTTATAGCTCCAGAGAGCTAACTTACAGCTTCACCTGAAGCTAATTCTAGCTTCTTCGGATGCTAATTCTAGCTTCTCCGGAAGCTCTTGATAGCTTCTCATGAAGTTTTTCATTACTCCCGCTGCAGGTCTTTTTATGGTCATCTTTGACCAATTAAATCTCCAGATGCGATCATTGTGATCGAGATCAAATTTGGCAGTTGCTTGACATGATCTCTTGACTCTCCCAATCAGGTAAGAAGATTGTAGGCTGTCTAAAAATCACTAAAAGACAAGCCATTAAAAAGCAGAGTTTCAAGTTCTAGACGCGAAGGCTCAGCACCAAGGCGCGAGGGTCCAACACCCGCGTCTCAACATCAAGGCGCGTAGGCTCGACACCCGCGTCTCAACATCAAGGCGCGTGGGCTCGACACCCGCGTCTCAACATCAAGGCGCGTAGGCTCGACACCCGCGTCTCAACATCAAGGCGCGTAGGCTCGACACCCGCGTCTCAACTTCAAGGCGCGTGGGCTCGACACCCGCGTCTCAGCATCAAGACGCGAGGGTCCAGACCCGCGCCTCAGTTATAACCGCCCTGGTTATTGGGCCAGTCACCGCCCACATAGCGGGGAAGTGGGAAAGTTGGCCCCTCATCGTGGAGCATTTTTAGGGGGCACGTTCACCCCCTAGGACCTCTATAAAAGCCTCGTTTGCTATGAGGTCGAGGAAATCAGAAGAGAGGGGATAGACACAAGGGCGATCAGAAAGGCATCTGGCATCAAGAGGATCAGAAGAACACAGAGAGAGACAGACCGAGACAGGAGAGAGCTCAACTCTTCATCAAGCTTGCTGCGTACAAGCTGCTCTTTACCTACCTCTCTTTGAGAGTTTTGGTAGACAGAGCTATGCTACTCCCTCTACCAGCCAAAGAGAAGATTCCCTGACGATCCCGACGGTCATCCGGTCAACGGAGAACAAGATTCACTCTCCACCGCCACACGAAGAACCCAGCACTAAACAAAGGGAGGATTCAAGACTCAACATCCTCCCTCCCTTATAACTGGAAGGAAAAAGCAGTTTTGTTGTAATTTTTTCATCTGATTCGAGGAAAATTTTACAGTAGTAAAACTTCTTTCTTTTTTCCGGCGCGTACAAGAGATGGCGACTCCGCTGGGGACTACATTTGTCACTGATGAGCAAATCGTGGCGCAGGATGACGTCCTCCGTAAGGGGAAGATGGTCGAATCGCTCATTGTCGAGTTTGACCAGGCGAAGTACGAAGAGTTTCTCTCTTCCGGCTCCAAGAGCCCAAAGACCCGCGTCTGCCGCCGGGTCTCGACGGGGAATGGCCCCGAAGCCCGATCTGTGGCTCTCTCGGGCGCCCCTGCTGCCAACTGTGCCAAGTAAGGTATACGCGCCAACGCCTCTCAGAAGGCCCGCGTGGCCCCAGGCACAACTGCCTTTGCGACCAACGGCGTCGCACAGAACACCCGCCGTCAGCGTCTCTCAGGAGACCCGCGTGGTTAAAATCTCTGATGTTCAGCATCAGGATGTTGTTGGTCTCTCCACCTCCGCGACGCAACCGGAACGCTGAGCGTCGACAGAGGAGAGACGTGCGCGTCAGTTGCAAGTTGGAACCTCTGGTTGTCCGACTGAGGCTAGATGCAGCATACAAGCTGGCGCCTTGCTCGCGCCCCGCGAAGTCCGCGTTTGGCGGCCCAAACGCGAGATTCCTTCAGTTAGGTCCTCTGAGGACCAACTCACCAAACGCCAAGGTGAAGCCCCTGTGCCTTGTCAAGCACAAGAGGCACGCGCCTATAGACGTGGGGCCCAGCAGCCCACTCTCTCTCAAGTGTCTCTGCCCCGACACACCAAGCAGCAACGCGACAGGCGCGTCTTGTCTCAACAGAGACGCCAGACGCGCGCTGAACAGCTGCGGCGCGAGAACCGCGTCCCTGAAGCCTGCGTCCAGGCTGTACGGCACATGGATGCCTCCCATCTTTGACGTTGCGAGGCTAATCTTTTCAATCCCCCTCCCATGGATTTGAGGGATTATTTGACGAAGAAAAGAAGTGCCGATAAGGCCACTTCGTCGTGTTGCTGCCAACGGCTTATCCATATGCTCTCTGAGAGCCGTTACGGATCAGGCGTACATCAGCAGTCTTTAGTCAGACAGCTGACCCTGATCCCCGTCAGCTAAAAGAAGACGCTCCCACAGAAGGAGAACCTTCTTTGACGTTGAGTACCTGGAGCTCACTGCGAATATGACAAGCAGGAGCAAGGGAAAACAACCTGCAGTCAGCTCAGATGAGTCTGACTCTGAACCGGAAGGGGTGTATCAACACACTCGCACCCGGACTGGGGCCATTCCCCCAATTGACTATAATGCCTTAGCCCATGGCATTAAAGTGAATGATTCTCACTCTGCCGTAGCGGAATCGAGGGCTTCGAACTCTTCCGTCGAGAAGGAGACCTCTGCCTACATGACAGGCACTCCTGAGGAGACGGCTAAACGTTTAGAACTGATCCAGAAGGCACAAATGGATATGATTCTTCTCAGCAGGAGGAATCTATCAACTCCCTCAAGCAGGCGATTGCACAGCTGCTCGAAGACAGGAGGAGGTCTCCTCCTAAAAAGTCAAAGGGCAAAGGGAGAAAGGGAGAAAGCTCATCTTCGAACCTTCTGAGGAGACGCGGCGATCTACTTCCGGCTCGTCCAAGTCCTCGTCGCAAGTAAAGGGCGACCAAGACCGGGGAAGGCTCATGCTAAAAGAATGAGTCAACTGGAGCGACGCCTCGAGGCCCTTGCCAATCGCAAAGACCTCCAAGAAGTAGGAGTGGTTCGGCCCTACCCGGCTGAATGGGACTTGGTTCCGTACCCGCCCAAGTTCAAAGCTCCAACTCTCCAAGCCTTCGACGGGAAGGGGTCACCCAACCAGCACATCTACTACTTCAAATCCCAAACCAGGAATGTAGTAGACAACGATGCTATCCTGGCGCGCCTGTTCATCGGCACCCTGAAAGGGCTGGCCTTTGAATGGTTCATGAAGCTCCCAGAAGGTTCTATCAAGAACTGGGGCGATTTGGAGAAGCTGTTCTTAACACGCTTCTTCGAAGATGACTCGGAAGTCACGATGCCCACCCTTTTAGCTACTAAACAGCGAAAGGGAGAGTCTGTTAAGTCTTTCGTGGAAAGGTTTCGGAACGTGGCACTCCGGTGTCCAAGCGGTATGACCCAGGCCACCCTGGTGGAAACATGCCGCCACAATCTCCAAACCTCACTCCTTGCTCAAATAGGAGTTGCTGAAAGCCGCACCTGGAAGTAATTAGTCCAACAAGGTGAACAGGCTGAGGAGATTGTCGCCCGCGTCAGAGCGGAGGAAGGTAAGCCTAGGCCGGAAAGGTCGACAAGGCGTGCGCCAGACACATCCCTCCAAACAAAGCGGAAGGATAATTTTGAAAATCACCTAGAGGGGGGGTGAATAGGTGATAATGCTAATCAATGAACAAATTAAAAATTAAGATGTAACAATCACCCAACAAGATTCACAAGATGAATGAAAGCAAGTAAATATAGCAATGATGATGATAAGCAAGTAATAAGTGCAAGAATGTAAACCAAACGCAAACACAAGGATATGTTATCGAGGTTCGAGCACCCAGCTCTACTCCCCGCCTTCCCCAGAAGGATTCTAGCTACTTCCACTATCACAAAGAAATCACAATTACACCGGAGTACCCAACTCCACAATCTCAATTACAAGCAATTCTGAGTAGTCAAAAGACCACAAACTCTCTCTTTCAAAAGTCTCTTCCCTTACAAAAGGTCCTTAGAGAACAATGAGTAGGAATGAAGCTCTTGTTGTAAGTGAAGAAAGAAAATTAAATCAGAGAGTATTTCAAAAACACTTCAGAAAATGAGAGAGAATTTCAGCACAAAAACCAAGAAACAAAGCTCTTTTGAATGCCTTAAACTTTTGAATTTTTCTTGTAAATAATTGTTGTAAGCAATCTCTCCCCAAACAACCCTATTTATAGGAGAGGGCTAGGGTTTAGGGATAAAACATAATTAGGATTAATCAGAGAGTATTAGGTTTGAAATATACCCTTAAACAAATTTTAAACACAAAAAGACAAAATATAAAACAGCCCAGAAAATAGCCGTTTACTGTTCAACGGCTAATCCGGTCGACCAGTCGGTCGACCGCCTATTCAAAAATAGAGCTGTTGCAGGCATACGGTCGATCGCCCGGTCGACCCAATAAACCCGAGAGCAAAGTCACAACAGTCAGGTCGACCGCCCGGTCGATCGGCAAACATGCACACTGATACGTGCATCTGCCAGAACCTCGGTCGACTTGTCTGGTCGACCGGACAAGACTGACACAGGCACGGTCGACTGGTGCGGTCGACCGGCTCAGGTCAAAAGATGAGTTTAAAACACAATTGAAAAGACTTTAATTTTTATGAAAAATATTTAAATAGTACTAAGTATAAAACATAAAAATTGATTTGTAGGCAGAGGATTTTGTATCAAAATATTTTTGTACATTTTATAGAAAATCATCTTAGAAACAATATGTGCGCAAAAACGTGTGTGATTGAGCTTCAAACCTATCTATCATTCTTTAACAAAATTCTAAACCTATAAAACTAAAAACAAATCTTGATGAGCAATCTTCAAGTCTTGAGCCATGCTATGCCTTGCTAGAGCCCCTTCTTCTATGTTCCTTCCTTGATATGCAATATGCCTTCTTTGCTTCATGAAACCTAGAAGTTGTTGCAATAGCTAAGCAATGGCCTCCAAATATGGTACTAACCTGAAACTTATCTTAAACAAACTCATTAGTACCAAATAGCACTAATTTGGTTTGTCATCATCAAACTCAATAAATGGAGAGTGTAACCTTTTGGGCCAACAATCTCCCCCTTTTTGATGATGACAAAACAAATAGGCTACAAGATAAAAATATAGGGGAGGAGAAAACTCCCCCTCAAATTATGCTATATAAAGAAAACATTTAAACTTAAAACACAAGAATTTATTGAAAACATAAAAACATATATGCTCTTGATATCAATTTAAATCAATTGAAACAATAATGAAAATCACATGTTATTTTCTTGATACTAACAAAGCACAAGAATTCTTAAAAACGCATGAAAACAAAACAAGACAAAAAAAACATATATAAACATATAAACTCATATGGAACCAAAATCATATAAATTTATTTTTATCATGCACTAACTTATTCTCCCCCTTTTGTCATACATCAAAAAGGGTTAGGAATCACATGTTTAATCAATAATACAAACATTAAGTTCTCCACAAATAAACGAAAATCTAGCAAAATCAAGAGTTTAGTGAAAATATCGGCTAGTTGCAAATCCGTAGAAACATAATCAATATCATATCATCTCAAAATGATCTCTAAGAAAGTGATATCTAATCTCAATGTGCTTGGTCTTACTATGTTGATTTGCATTCTTAGTCATGTGTATAGTACTATAGTATTATCACAAAATATTTTTTATGATCAAAATGCAAATCAAAATCAAGGAGAGTATGTTTCATCCAAAGGACTTGTGCACAACAAGCCCCCGCGGCAACATACTCCGCCTCGGCGTTGAGAGTGCTACGGAATTTTGTTTCCTAGAGGACCATGAAACAAGACAATTACCAAGAAATTGACATGTCCCACTAGTACTCTTTCTATCTACTCTACAACCCGCATAGTCGGCATCCGAATAACTCGTCATTGAGAAATCTCCGGTTTTCGGATACCATAGACCCATCCCAATAGTGCCCTTAATATAACGAATAATGCGTTTTACCGCAATAAGATGGGACTCTTTAGGACACGATTGAAATCTAGCACAAAGACACACACTAAACATGATATCCGGCCTACTTGCCGTTAAATATAAAAGACTTCCTATCATGCTTCTATATAATTTAATATCAACATTTTTACCTTGGTCATCTTTATCAAGCTTGGTTGTAGTTGCCATGGGAGTGTTGCAAGTCTTTGAGCCTTCAAGTCCAAACTTCTTTACGAGTTCCTTTGCGTACTTGGCTTGACTTATGAACGTCCCGTTTTGCAATTGCTTGATTTGGAGTCCAATGAAGAAATTGAGCTCACCCATTGAAGACATTTCAAATTCAAGTTGCATGACCTTTTCAAAATCCTTGCATAAAAGCTCATTAGTAGAACCAAAAATTATATCATCTACATAAATTTGCACAAATAATATCATTATCAACATGCTTAGTAAATAGAGTTGTGTCTACTTTGCCTTTAACAAAATCATTTGAAATGAGAAAACTAGAAAGCCTTTCATACCAAGCTCTAGGAGCTTGTTTCAATCCATATAAAGCTTTATCAAGTTTAAAAATAAAATCGGGACGAACAAGATCAACAAAACCGTGAGGTTGAGAAACATAAACTTCTTCATTAATAAAACCATTCAAAAATGCACTTTTCACATCCATTTGAAAAAAGTTTAAAATTTTTGAAAGATGCAAAAGCTAGTGTCATCCGTATGGCTTCAAGCCGTGCTACGGGTGCAAAGGTCTCCTCAAAGTCAATTCCCTCAACTTGAGTGTAACCTTGGGCCACTAACCTAGCTTTATTCCTAATGACATTTCCGGACTCATCCATCTTTTTCTAAAGATCCACTTAGTACCAATTATTGGTCTATCGTGGGGCTTAGGAACAAGGTGCCAAACTTGGTTGCGCTCAAATTGATTGAGTTCCTCTTGCATGGCAAGCAACCAATATGGGTCCGTCTCGGCTTCGAGAATGCCTTTGGGTTCAAAATGAGAAATGAAAGCAAAGTTACCACATAGGTCATGTAGTTGGAGCGCGTTGTGACTCCTTTAGATGCATCACCCAAGATGAGCTCCTTAGGATGATTTGTAGCGTATCTCCAAGCTTTAGGAAGCGGTTGAGAGCTTTCCTCTTTATCCTCTTGAACATCACCAATTGATTCTTGCTTTTCTTCTTGAGCGGGTGAGTCCTTCAAGGATAGTCTCTCCATGTCTTCACCTAATGGTTCAATCTCTACAACATTCTCAACAACCACATTAGATTCTTCAAACTTAACATGCATGATTTCTTCAATAGTAAGTGAAGATCTATTAAATACTCTATATGCTTTGCTAGTAGAAGAATATCCAACAAAGATAGCTTCATAAGCCTTAGCATCAAATTTACCCAAATTCTCCTTAGTATTTAAAACAAAACACTTGCATCCAAAAACTTTAAAATATGCAACATTAGGTTTTCTAGAATGATACATTTCAAAAGATGTTTTGGAAGAATTCTTACACACATAAATACGATTTGAAATATAGCATGCGGTGTTTACGGCCTCGGCCCATAAATATTGAGGGAGGTCATATTCACTTATCATTGTCCTAGCCATCTCTTGAAGTGTTCTATTTTTCCTTTCTACTACTCCATTTTATTGTGGAGTCCTAGGACAAGACATTTCATGCTTGATTCCCTTTTCATCACAATAAGTCATGAAGAGTTGGTTAGTTAACAAACTCACCACCTCTATCACTCCTTATTTTTAAAATCGGAAAACCTTTTTCTTTTTCAACTCTTTTTCGAAAAATTTTAAAATGAGAGAAAGTTTGATCTTTATTTTGCAAGAAGAAAACCCAAGTGAAACGGGAAAAGTCATCAACTAAAACAAAATGCAAATCTACTACCATTTAAACTTTTAGTTTGTGTTGGTCCAAAAAGATCCATATGAATTAGTTCTAAGGGCCTAGTAGTCATGATATCCTTAATTGGTTGAAGAAAGACTTGGTTTGTTTCCAAGTTGGCACGCACCACAAATGCGGTCTTTCTCAAACTTCAAGTAAGGTATACCCTTTACTAAATCCTTAGAATTAATTCTAGCAAGATGGTCAAAAGATGCATGTCCTAATCTTCTATGCCAAAGCCAAGAATTCATCAAAAGCATTCAAGCATTTAGTAGAACAATCTAAATTAAGCATGTCAATGATATAAACATTATTGTCACGAAAACCGGAAGAATACAAACATTGGATTTAACATCAGAAATCTTGCAAGAAGAATCATCAAAAATAATTTTAAGTCCACGGTCACAAAGTTGACTAATGCTAAGCAAATTATGTTTTAAACCATCTACTAAAACAACATTCTCTATAATAGGAGATGCACCAATTTGAATGTTACTATACCGATGATAGTTCCTTTGGAGTCATCCCCGAAGGTGATGGAGCCACCTTCTATGTACCTTGATAGGGTTGTGAAGTTATTGATGTCCCATGTCATGTGTCTTGAACAACCACTATCAAGGTACCACCGCTCCCTACGTCTGGAGCCTTGGTGTGTACCTACATCAAATAATTTAGGACTTAATTTTGGTACCTACATTTTCTGGGTCCTAAAGAGTTAGTTTCATTAACCCAAATAAGATTATTTGATCTATTAACTTGGTCATAGTAAAATTTAGCTAAATGTCCATTCTTACTACAATATGTGCATCTATATACTCTACCATATTTGAAAGCATAATGAGCGTCGTGATTTGTGAGCATGAGAGAGAGTTGTGAGCATGAAAAGTTTTAGTATGTGTAGTGTGAGCATGTGATATTTTAGCATGAGAGGGTGCTTTTTGGAAAACTTTTCTTCAAGTTTAGTGGTTAAAGGCACAATCTTTCAAAACTTTTTCAAAATCAACCATTTAGTTTTTAAAGAGGAAATTTCTTTTTCATCAACAATAGGAGATTTTCCCTTACAAGAAACCTTGTAGGCATTAAATTCTTCTTGAATAGAAATGAGATTAGAAGAAGATCATCCTTTTCTTTAGAAAACTATAACAAGTTGATTTTGAGAAAAGCAACTTCCTTTTGCAATTTTAAGCATTCAATCTTTTTATTGTCATAAGTTTCAGAAAGTTCAACAAAGGCATGTACAAGAACTTCCTTACTTAGTTCATCATCTTCATCATCATGAGATTGAGGGGTTACCTTAGGAGTGTTTGCCATGAAACACATGTTCGCCGTATCACCTCTTCTTCGGACTCGCTTTCCGAATCCCACATTGCCTTGTATGCTTTTTTTTCCTCCGACTTCTTTGGCTTGAAGGAGGAAGTCATCTTCTTCTTGAACTCCGGGCAATCCGCCATAATATGTCCGGATTTGCGGCAATTGTAGCAAATGATCCTTCTCTCCTCTTTGCCTTCAAATTTTCTCCGGAAGTTGAGCTTGTTCTTCCGATACAACCTCTTGACGTTCCGCACAAGTAGAGTTAGCTCCTCATCTTCTTCTTCGTCTTCTTCATCGTCATCATTGGTGGATGAAGTCTTGAAGGCTATGGATTTCTTCTTTGAAGTAGTGGCCTCTTCTCTTGCCTCTTCTCCATCTCATGGGTCTTTAGGTCCCAATGAGACTAATGAGGTCCATCTCGTCCTTGTCGTTCAATTCTTTTAAGGTGGTGGCCTTTATCTCCCATGAGACGAAGAGCCCGAATCACTTTCCGCACCTTTTGATCGTTGGAGATGTCATCACCTAAGGAAGAAAGACCATTAGTGATTTTAGTAAATCTTGTAATCATACTATCAATAGACTCATCATCAATCATTTTAAATGACTCATATTGGGACCTCAAGAGATCTATCTTAACTCTCTTGACTTGTGAAGTCCCTTCGTGTGTGACCAATAAATGTTGCCAAATCTCATAGGCGGATTGGCAATGAATTACCCGTGTAAGGTCATCCTCATTCAAGGCGGTTAATAGGGAGTTTGGGCCTGGGAGTTAGCCTCATATTCTCTAAAGTTGAAGTCGGTCCAAGTGCTCTCATCACCATCGGGTGCTACATAGGGTTTGGTCAAGGACTTGGCCACTAAGCTACTCAAAAATTGCAAAAATATAGTCATCCTAACCTTCCAAATAGGGAAATTAAGTCCATCAAATTTAGGAGGGGTTTAATGTTATCGGCCATGTTTACTAGTGTATGAATGTATGAATGAAAATGTTGATTAGCAAATTTTAAGGATCTCTCTATGGATGTTAAGCCAAACCTAGAGTCTAAGCTCTGATACCAATTGAAATCACCTAGAGGGGGGGGTGAATAGGTGATAATGCTAATCAATGAACAAATTAAAAATTAAGATGTAACAATCACCCAACAAGATTCACAAGATGAATGAAAGCAAGTAAATATAGCAATGATGATGATAAGCAAGTAATAAGTGCAAGAATGTAAACCAAACGCAAACACAAGGATATGTTATCGAGGTTCGAGCACCCAGCTCTACTCCCCGCCTTCCCCAGAAGGATTCTAGCTACTTCCACTATCACAAAGAAATCACAATTACACGGAGTACCCACTCCAAAATCTCAATTACAAGCAATTTCTGAGTAGTCAAAAGACCACAAACTCTCTCTTTCAAAAGTCTCTTCCCTTACAAAAGGTCCTTAGAGAACAATGAGTAGGAATGAAGCTCTTGTTGTAAGTGAAGAAAGAAATTAAAATCAGAGAGTATTTCAAAAATACTTCAGAAAATGAGAGAGAATTTCAGCACAAAAACCAAGAAACAAAGCTCTTTTGAATGCCTTAAACTTTTTGAATTTTTCTTGTAAATAATTGTTGTAAGCAATCTCTCCCCAAACACCCCTATTTATAGGAGAGGGCTAGGGTTTAGGGATAAAAACATAATTAGGATTAATCAGAGAGTATTAGGTTTGAATATACCCCTTAAACAAATTTAAAACACAAAAGACAAAATATAAAACAGCCCAGAAAATAGCCGTTTACTGTTCAACGGCTAATCCGGTCGACCGGTCGGTCGACCGCCTATTCAAAAATAGAGCCGTTGCAGGCATACGGTCAACCGCCCGGTCGACCCAATAAACCCGATAGCAAAGTCACAACAGTCAGGTCGACCGCCCGGTCGACCGGCAAACATGCACACTGATACGTGCATCTGCCAGAACCTCGGTCGACCGGACAAGACTGACAAGGCACGGTCGACTGGTGCGGTCGACCGGCTCAGGTCAAAAGATGAGTTTAAAACACAATTGAAAAGACTTTGATTTTTATGAAAAATATCTTTAAATAGTACTAAGTATAAAACATAAAAATTGATTTGTAGGCAGAGGATTTTGTTCAAAATATTTTTGTACATTTTATAGAAAATCATCTTAGAAACAATATGTGCGCAAAAACGTGTGTGATTGAGCTTCAAACCTATCCATCATTCTTTAACAAAATTCTAACCTATAAAACTAAAAACAAATCTTGATGAGCAATCTTCAAGTCTTGAGCCATGCTATGCCTGCTAGAGCCCTTCTTCTATGTCCTTCCTTGATATGCAATATGCCTTCTTTGCTTCATGAAACCTAGAAGTTGTTGCAATAGCTAAGCAATGGCCTCCAAATATGGTACTAACCTGAAACTTATCTTAAACAAACTCATTAGTACCAAATAGCACTAATTTGGTTTGTCATCATCAAAACTCAATAAATGGAGAGTGTAACCTTTTGGGCCAACAATCTCCCCTTTTTGATGATGACAAAACAAATAGGCTACAAGATAAAAATATAGGGGGAGAAAACTCCCCCTCAAATTGTTATATAAAGAAAACATTTAAACTTAAAACACAAGAATTTATTGAAAACATAAAAACATATATGCTCTTGATATCAATTTAAACCAATTGAAACAATATGAAAATCACATGTTATTTTCTTTACTAAACAAAGCACAAGAATTCTTAAAAACGCATGAAAACAAACAAGACAATAAAAACATATATAAACTCATATAAACTCATATGGAACCAAAACCATAAAATTTATTTTTATCATGCACTAACTTATTCTCCCCCTTTTTGTCATACATCAAAAAGGGTTAGGAATCACATGTTTAATCAATAATACAAACATTAAGTTCTCCACAATAAACGAAAATCTAGCAAAATCAAGAGGTTAGTGAAAATATTGGCTAGTTGCAAATCCGTAGAAACATAATCAATATCTATATCTCCTTTCTCAAAATGATCTCTAAGAAAGTGATATCTAATCTCAATGTGTTGGTCTTACTATGTTGATTTGCATTCTTAGTCATGTGTATAGTACTAGTATTATCACAAAATATTTTTATATGATCAAAATGCAAATCAAAATCAAGGAGAGTATGTTTCATCCAAAGGACTTGTGCACAATAAGCCCCCGCGGACATACTCCGCCTCGGCGGTTGAGAGTGCTACGGATTGTTTCCTAGAGGACCATGAAACAAGACAATTACCAAGAAATTGACATGTCCCATAGTACTCTTTCTATCTACTCTACAACCCGCATAGTCGGCATCCGAATAACTCGTCATTGAGAAATCTCCGGTTTCGGATACCATAGACCCATCCCAATAGTGCCCTAATATAACGAATAATGCGTTTACCGCAATAAGATGGGACTCTTTAGGACACGATTGAAATCTAGCACAAAGACACACACTAACATGATATCCGGCCTACTTGCCGTTAAATATAAAAGACTTCCTATCATGCTTCTATATAATTTAATATCAACATTTTTACCTTGGTCATCTTTATCAAGCTTGGTTGTAGTTGCCATGGGAGTGTTGCAAGTCTTTGAGCCTTCAAGTCCAAACTTCTCTTACGAGTTCCTTTGCGTACTTGGCTTGACTTATGAACGTCCCGTTTTGCAATTGCTTGATTTGGAATCCAAGGAAGAAATTGAGCTCACCCATTGAAGACATTTCAAATTCAAGTTGCATGACCTTTTCAAAATCCTTGCATAAAAGCTCATTAGTAGAACCAAAAATTATATCATCTACATAAATTTGCACAATTAATATATCATTATCACATGCTTAGTAAATAGATGTGTGTCTACTTTGCCTTTAACAAAATCATTTGAAATTAGAAAAACTAGAAAGCCTTTCATACCAAGCTCTAGAGCTTGTTTCAATCCATATAAAGCTTTATCAAGTTTAAAAACAAAATCGGGATGAACATGATCAACAAAACCGGAGGTTGAGAAACATAAACTTCTTCATAATAAAACCATTCAAAAATGCACTTTTCACATCCATTTGAAAAAGTTTAAAAATTTGAAAGATGCAAAAGTGCTAGTGTCATCCGTATGGCTTCAAGCCGTTGCCTGCGGGTGCAAAGGTCTCCTCAAAGTCAATTCCCTCACTTGAGTGTAACCTTGGGCCACTAACCTAGCTTTATTCCTAATGACATTTCCGGACTCATCCATCTTGTTTCTAAAGATCCACTTAGTACCAATTATTGGTCTATCGTGGGGCTTAGGAACAAGGTGCCAAACTTGGTTGCGCTCAAATTGATTGAGTTCCTCTTGCATGGAGCAACCAATATGGGTCCGTCTCGGCTTTGAGAATGCCTTTGGGTTCAAAATGAGAAATGAAAGCAAAGTTACCACATAGGTCATGGAGTTTGGAGCGCGTTGTGACTCCTTTAGATGCATCACAAGATGAGCTCCTTAGGATGATTTGTAGCGTATCTCCAAGCTTTAGGAAGCGGTGAGAGCTTTCCTCTTTATCCTCTTGAACATCACCAATGATTCTTGCTTTCTTCTTGAGCGGGTGAGTCCTTCAAGGATAGTCTCTCCATGTCTTCACCTAATGGTTCAATCTCTACAACATTCTCAACAACCACATTAGATTCTTCAAACTTAACATGCATGGTTTCTTCAATAGTAAGTGAAGATCTATTAAATACTCTATATGCTTTGCTAGTAGAAGAATATCCAATAAAGATAGCTTCATAAGCCTTAGCATCAAATTTACCCAAATTCTCCTTAGTATTTAAAACAAAACACTTGCATCCAAAAACTTTAAAATATGCAACATTAGGTTTTCTAGAATGATACATTTCAAAAGATGTTTTGGAAGAATTCCTACACACATAAATACGATTTAAATATAGCATGCGGTTGTTACGGCCTCGGCCCATAAATAATGAGGGAGGTCATATTCACTTATCATTATCCTAGCCATCTCTTGAAGTGTTCTATTTTTCCTTTCTACTACTCCATTTTATTGTGGAGTCCTACGACAAGACATTTCATGCTTGATTCCCTTTTCATCAAATAAGTCATGAAGAGTTGGTTAACAAAACTCACCACCTCTATCACTCCTTATTTTTAAAATCGGAAAACCTTTTTCTTTTTCAACTCTGTTTTCGAAAAATTTTTAAAATGAGAGAAAGTTTGATCTTTATTTTGCAAGAAGAAAACCCAAGTGAAACCGGAAAAGTCATCAACTAAAACAAATGCAAATCTACTACCATTTAAACTTTTAGTTTGTGTTGGTCCAAAAAGATCCATATGAATTAGTTCTAAGGGCCTAGTAGTCATGATATCCTTAATTGGTTTGAAGGAAGACTTGGTTTGTTCCCAAGTTGGCACGCACCACAAATGCGGTCTTTCTCAACTTCAAGCAAGGTATACCCTTTACTAAATCCTTAGAATTAATTCTAGCAAGATGGTCAAAAGATGCATGTCCTAATCTTCTATGCCAAGCCAAGAATTTTCATCAAAAGCATTCAAGCATTTAGTAGAACAATCTAAATTAAGCATGTCAATGATATAACATTATTGTCATGAAAACCGGTAAGAATACAAACATCGGATTTAACATCAGAAATCTTGCAAGAAGAATCATCAAAAACAACTTTAAGTCACGGTCACAAAGTTGACTAATGCTAAGCAAATTATGTTTTAAACCATCTACTAAAACAACATTCTCTATAATAGGAGATGCACCAATTTGAATGTTACCTATACCGATGAGTTTCCTTTGGAGTCATCCCCGAAGGTGACGGAGCCACCTTCCATGTACCTTGATAGGGTTGTGAAGTTATTGAGTCCCATGTCATGTGTCTTGAACAACTACTATCAAGGTACCACCGCCCTACGTCTTGGAGCCTTGGTGTGTACCTACATCAAATAATTTAGGACTTGATTTGGTACCTACATTTTTCTTGGGTCCTAAAGAGTTAGTTCATTCACTTAACCCAAATAAGATTATTTGATCTATTAACTTGGTCATAGCAAAATTTAGCTAAATGTCCATTCTTACCACAATATGTGCATCTATATACTCTACCATATTTGAAAGCCTAATGAGTGTGTGATTTGTGAGCATGAGAGTTGTGAGCATGAAAACTTTTAGCATGTGTAGTGTGAGCATGTGAATTTTTAGCATGAGAGGTGTGCTTTTTGGAAAACTTTTCTTCAAGTTTCTTAGTGTTAAAGGCACATCTTTCAAAACTTTTTCAAAATCAACCATTTTAGTTTTTAAAGAGGAAATTTCTTTTTCATCAACAATAGGAGATTTTCCCTTACAAGAAACCTTGTAGGCATTAAATTCTTCTTGAATAGAAATGAGATTAGAAGAAAGATCATCCTTTTCTTTAGAAACTATAGCAAGTTGATTTTTGAGAAAAGCAACTTCCTTTTGCAATTTTAAGCATTCAATCTTTTTATTGTCATAAGTTTCAGAAAGTTCAACAAGGATGTACAAGAACAAACTTCCTTCTTACTAGTTCATCATCTTCATCATCATGAGATTGAGGGGTTACCTTAGGAGTGTTTTGCCATGAAACACATGTTCGCCGTATCCACCTCTTCTTCGGACTCGCTTTCCGAATCCCACGTTGCCTTGTATGCTTCTTTTCCTCCGACTTCTTTGGCTTGAAGGAGGAAGTCATCTTCGTCTTGAACTCCGGGCAATCCGCCATAATATGTCCGGGTTGCGGCAAATTGTAGCAAATGATCCTTCTCTCCTCTTTGCCTTCAAATTTTCCGGAAGTTGAGCTTGTTCTTCCGGTACAACCTTTGACGTTCCGCACAAGTAGAGTTAGCTCCTCATCTTCTTCTTCGTCTTTCATCGTCATCATTGGTGGATGAAGTCTTGAAGGCTATGGATTTCTTCTTTGAAGTAGTGGCCTCTTCTCTTGCCTTCTTCTCCATCTCATGGGTCTTTAGGTTCCCAATGAGACTAATGGTCCATCTCGTCCTTGTCGTTCAATTCTTTTAAGGTGGTGGCCTTTATCTCCCATGAAGACGGAAGAGCCCGAATCACTTTCCGCACCTTTGATCGTTGGAGATGTCATCACCTAAGGAAGAAAGACCATTAGTGATTTTAATAAATCTTGTAATCATACTATCAATAGACTCATCATCAATCATTTTAAACGACTCATATTGGGACCTCAAGAGATCTATCTTAGCTCTCTTGACTTGTGAAGTCCCTTCGGTGTGACCAATAAATGTTGCCAAATCTCATAGGCGGATTGGCAATGAATACCCGTGTAAGGTCATCCTCATTCAAGGCGGTTAATA
>JAVJIF010032516.1:0-139373 GCA_038442645.1 Agave tequilana | reverse complement strand
TCTTTGCCTTCAAATTTCTTCCGGAAGTTGAGCTTGTTCTTCCGGTACAACTATTGACATTCCGCACAAGTAGAGTTAGCTCCTCATCATCTTCTTCGTCTTCTTCATCGTCATCATTTGTGTGATGAAGTCTTGAAGGCTATGGATTTCTTCTTTGAAGTAGTGGCCTCTTCTCTTGCCTTCTTCTCCATCTCATGGGTCTTTAGGTTCCCAATGAGACTAATGAGGTCCATCTCGTCCTTGTCGTTCAATTCTTTTAAGGTGGTGGCCTTTATCTCCCATGAAGACGGAAGAGCCCGAATCACTTTCCGCACCTTTTGATCGTTGGAGATGTCATCACCTAAGGAAGAAAGACCATTAGTGATTTAGTAAACCTTGTAATCATACTATCAATAGACTCATCATCAATCATTTTAAATGACTCATATTGGGACCTCAGAGATCTATCTTAGCTCTCTTGACTTGTGAAGTCCCTTCGTGTGTGACCAATAAGTATTGCCAAATCTCATAGGTGGATTGGCAATGAATTACCCGTGTAGGTCATCCTCATTCAAGGCGGTTAATAAGGAGTTTGGGCCTTGGAGTTAGCCTCGTATTCTCTAAAGTTGAAGTCGGTCCAAGTGCTCTCATCACCATCGGGTGCAACATAGGGTTTGGTCAAGGACTTGCCACTAAGCTACCCAAAAATTGCAAAAATATAGTCATCCTAACCTTCCAATAGGGAAATTAAGTCCATCAAATTTAGGAGGGGTTTTAATGTTATCGGCCATGTTTACTAGAGTATGAATGTATGAATGAAAATGTTGATTAGCAAATTTTAAGGATCTCTCTATGGATGTTAAGCCAAAACCTAGAGTCCAAGCTCTGATACCAATTGAAAATCACCTAGAGGGGGGGTGAATAAGTGATAATGTTTAATCAATGGACAAATTAAAAATTAAGATGTAACAATCACCACACAAGATTCACAAGATGAATGAAAGCAAGTAAATATAGGCAATAATGATGATAAGCAAGTATGAGTGCAAGAATGTAAACCAATCGCAAACACAAGAATATGTTATCGAGGTTCGAGCACCCAGCTCTACTCCCCGCCTTCCCCAGAGGATTCTAGCTACTTCCACTATCTCAAAGAAATCACAATTACACCGAGTACCCCAACTCCACAATCTCGATTACAAGCAATTTCTGAGTAGTCAAAAGACCACAAACTCTCTCTTTCAAATGTCTCTTCCCTTACAAAGGTCCTTAGAGAACAATGAGTAGAATGAAGCTCTTGTTGTAAGTGAAGAAAGAAAATTAAATCAGAGAGTATTTCAAAAACCACTTCAGAAAATGAGAGAGAATTTCAGCACAAAAATCAGAAACAAATCTCTTTTGAAAGCCTTAAACTTTTGAATTTTTCTTGCAAAAATTGTTATTACCAATCTCTCCCCAAACACCCCTATTTATAGGAGAGGGGCTAGGTTTAGGGATAAAACATAATTAGATTAATCAGAGAGTATTAGGTTTGAAATATATCCCTTAAACCAATTTTAAACACAAGAAGACAATAAAACAGCTCATTAAAAACTGCCCGTTACTATTCAACGGATAGTTCGGTCGACTGGCCGGTCGACCGCACGTTCAAATTATGACCGTTGCAGGCCAGCGGTCGACCGCCCGGTCGACCCAATCTATCCGAGAGCAGACTGAGTTACAGTCGGTCGACCGTGCGGTCGACCGCAAAAACGTGCACACTGATACATGTACACCCAGAACTACGGTCGACTGGTCCGGTCGACCGGCCAAACCTGTCATAGGTCCGGTCGACTGTCCGGTCGACTGGCTCAGGTCAAAAACCAGGTTTTGGACAGAAAATTAAGGGATTTTGATTTTGACAAAATACTTTTGAACAGGGATTAGCATAAAACACAAATATATATCTGTAGGCAAAATCTTGTATGCAAAATATTTTTGTATAAATTATAAGAAATTATTTTGGATTAAGTGTGTGCGCAAAAACGTGTGTGATAGAGCTTCAAACCTATCAACTATTCTTTAACAAACTATAAATCTAAAAATAATTAAAGAATTCTTGAGCAAGCTTCAAGTCTTTGAGCCATGCTATCCTTGCTAGAGCCTTCTTCTTCTATGATCCTTCCTTGATGTGCAATATGCCTTCATAACTTTATGAACCTAGAAGTTGTTGCAATAGCAAGCAATGCCCTCCAAACATGGTACTTGTCCTGAAACTTATCTTAAGCAAATTCATTAGTACCAAATAGCTCTTATTTGGTTTGTCATCATCAAAACATAAAACAATTGGAGAGTGTAACCTCTTGGGCCAACAAGACGAGAGGGCAGCTAAAATATCAGGCAAGTCAAAGTTATTCATGACGTAATGATGTTTAAGAGTAATTTACTCTAGAAATAAAATTTTAAGGAATTGCAAATCTGGTGACATCCAATGCTTTATTATTTTTGGGATTCTTATATATATGGATGAACCTGATAAGACATCTTTACTTCTGCAGATGGAGATTCTGAGATGTCAGGATTTTCATTCGTGTTTCAGGATTGGATGGTTCGAGTTGGGAAGTAGATACTATAGACTGAGATTACGAGTCAGACGAGACTGATCCAGAAATGATTTTTCATGACCCTATAGGTATTGATGATGAGGTGAGCGTGGAGGAATAAAGAACATAGATATGGTGGTTGATGCTGAGAGTGTCATCAGGGACCTACCAATAACTGAGGCTCATGATGCGCCCCTCAGTGACGAGATAGAGTCCTAAGAAAGGATATCCTTTGGAGGTATTTGGTGGAACTCTAGCTGGATCCAAAACTAGGACCTATATCATGATCATGATTGTTGGAGATGTGATGACGATACCATAACAGAAGGTGAAGAAGACCTAGAGGAAGAAGATCCTGAAGAATAAGACCCAGAGAAGAAGATCTTGAGGAAAAATGCCAAGAGGAAGAGGATCCTGAGGAAGAAAACCCATAAGGAAAGGAATCAGGGGATAACAGTAAAGATGGAAGCTCCACTGGTTCTAATGTAAATCCCTGAATTAGAATGGGATGTATAGTATTTTGGAAAAAATGTCTTGGCTCGCCTATTTTTTTTTGAGCCTTTTGGGGTTGAAGGGTTTATGTATTTTGTAAGAAAATGTCTATGGACAATGTGCTTAATCATGATATTTTGTATGTTTTGTATAAATGCACATAAATGTAAATCTTGTTAAGTAACCCTTTTTGAAGTTATAAATAGAAGTAGTGGTTTATGTATAAAAAATTTGTTTTGTGTTGTGAATGTTATTAATAATAAATTGATTGTTCTTTTAGGGGTAGATGGACTTGAATCTTCCACCACATGATTCTAATTCTGAAGGTAATGCCCACTGCAAAACACAGTTGGGAGTGTCCATCTCCCGATTAACCACAAGATCATGGTAGAACTACTTAATGAGAATCAGAGAGTCCCTGATAGAATGCCTGAATGGTGGCACAATTGATAACAAAGAACAACTCACATAAAGCTCTAGAACAATTTCAGAAGCTGCACCGCCAGCATTTAAGGCGGAACTGCCCAATGCAAGCAGAAGAGAGGCTCCGTCAGATTGAAAAAATACTAGATGTTATGAAATACATTGAGAATCAAAAAGTATCTTTTACCACTTTTATGTTCCAAGGGAGGCATAACATTGGTGGAAGATGGTAAAGGGTGGAGCGAAGTCTGCCGGGGAAGAGATCTTTTGAAATTTTCTGGTCAAGAAATACAATGAAAAGTACATACCGGGGGTAGCAAAGGATAAACTCGCCTTGGAGTTTCAAGATTTAAAATAAGGACGAATGTCAGGGAGTTAGTATGACATCAGATTTACACAACTATTAAGATATGCAGTAGGGTGAGTCCATGAGAGCAAAAAAACAAAAAAGATTTGTAAGGAGATTGAGGCTTGATTAGAAGCAAATTGGATCGTTTCAATTCCAAATCAACATTCAAGCTATAGAGAAGGCACTAGAAGTTGAACGAGACATATTGGAAGACTAGAAAGGCCCGAACAAGGAATTTCCTCCACATAAGCGTCCCCGATAAACAGGAGATACATATCTCTGGAGGGTCAAACTTTAAATTAATAGAAATACGAGATCCTTGGTAATTCCAACTTCAAGATATCATGGTGGTACATGGAATAGAGGGTTGCATCGGCCCTAATCAATACCTCTCCCTCGTCCAAATCTTTTTAGGAACCCATGATGTCCCAGGTGTAACAGGAACCATGTGGTCAACTGTATTCAAGGCAAGCAATATTTCATATGTGACATATTGGTCACATGAGAAAGGAGTGTCCAAACCAAGATGGATACCTAAGCATGGGATTTGGGACTGAAAGGCGAACTATGGGCGCTGCCTCATCCGGGACCATCAGGAACCTCCAGACGATCATTCAACACAACCAGACCGACAATGACTCAATTTTCAGTGCAACAACCTAGAGCTCAGGGGAAGATGGATGTCTTGACTCAGCAGGAAACTCAAGCATCAAATCCTGTAGTGGAAGGTATTACCTGCATAATGGGGCAAACTGCCCAAGTATTATTTGATCTTGGTGCCACACACTCTTTTCTTTCTGCTACACTTGCATTCAAATTAAACAAGAACCTGAACCCTTAAATTTTAACTAATTATATCAACCCCTATAGGTGCAGAAATGATTGCTAATGGTGCAGAAATGATTGCTAATAGGTGCTATAGGAGATGTGAAGTTATGATAGAAAGTAAAAACATGGGTCGACCTAATAAAACTAGGGGAAAGGAATATGATGCCATTTTAGGATTGAATTTGTTATCAACTCACCATGCTCACGTAGATTGTCACCAAAAGAGGGTAACTTTCAAAATGGAAGGAATCTCAGAATTTAGCTTTGAAGGAGTAAAGAATGGGAAGAGGATACGGATCATCTCGGCTATTAAAACAATGAAACTGCTGAGACGAGGGTGCCAAAGATTTCTAGCAGCCGTGATAGATAAGAAGGAAGCTGAATTAAAATTAGAGAATATAGCAGTGGTGAAGGAATATCCCAATGTGTTTCCGGAAGAGTTACCAGCTTACCCTTGGACAGGGAAATCAAATTCTCTATTGATTTACTCCTAGGATCAGGCCCTATCTCTAAAGCTCCTTATAGAATGGGTCCAGCAAAATGAAGGAATTGAAGGATCAACTGCAAGAAATGTTGGATAGTGGGTTCATTTGACCCAGCATGTCACCCTGGAAAGCCCTAGTGCTACTTGTTAAGAAGAAGGACGGGAATATGAGATTATGCATTGATTATAGAGAGTTGAACAAAGTCACCATCGAGAATCGATATCCGCTCCCTAGGATTGATGATTTGTTTGATAAACTTCAGGTGCCAGTGTATTTTCTAAAATTGATATAAGATCAGAATATCACCAATTGAAGAGTAAATAAGATGACATACCTAAGACTGCTTTCAAAATCAGATATGGGTATTTTGAATTTCTTGTAATGCCGTTTGGACTAACCAATGCTCCGGAAGCATTTATGAACATGATGAATAGAATATTTCAACCATATCTTGATCGATTTGTGATAGTATATTTTCATGACATACTAGTCTACTCCAATAATAAGAAGGAGCATGAGGAGCATTTGAAGATAATACCAAACATTTAAAGAAAAATAACTAAATGCAAAGTTTAAAAAGTGTGAGTTCTAACTAGATCAGGTGAGCTTCCTCGGGCACACCATATCTAGTGAAGGAGTGTCAGTCGACCCGGTAAAAATTGAGGCGATCAAAAATTGGCCCCAACCCACCAATGTTAAGGAGATCAAAATTTCTTAGTTAGGCTTAGCCGGTTACTATCGAAGATTTGTAGAAGGGTTTTCTAAAATAGTAATTTCCCTAACCATGCTAACCAGAAAAGGTATCAAGTTCATTTGGGTCGAGGGCCAGAAGAAAAGCTTTCAAGAATTGAAGGATAGGCTAACTTCGGCTCCAGTCCTAGCTATGCCTTCAGGGACCGAGGATATGTCATATATAGTGATGCCCCAACAAGGGTTGGGTGTGTGGTTGATGCAACACGATAGGGTTATAGCCTAACCTCTAGACAACTAAGAAATCATGAAAAGAATTAACCTACTCATGATCTAAAATTTGCTGCAGTTGCTTTTGCCTGAAGATATGAAGACATTACCTGTATAGAGTATCATGTATAATCTATATAGACCACAAAAGTTTGAAATACATATTCACTCAAAAAGGATGAACATGCAACAATGAAGATTGTTAGAGTAGATAAAAGACTATGACCTGACCATTCATTATCACTAGGGGAAAGCCAATGTGGTAGCCGATGCCCTAAATCGAAAGTCAGGAGGATCACTAGCCGTATTGATAACTCAACAATCAAGACCATTGAAGGAGTTAGAAAGGATGCAATTGAAAATCTGAATAAAGGGACCAAGTTAGCATTCAAATATAACCTGTATGACCAAATCAAAGAGGCACAACAAGGGGATGACAGGATAAGAAGAATTTGGATAAGGTTCAAGGTGGGAAAATTCAAGGTTTCACCTGCGATAAAGGGATATTGAAATTTGGACACCGTGTGTGTGTTCCACAAGATGCAAGGCTCAAAGAGGAAATTATAGCAGAAGCTCATCACACTTCCTATACGGTATATCCTAGAGCAACAAAGATGTATCAAGATCTTCGAACGAATTTCTGATGGGAAGGAATAAAAAGAACATAGCTAACTTTGTGCTAAAGTGCTTAACATGCCGGCAAGTTAAGGCCAAACACAAGAAACCCCCAGGATTATTGATGTCCTTACCATCCCTGAGTGGAAGTGGAGTTACATTACTATAGATTTTGTTACAGTATTTTCCCCGATCACCTCAAGGACGTGACGCTATATGGGTAGTCTTGGATCAACTCACAAAGTCTGTACATTTCCTATCCATCCAAATGAATTACTCGATGGAGAAGTTGGCACAGATTTACCTTCGAGAGATAGTTCAGAAACAATTGTATCAGACAGGGACTATCATTTTTTATCAAGATTATGGGTGAGTTTATCTAAAGCCTTGGAGACCAAATTACATCCAAGTACTGCGGCACACCCACAGACTAATGGACAATTAGAGAGAACTATCTAGATATTAGAAGACATGTTAAGAGCATGTGTATTAGATTTTGGAGGTAACTGGGAGAAGATATACCATTGGTGGAGTTTACGTATAACAACAACTACCAATCAACTATTGGAATACCACCGTTTGAAGATCTGTATGGTAGAAGGTGTAGGTCCCTCATTTGTTGGGAAGTGATTGGGACCGAGGGTTTTGGGCCCTGATTTGGTGCCAGAAACGACAGAAAATAAGGAAAATAAGGAAGAGGATGAAGGAAGCCCAGAGCAAACAAAAATCATATGCAGACAAGCGTCGCAGGCCTCTAGAATTTGCCATATGAGACATGGGTTTCTAAAAGCGTCCCCCATGAAAGGAGTAGTATAGATCGGCAGGCAGCAACAAGTTAAATTCTCGATATACAGGGCCATTTGAAATATTGGAAAGGATCGGCCACTGGCTTACCGACTAGCCTTGCACCTAGATTGAAAAGATTCATAATGTGTTTCATGTATCCCAGTTATGAAAGTATATACCAGACCCTAGTCACATCCTTAGTTATCCGTTATTACAAATTCAAGAAGACTTATTTTATACAGAAGAACCGGTATAAATCCTAAATCACAAGGTGAAACAGTTAAGGAACAAACAATCACATTGGTGAAGGTACCATGGAGGAGTCAAAAATTGAAGAAGCGACATGGGAAACTAAGGAAGATATGTGAAAATTTTATCCATGCTTATTTGAAGGTATGCTAAGTTTCAAGAATGAAACTTTCTTTAGGGGTTAGACTGTAACACTCGGTACCTAATAACTTCAAATTAACACTCGTAAGTATTAATAAGTGAGCTTTGTATACTAATTAGCCATTCACCTTCATTAAATAAATTGATATGTAAAATTTTCCCTAGAGATTATGAATATTGACAGAAGAATCATGACTTTGTGCACATAACACGGGTACACTACTAATACTAACGTATACATTGGTATTATACGTATAGTATTTTTCTTTTATTAAAGACAAGAGAAATACAAGATATATATTTTTAATTTCCTAGCTAGTGGAGGGGTTAGGTGTGCATGAGAGGAGAAAATCAAGGGCCAAGATGCCTTTGATTAGAGTGTAGGACACTTGGGGAAATTTGAACCATGACAAAACTTGTAATTAGTTTAATTTGAGGGTTACTAAAGCCAGAATGAGAAAAACTTCTCATCTCTTCTTCCCAAAGAGAAAGAAAACCCTATGGCCGAAACCCTAGAGATTTACTCCTCTTTCTTTCTTTAGAACCCAAAGATCTCTCCTTTTTCTTCTTTTCTTCTTTTTCTTCTTTCCTTTTCACCTCTCCTCCAAACCACGAAGCAAGGGGAGGGTTGCCAAGCGCAACCGCCCCATCTGGCGGCGCCTAGCTCAGCCGCGACCAGGCCAGCGCGGCGGGGCCTCGCTGTCGCGCCTAGGGAGGGGGCCCCACGGGCATAGGAGGAGGAGGGGGAAGGGGCTTCTTGCTAGGGCTAAATCCAACTTTTGGGTGGTGGGTTCAAGCAAAAATCTAAACTTTTAGGGCTCAATTTCACCCTCAAGTAAGGTAATTTTCTGACTGAAATTTTTAGAATTTAAATCCAATTAAATAGTGTGTAGCCCTCATGTTTTGACGGTGTTAGCATTAGAAATTTACTCTCATGCCCTCCTTGTATAGGGTGATTGTTTGGGCACAAGAGGAGTGAAATCTAACCATTTTCAACTTTTGTAGAAGGTGAGTAAACTTAGAAACTCTTGGGGTAGAGATGAGTAAGATAAGAATGTTTCATAACTATTTTTGAAGGGCCATGAAAGTAAATTATGATAATTTATTCGCTATTTTTATGTAAATTTTATAAAGAGAAGAATGCTAGTGTATGGTCTATGGTATATGCTTATATTGGTGTATAGCTTCGTATGTTATGGACGTCATGATACTAAAGTGTAATTCTTTAGAGTGTGATGCTTCTAAAGCTTAAATTATTAAGAGGTCCTAAGTAAATTCTAATAATACGTATTCCTAATTTTCTAGGGAGTGGACTAGTGAGTAGAAGTTGAATCTATAAACCGACAATGGATAGATGAGTAGGGTGATGCTAGTGGCGTGTAATTGTGTACACCGCATAGTGTTGTAGAGGGTCACACACACACACACACACACACCCACACACACAACACAGAGTATGTGTGGATTGTATGTATGTACATTAGTGTACGTGCTTGTATTATTATTCCTATAAAATGTTAGAAATTTTGGGAGGTGATATTATCTTCGTTGATGAATTCTAGATATGGGAATGACTTATCCATATTATTATTCACTTGTGTATAAATGCTCTCACTTGCATAGAAGGAAGAGGCCGGCAGAGGGGGGAAGACGGGGTGAAAATTCTTATATATTATATATTGAAGGAAGGGGTCGACGGGAGCAAGTAGGAGGGAGAAGACGGTTGAAAATTCTTATATATTATATATTGAAGGAAGGGGCCGACGGGAACTAGTAGGAGAGAGAAGACGGTGTGAAAATTCTTACTTATTATATATTGAAGGAAGCGGCCGGTGGGACTAGCATGAGGGAGAAGACGGTGTGAAACTACTTATATATGTATGCATAAAAGGAAGAGGCCGACAGGAGCCGGTAGGAGGGGAAGGTGGAGCTATAAATTGATGCATTCATTTATGTTTGTGATTATAGGACTTCTGTCAGTTCGATATTTATAGGTGGTGCATGTGCTTTGTGTATGCATGATATAAAGTGTGATATCTTTAGTGCTAGTATGGTGTGAGTGTAGTCAAGATGAATAAAGATTAAGAACCAAGTTTTTTTTTTTTTTTACATGATATAACCACTACCACAATACTTATAACCATATAAGTAAGTATAAGATTTCTTATTAAGTTAATCTATTGAATCTTTTACAACGCTATATATGAATTTTCAAGAGATAATGGTTTATTTACTGAGCTGTCAAGCTCACTCTATTCCTTAACAGCATTATTTCAGGTCGTGACAAGGGTAAGAGACCGGCGTAAGATGGGGTGGTATTTGTGTAAAAGGAGTTAGAATGATGGCATCATAAACTTCTCTTTTGCATTTTGCTTGCTCTTTTCTTTTAGCTCTTTTATCCATTTTGGAGACTTTCTGTGTATAAGTGAAGGGGAAAACATGATCATGTGCTTATGAACTTTTAGAATGGTGCAATGTCAAGTGGTGGAAACTTATGAAGTGTATTTTGTCCTTTTTGTTTGAAAGAAAGAATTATGGCTTAACTTGATGGATCCTCGGAACTATCTTATTAGTGGTGTGTGTATTATTATTGGGCATGCTATGTTGCAGATGTTATTATGAAAAGCTAAGATTTATCTTGTTTTGATAGGATAATATTATTATAATGCGTGGGTGCTGCTTGGATGACACACATACACACACACACACACACACAATGTGAATGCTGTTAAAATTGAAGTTAAGCCTTGAAGGCCTTAAATTATGCATATTGTATTCAATCGAGAGGCAAATTCCAAAAGAAATGCTGCCGAAATTTGAGCGATCATTTGATGAATTATTATATATTTTTTGTCTTGCTGTTAAAGTTTTAGTGACTATAGTTAAATCTGATAGCGTACACAACCACCTCTTTGTACTCTCCTCCATCTACTGTCCCCTCCGTACAATCGTCAGGTGGCGAAGGAGCAAAGGGGGTGCAGGCTGCTGCAAAGGAATCGACGAGGGGAGGAGGCATGACGTCAACAGGATCTTCAACGACATCATAAGCCACATCGTCGATCTTATGATGACCCATTTGGCAGCTACCTGCTGCTATAGATATGTAGGAGTAGAGGGCGAGGATCATGCTTAGGCTCACGCACAACACCTCGGTCATTCTCAAGCCCTGCTTCAACACTCGTGTGGAATTTTACTTAATTTTTGATTGATTGATTGCATTATATTGGTGGTTTATGTTGGATTGGCAGTTGATAAATTTGATTGATTGTATTTTTTTCACATTCATGGGTGTTTATTTGAATGTTCGCTATTTCTATAGATTGCATGTCTACTAGAGCTTTTGGTATGATACTCGTTTGGTTCTTGTTTGGATTCTGTGTTGTTATTGTTTGATGCTTTACACTATGTTGATTCGTGGATAATGGCTGATTGAAAATTTATTTAATTGATCAGCCTGATTTTCTGATTGATTGGTTGCATTTTGTTGGTGGTTTATGTTTGCTTGATTTGCGAGTTCGCCAATTTTCACTATTTTTTTGGGTTTACATTGGATTGCTTAATGTTTCAACACTCTCAGGATGTTTGATTGTTCATGTTTGTACAGATTGCATGTCAGAAGTTTTGGTTTAGTTTGGATAATTTTTGGATAGTTGACACTTTTGATTAATGCTTTATGCAAGATTAGCCTGAATGTACATCACATTGTTTAGTTGACACTTTTGATTAATGCTTTATGCAAGAATATGTGTGTGTTTTTATTATGTTCATCTGTCACTGATTATATACATGTTTTCTAGCATATTAACACCAATTTTTAGGCACATGCCATGTACATGACTGTAAAATTATGCCCTGAGGTGATTCATAAAGCTTACTCTTAATAGCTTCATGTGGTAGAATTGGAATGAGCAAGCTCTCTAGCAAGACATTTGCATTAACATCCTGGGATTTTAGATCTCAAACTGGGACTAAACAAGTGAAGTACAATAATTCACATATAACTTTTTTTAAATATCACTTGAAAAGATCGTAGCTCAGTCCGAAATTTGGGGGTTGTTTGTTTCGCCGTAAAAAGGCGTAAAAGTACGTAATTCGTAAATGACTTACAACCCAATTACAACTAGTGTTTTGTTTGGATCGTAATTCGTAAAAGACTTACGCGACTCCAATCTCACTCACGTTGCAACCCAATTACCATTCACTTACAGCCCAGTTCAGTTAATTTTGTGGTCATGCAATTTGTATTATTTTTTTTATGTTAATATTAGTTTTTTTTAATATTTAATATATTTAATATTTATTTGCATATTAAAACTTTTTAAAACACCAATAGTTAATTTTGTGGTCAACTTTTTTACTTATGTCTTACACATCCCGACAGCCAAACACCGTAAAATACAATACACTTTCCCACTTACAACTTTATATTACCAAACAAACACCCTAAACTTACATGTATGTAACTCATTTACAACTGTAAATGACTTTACCATTACGACTTACGAATTACGACTAATTATGACAACCAAACAGACCCTTGGAGCATTCAGAGTTGACAGTGGCCCACGGCCCTCCCATTTGGTCTCTTATTCTCACCCGTGGTAATCACACAATTCACACCACAAACTCAAAAGAGGGGTTGGTTTGATCCTAGACATGTAGCTGACCTATAAAAACTTGCTTATGAACAGCAGGTTATACAAAAATCCCCATGGAGTATAAGACTCACACGGTGACTTACCACCGAGTCATCAGTTGTCTCTCCGAGGAAAGCTCAAAAACAGTTTCTTTTATTATTATTATTACTAGTATTAATATTAATTAAAACTCTCTCTCTCTCTCGCTCTCTCCTCCCTCCCCCCCCCCTTCTGTTTTCCTCAGTTTCCCGACTCCTCCGTCTTATGCTCTGAAGCTTACGCTCCTGGCTTTCTCTGTAAGTTTCTCTCTCTATTTAATCTCTCTCTCTCTCTCTCTCTCTCTCTCTCTCTCTCTCCTCACTCTTTCTTATTCGATTCTCCTAAATGTTCCCACTAAAAATTGGAGCTTGTGGGTGTGAATTCTTTGGTGAAGTTCCCTCCTTTTTCTCTCCTTGTGTATGCTTGTGAATCATTTTCGCCATAATAAATATTATGTCTTTTTTATTTCTAAGTATTATTCTTATGGTTTAATCATGTGGGTATTCGTTGATTATTTGTTAAGGTCATTTTTGTGGTATTTTGGGTATGAGAGAGTTGATTGTGATGATTGTGTTTGGTAATGAGGGTTTAATAATTGTAGTGTAAATTTTGGTTTGGGATTCAGTTTTGACTGTTGGGATTTGAGATTTTTCTCATATGAACTGTGATTCTATTAAAAAATGTGATTTTCTCCTGGGGTTTAGTTTTCTTGCTGATGGAGATTAGGGCTTCAACTGGATATAAATGTTAACTTTTAGCAAATATTGCGTAAGAGGAATTCTATTTAATTCGTTAGCTGCGTTTATTTCAGTTTTTGTTAGAACTGTGAGATTCCCATATTTGTTCGTTTAGAGGAAATTTCTCTTTTTAGGTCCAATGTTTACTTTTACACAAATTACCATGAAATTTTGCATGGTTTATGATTTCCTTTTACTTTGGAAATATCTCCATTATTGGTTTTGTCCATCTCCTTTTCTTTCTGCAGTATTGTTAGGAAAATTTGATCTTTGGGAGGTCTGTGTGGTGACACAGGATATTCAGTTTTGGATGATTAGAAAGCTTTATAACTGCAATTCATTATGTAAAAGCCTATGCTGCTATACGGTTCTGTTTTGTATGGTTTTATAGTTAATTTTTCTTGGTAGATTAAGGACTACAAGTATGGAAAATATCTTGTTTGCGAATCTGAAGATAGGAACTTGTTTAGGTTAATAAGTTGAACATAAACTGAGATATAATTATTCAAGTTTTTGTAAACCAGAAGCTGTTCGCACTGGCAAACTATCAGATCATAGAACTGCAAGTATTGCCTTGAAATTTGGTTCCCACTGAAAGGCCAAGACTGTGATATGCATGATTCATCTCATCATGCATCTACCTATGCTCATGCATCTACACCTGTGGAGTCTCCCTCTAGAACACCTCCTCATATGATCTCTTTTTGCGTGTGGTTTGGCTATATGAAGATCTGGTGACAGTGTTGATGATTTATCACCGATCAAACAATAGAGAAACACCAGTTGAAGACTCGATAGCGGAAGCGGAAGCGTAGAAGATCTACCACTAGTAAGCAATTGAAACTAAATTACCACATAACCAAAAACACAAGATTTAACGTGGTTCGGCAATGTGCCTACATTCACGGGGAGAAGGGGAGAAATATTTATTGAAACAGAGAAGAAAATACAAGCGTTATAAAGATTCTCTCACACAACTCTCAATAGTGGAAAATAGAATTTTTCTTGAATTCTTGTCACACCTTCAAAAGGCCACTCCAGGGGTTTATATGACACCTAGGATGATCCTAATCCTTCACAAACTTCAATAAACAAATCAGCACCGCCTAGAGAAATAGGAAACCTGTATTCAAACCAGGAAACATAACCATAGTAGGAAACTGTCAGAACCCGTATTAAGTCGACTAATACCAATATTAGTCGACTATACCTAGAGTCTGGTCGACTACTGTAATGTAATCTGAGAATCCATCTCTCTGTTGCAGGGCCTAGTCAGTTATACCAAAGTATCAGTCGACTAGCCAATGATCTAGTCGACTAATAAGACCTATTAATCGACTAATAACATGCACAATGCATGTACATATCCGTGCTTAATTTGTGAAACTTTTAACACTTCGATCTGAACCTAAATTCTTTTCCAATGAATATGAGACACTCCAAATACTAACAATCTCTACCTTGACTCATGTTCATTGAGTCCTTCCATAGAAATTGATTTCTGCATCATTCGCTTACTTTCTTTCCCCTTTTTTGTGACTTTACATAGCTCCCTCCCAAGAGCCTGTTCGCCACTTTACCTTTGGAGAATATTGATGAAGTTCAGAGATGCTCTGAACTTTTCCACCGGGATGGTCTTCGTCATCATATCTGCTGCATTCTTCTTTGTGCTGATCTTTATCAAATCGATCACCTTATCATCCATGATCCACTGATGTATCTTGTGATACCTCACATCAATGTGCTTCGTTCGCTTGTGATACCTATGATCCTTAGCGAGATGAATCGCACTCTAATTGTCGCAATGAATTCGAACTGAATCCTGTATGATACTAAACGGCTCAACAATTCTCTCAACAACGCTTCCTTCGATGCCTCAACTGCAGTCATGTACTCCGCCTCTGTCGTTGAAAGAGCAACTTTTCTTGTAATTCTGTCTTCCAACTAATGATGCACTCAGCTACTGTGAAAGCGTAGCCTGTCATAAATCTTTGCTGATCAAGATCTCCCACATAATCTTTATCAACATAGCCTTGTAGTAACTCAGACTTTCTCGTTTTCAATCTCTGAAAAACAAGCCTAGTCTTGCAGTCCCTCGCAGATATCGTAGCATCCACTTCACTACTTCCCAATGTTGCTTTCCTGGATTTGACATGAACTGACTTACTATACTAACTGCATAGGTTAAGTCAGGCCTAGTGCAGACCATAGCTACATGAGTGATCCCACCGCATTAGCATATGGTACTCGAGACATCTCCTCCTCTTTTGATGATTGTGGACACTGCTTGGAGGATAATTGAAGTGATTTGCAAAAAGAGTGGTGACTGATCTTGCTTCTGCCATATTAAATCTCTCTAACATCTTGAGAACATAGATCTCCTGGGATAGCCAAAGTCTGCCTGAGCCTCCGTCTCGAGTGATCTCCATACCTAAGATCTTCTTGACTTCTCCTAAATCGTTCATGTCAAATTTCTTCTTGAGTTGAGCTTTAAGCTTCTGAACGTGTGTCTTGTTTTTCGCAACAATCAACATATCATCCACATATAACACAATATGTCGGATCATTAGTCTGCTTAAAATATACACAACTATCATACTCACATCGGTTGTATCTGTCCTTGATCATGAAGAGTCGAACTGTTTGTACCATTGCCTGGGAGACTGCTTAAGTCCATAGAGGGACTTATTTAGAAGACATATCTTACTTTTCTTAATATAACCTTTAGGTTATTTCATGTATATCTTTTCCTCCAGCTCACAGTGCAGAAACACTGTTTTAACATCCATCTGCTCTAACTCTAGACTAAACTGAACAACTATCATCAATAACATCTAAATATATGTATGCTTGATTAAAGAGAAAAAATCTCATTATAGTCAGTGCCCTCCTTCTGAGCATATTCTTTGGCAACTAACATTGCCTTTTACTGCTCATTATCTTTCTTGTGAAAGACCCATTTGTAACTTATTGCCTTGGAGTCCTTGGGAAAATCGACTAATGTCTATATTTGGTTTCTATTCAAAGACTCCATCTCTTGCTCTATGGCTATAATCCACTTACCTTGGTTATCTGTCTCGATCGCTTGTAACTGTCAGGGTCTCCTGTTTCTGTTACTAATGCGAAAGAGACATGATCATCATTCCAGCCATACCTTGTTGGTGGCATCGTAACTCTGATTAATTGTCTCAACGGTCTAGGTTGCTCTTGAGTAACCTCCTATTTGTCTCTATTCAAATCTGAGGAGTCATCTTCTGACCCTTCAGGCCTTTTAGTTCTCTTTGAGAACTCAACTTTCTTTTCTTGAGTGTCTGCTGAACTATCTGAAGCTCCACCTTGCGCTTTATCCTTTATCTCTAGCTTTTCTCGCATCGTTAATTCTTCGTCAAAGACCACATCTCTGCTGGTAAAGACGCTCCTTTTCTCGGGATCCCAAAGTCTAAAACTCATGACTTCTTTGGTGAACCCGATGAAGATACACTTCTTAGACTTGGACTCCAGTTTGTTCCTTTTCTGATTATCAACCAAACTTACGCCGGGCAACTAAAAATCTGTAAGGTTGAATAGTCCACAGACTCTCCTCGTCATATCTCCTCTGGGATCTGAAAATCAATAGTTGTTGATGGTGACATGTTACCAGATAACTCGCATGATTCACCGCCTCTTCCCAAAATCCTTCTGACATGTCAGCTTGTAATCTGATACTGCGGGTTTGTTCTGTAAGTATCCGATTCATGCGTTCTGCTACTCTGTTCTATTCCGAACGCCCTGAAATACTTAGCTGGTGTTTGATGCCCTTACTTACTAAGTAGTCTTTGAATTCATTAGAGGTATACTCACCTCCATTGCCGGACTTCAAGACTTTCACTTTCCGTCCTGTTTGATTTTTGACCATAGTTTTTCACTCCTTGAACTTCTGAATACTTTGATTTCTGCTTCAAGAAGTATACTCAAACTTTTCTTGAAAAATCATCTATGAAATTAACATAGTACCTAGCAGCCCAATGGATGCTACTGGCGAAGGCCCTCACACATCCGTGTGTATGAGATTTAACAAGTCCTTTGTTTTGTGCTGTAATGTAGAAAAAACTACTCTACATTGTCTACCCATAATGTAAAATTTACAATATTAAGTTTTTAATGTATAATAGCTGGTAAAGCACTCCTTTTGTGTAGGACTCGAAGACCTCACTCGCTCGTGTGTCCAAGACGTATGCGCCAAAGTTTTGTAATATCCTCCTCTGTTGTTGCTGAAGCATTACCAATAATAATGTTTTCTCTCAACTTGTACAAGTTCGCTTTCCGTTCTCCTTTGAGAATCGTCATGGAGCCTCTAGTAACTTTGATTCCTCCATCTGCACCAGAAAACTTGTACTTCGAGCTTTCAAAGCTCCTAATGAGAGAAGATTTTTCTTTAAATCCGGAACGTGTTGAACGTTCGTGAGGGTTCGAACCTGTCCATCAAACATCCTCATACGGATGTTGCTGATGCCAACAGTCTTACACATGACATCGTTTCCCATCAGGACAAAGCCTCCATCATAGGCTTGTAAGTATTGTACTACTCCCTTTTTGGGCACATGTGATATGTGCACCCCGAGTCAAGTAACCAAGCATCTGAGTATTTACCTTTTCCTCACTTAATCGTCAAGACATCACATGAATCCTCATCTGCTTCTTCGACAACTCCGGCTTGATCTAACTTCTACTGGTACTAGCCCCATCAGAATTTTTACCACATTTCTCTTCAGCATTTCCTTATATCTCATACAATTTTTCTTGATGTGCCCTGATTTCTTGCAAAAGTAGTAAGAGAAACTGTTAGAAGCCTCTGAATCCCTTTTGGGTCTCCTACTCTCCCTGTTTTAAATAGCGGCTGAGATATCGTCCGATATCTTCTTTTTTGCTTGCTACCGATACGATATGGGAAAATCGTTCGCCATATCGTTTGCAGCAAAAAAACGGCTGATATTTGAAATATCGGCCGATAAGTCGTCCGATGTCGGCCGATAAATTGCCCGATATATCGTCTGATATGAAATAACTTATTTATTGCACGATTGAGTGCAAATGTACATTGTTTTTTACTGTTTGCATATTACATCATTTTTATTAGGTAAACGATATCTATAACACTAAATCAACTTTTAGTTATAAATATTTCATTATATATAGTGTTTGATATGAACGCCTAATATGCGAGCATATCCCCGATATCTCTCCCGATATCCGATATTTAGAACCTTGCCTACTCTTTGATCTCTCCCTCTGGTCCTTGACAAACAATACTGAGGCCTCATCCGTAAAATTTATCTTCTTCATCAGCTCGTTGTTCTGGAGCATCTACCTGACATCTTCTAACTTTAAGGTCTCCTTACCATACATGATGGTGGTTGCCAAGTGGTCATCACTTGATGAGAAAGAAGAGAGTAACAGAAAAGTTTTGTCTTCTTCTTCTAGCTTAACCTCTAGAACTAACAAGTCGCTTAAAATTTTATTAAAAACATTGAGATATTGTAGAATAGACGTATCGTTCTTCATCCGAAGGTTGTATAATTGCTACTTTGTGAAAAGCTTGTTTGACAAACTCTTCGTCATGTAAAGGCTCTCCAACTTACACCAAAGACTAGCAGTTGTCTCCTCGTTTATCACGTTGTAGAGGATCTCATCTGATATGTACAGTATGATCGACGCCTTTGCAAGTCGATGTCGTTCCACTCATCATCCTCCGTCTTCGATGGCTTCTTCTCAATACCAAGCAGGGCCTTGTGTGTCCCCTCCTTCACGAGTAACGATGTTACTTGCATCTTCCACAACAGGAAGTTGGACTTCCCATCGAACTTCTCCACTTCGAACTTGGTTGTCGTGGTTGTCTTGCTAGCCATCGCTCTGATACCAATTATTGATGATTTATTACCGATCAAATAACAGAGAAACACCGAGTTGAAAACTTGATAGCGGAAGCGGAAGCGTAGAAGATCCATCACTACCAAGCAATTGAAACTAAATCACTACATAACCAAAGACCACAAGATTTAACGTGGTTCGGCAATGTGCCTACGTCCACGGGGAGGAGGGGAGAAATCTTTATTGAAAAAAGAGAAGAAAATGAAAGAGTTACAAAAAGATCTCTCTCTCTCACAACTCTCAATGGTGGAAAAGAGAATTTTTCTTGAATTCTTGACACACATTCAAAAGGCCACCCAAAGGGGTTTATATAGGCATTTAGGATGATCCTAATCCTTCACAAACTTTAATAACCAAATCAGCACCGCCTCAGAGAAATAGAAAACCCACATTCAAACCAAAATAGGAAACGAAACCGTATTAGGAAACTGCCAGAACCCGTTTTAGTCAACTAGGGCAATTTATTAGTCAACTAATACCCAATATTACTCGACTATACCCAGAGTCTAGTCGACTACTGTAATGTAATTTGAGAATCCATCTCTCTATTGCAGGGCCTAGTCGACTATACCAAAGTATTAGTCGACTAGCCAATGATCTAGTCGACTGATAAGACCTATTAGTCGACTAATAACATGCACAATGCCTATACATGTCCATGCTTGAATTGTGAAGCTTGTAACACCTCCACCTGAACCTGAATTCTTCTCCAATGAATATGAGGCACTCTAAATACTAACAAACATAACATAAGGTCTCCCGGAAAAGGGAGCGCAAGTAATTTACCTAACAAATTAATAAATTTGGCATTCTCTGCCCACCAATTTCTTATAAAGTGGCCTCTATTGAGCTCATGGTTCACAGTCGCGGTCTCGGCCGCCGACTCAGCGGGCACTGAGACGGATCGGTCTCGGCGACTCGGATCGGTATCGGGCGATACGTGCAAAACACTACATAGAAAGCTAAAAAATTCTGAAAAAATCACGACAAATCTTAAAAAATGTAGACATCTACATTCATGTATCACATGTTCAAAATATATCACCTAGCACACTAAATATAAAGCAAAACAATAAATACACGCGTCGTCGGTATAAGCATATCAAAATACATGTACAATATAGTAAATTGCACAAACTACATTTATAAATACATGCTAATGTAGTTATTTCTACATTGAATTGCAATGAGGCACAAAATCAGCATCATAATACTGAGTCAACCGAGTCAACTCCGATTCTCGGCCGAGTCAGTCTCCTCTGAGTTGAGTCGACTGACTCGTGACTCGGACTCGTCTCGGAGCGGGCCGAGACGGATACGACTCGGCCGACTCGTCTCCGACTCGGCCGAGTCTTTGAACCGTGATTGAGCTCTAATTAGCTTTTGTGCAGTTTGAAGCTTGATATGTTGCATGCTATTCACTTTATGTACTTTACATCATACATAATATATCGAATTAGGGAGAAAATATGGCTTTGGACTATGTATAATAACTTGCGATTGTTATTATGTTTCTGAAGTTTGAATTGGTATCAACCTAACATTTTGAAAGATTTTTGTAGTTTAGCATTCCTGACTAAATTTTCCAATGAATTTTGCATCGTCAGTTAATGGAAGATACACACACTTGTATCTTCTTTATATATAAATTAATATTGCATCTAAAGTGAGATCTTAATATGGTTTGGAAACATCTTCTACATAAACTTCTTAACTCGAAGAAAACAATAATGATACATTAATGAACATATGAGCAGTTAATTGGAGTGGAACATATCATCTTAAACCATGTTGAACTGAAAATCTTGGAGGAAGCCTTTCCATGCTCTGTTTATTTGGTAGTTGGTTTGTCATCCATGGTCCTCCTAGGCTCCAACATTTTTCAGTTTCACCTAACATTTGATCATAGCTCCAGGATTTTTCAGATAACTGAGTTTAATACTAAAAGTAATCCCCGAGTCTTATTAACTGATTCGAATAGAGAAAACATCCTATTTATTGATGCACAATTCAATTCATAATTTGACATTTACTCTGGTTCCTTCGTGAATAATTCAATTTGTTCTTGCTGAGAGATGGTGTGCTCGGGGAAAATGGCTGGTCTTATGCTTGTTGATTTTTATAACCAAATCTTGTTTGTTTATCTGTTTATTGATTTGTTTTCATATGATTCAATCTGTTCTTGCTGAAAAAGATGGGTGGATATGGAGAGAAATGATGTCTCTTATGCTTATTTGATTCCTGTAAAATTTTCATGTTTGTTTAGTTTCAGCAGAACACTGGATCTTGATCTCAAACTGCAATTAACAGTTTCTAATTGCCCTTGCATGTACTGTGTAGCGTATTGTCTAAGGCTTTTATACCTACTCCTTTTGCCAACTTGATATTCTGAGGATGGCTTCACACCAGAACATAAGTTTATGACTATGACAATTGATAGGCATCATGGTACAATTAGACATAGGGTACAAAATTAACTATTTATAACCTAAAGTTCTCAACAAATCTCATATAAAAAATGATTATTGTTTAGGCCTTTTAGGAAGTATATGGCTTTATAAAGGGTATTTTAAAATACTACGATATGTATGCTGTTCTTGAACTGTTAATTAAACAATATTTGTTTTCTTAGCAGGAGCGAAAGATAAGTTTTGCTAACTTGGATTATGATTCACATGGCAGGGTTGATCTGATCTTTAGATGACCACAATAAAAGTATCGGTGGAATGTTATCTTGGTATGTAGTCTAGTAGTGAAACATCTCTAGGTTGCTTGTTATAATAAATCGTGACAATACAAATTGGTTAAACTATCTTTCTTTCTGGATCGTTTAGGCTAAATGGCATCATAGCGTTGGTTCCAAATACAGTAGTTATGAAGGTTGTAGAATAGAAATATTCATCCACTTAATATGGAGAAGTGTTTATTGGTACAGGTGGTGCTGCATAATTGGTGATACAAGGCTTGGCTTGTGTGATTGTTTGGATATTAGTTTGAAATAATTCATCCTTCTTTGCACTGTGTGATAGTAGTCGGGGGGATTTATCATGGGACAACCCCCTTTCTAATATAATTATATTTCCTATTTTCAGCTACAAACCAGATAACTAATGTGATTATAAGTTTAGTTTATTCCTTTGTTTTATTGGTAGTTTATAATTATTCTTTGAGTGCCATGGGGATGATTAGGTGGGGCTTTACAACTATAAGAATATCCATCCTGAATATCTCTCACAAATTTGTCATATTTTAGAAGCGTACCAAATCTGTACAAAAACATAGTTTTGTTCACAATTTTCTATATGTTAAGAGTAGAAGGAAATGGATAAAATAATGTAATGTTGTAACTATCATCTCCTTATGTTAGAGTAGAAGGATAATGGGTAATATAATTATAAATATAATGTTATAGGTATAGGAGCCTAATCTCTTCACTTGATAAAGACAAGGGAGCCAAACCAGACAGTTCAAGAGCTTCACCTATAAATAGTAAAGCTGTTGAGTCCCCCAAAATTGAAATCTGTGGAAATGTGTCCCATCATTCTCAGTAGTAAAACGATAGGATTATTCATGTGCTGAACCCTACAGTCATCTCTGGACCCTATCAGATTCTTCTTCAGAATTAAGCCTAAAAATGGTAATTTGATGCATGTTTAGTTCTAGTATAAGGTATTAAGTTGGAAATATTTTCAATCATTCTCACTAGTAAGACAATTGGACTATTCATCAGGTGTTAAGTTGGAAATATTTTCAATCATTCTCACTAGCAAGACAATTGGACTATTCATCTTCTGGGTCCTACAGTCGGCTCTGGACCTGATCAGATTATTCTTCAGAATTAAGCCTAAAAATGGTAATCTGATGCATGCTTAATTCTGCTTAATTCTAGTACAAAGTTTCTTTGATTATGTTGTACAAACGAAGCTACCTCTTGTTTTTAGCTTAAACTTTTAGTCTTATTACAATAGTTGAAGACGGCACTAGGAAATGAACTTAAACAAAATCACTGATCTTTATTGTGTGTAACTTATCATTCTACCACTATGCTAGTACCCTGCATGGGCACCCTCAAAATCGATGCTCATGAAGATAGCCATGGCTGAATGGTTTTGTTTGTTAATATATATGACAATGCAGACTGAACTTCCATCAACTTTGCTGGATCTTTTGTGAACTACCATTAAATGTGAACTTCTGGCAACTTCCACTAAATTCCATCTCTGCATATCAATATGGAGTTTAAATGGATTTAGTTGGAGTGGTCTTGATGCAGACATCTAGAGCTGAAGAAAGCAAAAGCACGCTGTTTGGTACGGAGAATGGTTCGTGTAAAGTTTCCTTGAATCAACTGAAAGATTACAACGGACTAATGCTCTGACTATAAGGGAGGGAGGATGTTGAGTCTTGAATCCTCCCTTTGTTTAGTGCTGGGTTCTTCACGTGGCGGTGGAGAGTGAGTCTTGTTCTCCGTTGACCGGCCGAACATCAAGTTTCTCTTATGGATCCTCTCTTTGGATCTACTGGTGGAGTAGCACAGCTCCTATCAGTAATGGAATCTTAAAGAGATTTAAAGAACTTGAACTCAACAACTTAACAAAAAGAGTTGAACTCTTCTCAGGCTACAAGAGCTTCGAGGCCGAACTCTGCTGAGGTAGCTCTCCTCCTCTGCCCATGGCTTCTTGGATTCCTCCATCGGGACTCTCCTCCTCAGCCTTTTTAGAAGAGGTCCCCTCCCCCTGGGTTCCTCTCTTTTGAAGAGGCCCCCCTGCCGTCCTCTAGCTATTCATAGCTATTTATAGAGGAATTAGGGTGTAACCAACTCCTTAAATCTCTCCATAATGGGAGGAGTGTAAAACTCCTTAAATCTCTCCATAATGGGAGGTTATTCCCCATTATGTGGAGAGAAAGTGGGGTGTAACTGACCAAGTTTGTGGCTGTCAGTTATAGCAGAATTGCGGGTCTCGCGCTGGACACGGACCTCGCTCTGATGTTGAGACGCGGAGCTCAAAGGCTCGCGTCTGTGTTGGAACGCGAAGCTGCTCAGGCTTGCGTTTGAGTTGAAACGCGACCTCTGCGTCTGACGACCTCCGCGTTAGAGGTTGGAATGCGACCTCCGCGTCTGACAGAGGATGCGAGGTCTGCGTCTGGCATTGGAACGCGACCTCTGCGTTAGAGGCTGGAACACGGGGTCCGCGTCTAGGAGGTTCGCGTCTGAGCCTTTGTCCGTAGTAATTTTTTGATAGCCTACAGAACCCCCTCCAAAGTTTTCGAAACTCCGTGGTTGACTGAGACGGATTTCGGAATACTTTGGACTTCAGTTGAATCGGGACTTCATGATATCAGATTGGCATTCTTCTGAGAGGCAGTCTCGAGCTTGATCTTGTCTGGGTTCTGGTCTTCGTGAGTGTACTATTGAACTCTTTGAAGCCTCCAAGAAAGATCGTTTGTAATTTGATTGTCGGTGTACTGTTGAACCGGTGGAGTTGTCAATTGCCTCTGCCAGTATACTGTTGAACTGATTGCAGTAGCAGAGACATACTTTTTGTATTGGGGGAAGAGAGGACGCAACTCTCACAGACGCAGTTCTAGCACACTGATCAAGTGGAGACGCGAGCTTCACCAAAGTTGAGATGCGACTCTCAATTATTTGTAGAGACGTGGCTCTCAATTTCTGTAGAGACACAGCCTTTACTTGCTGTTGAGACGCAACTCTTAAGTTCATTGAGACGCGGCTCTGTACTTGAGACGCAAAGTTCACGCTCAAAGCTTCTTTGAAAGAGCTTTAATTGCCAGAGGTGTGATATTAACTTAGCAAATTAAATAACTCTATCGGAGGAATTGAGAAGGTTACTGTCAGAGGTGTGATGTTAACTTGACAGTGAGATCTGGATTTGTGTTTTGAATAAGTTTTGTGGACTTGCTATTCTATTGATGAATAACAAGTGGAGTTTGATCCGCTGGGGATTATGCCAGAGTCTATTATCAGAGGTTTAGTGTTAACATGACTAGAACTCTGCTAGAAATGAAAGTTTGTTGTTAGAGGTATGATATTAACATAACAGTATTTTGAGTAGACTTGTCATTCTATTGAAGAGAATTGACAAGTTGAAATTTTTGGTCAGAGGTGTGATGTTAACTTGACCGAGAGTTGTCTTGCGATTTGAGCAAGTTTGGTCAGAGGTGTGATTTAACTTGACCGAGACTTGTCTACTGTTAGAGGTGTGATTTTGAACATAACAGTATTTTGAGTGAACTTGTCATTCTATTGAAGAGAATTGACAAGTTAAAACTTTGGTCAGAGGTGTGATGTTAACTTGACCGAGATATTCTGCGATTTGCGCAAGTTTGGTCAGAGGTGTGATGTTAACTTGACCGAGACTTGTCTACTGTTAGAGGTGTGATTTTGAACATAACAGTATTTTGAGTGGACTTGTCATTCTATTGAAGAGAATTGACAAGTTGAAATTTTGGTCAGAGGTGTGATGTTAACTTGGCCGAGAGTTGTCTTGCGATTTGAGCAAGTTTGGTCAGAGGTGTGATATTAACTTGATCGAGACTTGTCTACTGTTAGAGGTGTGATTTTGAACATAACAGTATTTTGAGTGGACTTGTCATTCTATTGAAGAGAATTGACAAGTTGAAATTTTGGTCAGAGGTGTGATGTTAACTTGACCGAGATATTCTGCGATTTGCGCAAGTTTGGTGGACTCGCCATCCCATTGAAGAGGACTGACAAGTTGAGATTTTGCCCTCAGGGAAACATCAAAGCCTTACTGTCAGAGGTGTGATATTAACATGACAGGTTCGATTTGTAATTTATTCCACTGAGGAAATTGAGAGAAATCACTGTTAGAGGTTTAATGTTAACTTAACAGTGAATATGCCAGAGGTATAATGTTAAGTTGGCATGTTTGATCTGTGATTATTTCACTGGAAAAATAGTCACAGGTTTTTTGTGGTCCTACCTTTCCATGGATGGGAATTAGTAAGGGATTTTGGAGGGGATTTTAGGGAATGAGTTGTCAGAGGTAATTGTTAACATGACAAATATTGATTTCCCTAGAAAATAAAGATTTATTGTTAGAGGTGTAATGTTTAACATAACAGTAATGGGATTTTACGATTTAAGCAATTTAAGTGGACCTTCATTCTATTGAAGAGAATGACAAGTAAGACTAGACCCGTTGGGGATCTAAATATTTCTTTACCGTCATAGGTGTGATATTAACTTAACGGATCAGATGGAATCTTGTCAGAGGTGTGATATTAACTTGACAAGGATGTGAGCTAGAGGTGTACTGTTAACTTAGCCTCATAAGAACTTCAGTTTCATTGGGGAGACTGAAGATATCACTGTCATAGGTGGTGTTAAACTTAACAGTGGAGGTAATGCTAGAGGTGTGATATTAACTTAGCATTGGTCATCTCGACTTCGATACGAAAGTTCGAGGGAAAGTCATTGTCATAGGTGTAATGTTGAACTTAACAATGAATTGGATGCTAGAGGTGTGATATTAAACTTAGGATCGCTCGTCTCAGCTTCGATATGGAAGCCTGAGGAAAAGTAACTGTCAGAGGTTTAATATTGAACTTGGCAACAACTCAATCACTGTTAGAGGTGTAATGTTAACATAACAGTAGTTTGTCAGAGGTGTATGTTAACATGACAGTAGTTAGTTTGCGATATGAGCAATTTTGAGGACTTGTCATTCTATTGATGAGAATTGACAAGTGGAGTTTGGAATGTCAGAGGTGTAGTATTAACTTGACAATCATTGATTTGTGACTCCATGTAGAGGAGCGACAAGCGAGGCTTGTACTCGCTGGGGAGTATTGAAACTTTTCATTGTCAGAGGTTTGATATTAAACTTAACAATGATTGTATTTGTGGACCTACCACTCTATGGAAGAGAATTGGTAGGGGATTTTGGTGGAAAATAAAATGAACTGTCAGAGGTTTAATATTAACGTGACAGAATCCACTGGGGATTGAAAAATCTGGTTTGTCAGAGGTTTATTGTTAACATGACAAATCCCAGTTCATTTCATTAGGGAGATGAACACAAGTATTTTTGTGGCCCTACCATTCTGTGGATGAGAATTGGTAGGAGATTTTGGAGGAGAGGATGGGAGCAAGTCCCTCAAGGTTTTTAGAAAACCTTCTACTCAGGCTCATGTTTCCACGTCGGAGAAAGAACATGAGGTCGGCGTCTGGCGACTTCCGTGTTTGATTGAGAAAGGACGCGAGGTCGGCGTCTGGCGACCCCCGCGTCTGACATTGGAACGCGAGCTCTGCGTCTGGCGACCTCCGCGTTTGACTGAGAAAGGACGCGAGGTCCGCGTCTGGCGACCTCCGCGTCAGACATTGGAACGCGAGGGTCTGCGTCTGGCGACCTCCGCGTTTGACTGAGAAAGGACGCGAGGTCCGCGTCTGGCGACCTCCGCGTCAGACATTAGAACGCGAGCTCTGCGTCTCTTGGAGAGGTTTAAGTTTGAAGCCTTACAGGCTAAAAACTGACGGCTCAGTCATCTGAAAGTTGCAGTGACGGTCAAAGAGCACCGCCGAGATGAACTGCTCGCAATGGCACTCGAACCCATGGGATGGAGCTTCTCAGTTCATATTTGAATATGGCCTCTTGGGGCTGAACGTGAACCTCGCGTTTCTGAAGTGAAACGCGATGATCTCATTCTGGCACAGCCTCCTGCTAAACACGTGTCTTGCGCTTTTGAATAGAAACGCAAAGGTCAACCTTTAACACTGTCAGCGACTCTCGCACGCTAAGGTCATGTTCTGGAGCGGCCTGGGTCGCGCGTTCTCGCATTTTGGCTCAGCTTGAGGCTGGACGCGAACTTCACGTTTTGGCGCTGAAACGCGCAGCTTCTGAACGCGATCATCGCGTTTTGTTGCAGAAATGCGGGGCTGAAAGCGAACTTCGCGTTTGGTGCCGAAACGCGGGGGTGAAAGCGAGCTCTGTTTGCTGATGGTGAACTTGACGTCTTTGTCGACGATCAGCAATCCGTTTGGCTCGCAGGAGTTGATGCGAACCCCTTGCAAATTGAATTTGCTGAGCCTTGGGAGGAGTTTTGCGGCGAGATTTGCCTTCATCATCATTGGCCTCGCGGGTCTCGTAGGAGACATTGATGCGGGCCATATGTGCTGTTGCAACCACTCCTGTCTGCTGACAATGAGTGCAACGCCTTCGCCGTCTCTCGGCATTCCGATTGAGTCGAAGAGGTTGTTGAGAACCCCCAGCATTCGGAACTGGAAGTGCCTTGATAAAAAGGATGGAGGGGAGATTGGTCTCTATTGCCATCTTAACCATGGGTCATGGCGCGGGTCTCTGAAAAGACGTTGGGGCTGACCATGTTATCTCTACGGGAGACTCCTGAAGCTTAGGGGGAGTTCAACTTCTCTTAGTCGAATTCGATCACAAGCGATTCGACTGTGAATCCAAGCATCTTGACGTCGGCTTGCGCCACCACTTTCTCGTTGGTTGAGAAAGATCATACTCCCCAGCGGAGTCGCCATCTCTTGTTTGGTACGGAGAATAGTTCGTGTAAAGTTTCCTTGAATCAACTGAAAGATTACAACGGACTAATGCTCCGACTACAAGGGAGGGAGGATGTCGAGTCTTGAATCCTCCCTTTGTTTAGTGCTGGGTTCTTCGCGTGGCGGTGGAGAGTGAGTCTTGTTCTCCGTTGACCGGCCGAACATCAAGTTTCTCTTATGGATCCTCTCTTTGGATCTACTGGTGGAGTAGCACAGCTCCTATCAGTAATGGAATCTCAAAGAGATTTAAAGAACTTGAACTCAACAACTTAACAAAAAGAGTTGAACTCTTCTCAGGCTACAAGAGCTTCGAGGCCGAACTCTGCTGAGGTAGCTCTCCTCCTCTGCCCATGGCTTCTTGGATTCCTCCATCGGGACTCTCCTCCTCAGCCTTTTTAGAAGAGGTCCCCTCCCCCTGGGTTCCTCTCTTTTGAAGAGGCCCCCCTTTTCTCTAGCTATTCATAGCTATTTATAGAGGAATTGGGGTGTAACCAACTCCTTAAATCTCTCCATAATGGGAGGAGTGTAAAACTCCTTAAATCTCTCCATAATGGGAGGTTATTCCCCATTATGTGGAGAGAAAGTGGGGTGTAACTGACAAGTTTGTGGCTGTCAGTTATAGCAGAATTGCGGGTCTCGCGCTGGACGCGGACCTCGCTCTGATGTTGAGACGCGGAGCTCAAAGGCTCGCGTCTGTGTTGGAACGCGAAGCTGCTCAGGCTTGCGTTTGAGTTGAAACGCGACCTCTGCGTCTGACGACCTCCGCGTTAGAGGTTGGAATGCGACCTCCGCGTCTGACAGAGGACGCGAGGTCTGCGTCTGGCATTGGAACGCGACCTCCGCGTTAGAGGCTGGAACACGGGGTCCGCGTCTAGGAGATTCGCGTCTGAGCCTTTGTCCGTAGTAATTTTTTGATAGCCTACACACGCCAGTTCAAATTGATTCATGCAGTTGAAGATTATTGTACATTTTTCTTTTTTATTTGTGTTTTGGTTCTATCAAGTAGTTGGACTTTTATTTTTGAGTAGCTTTAGTACCACATTGGTTGTGACTTGAGACTTGGATTTATCTCTTAATTGTTTTGGATTAAAACCCTAATCCTCCTTTAATCCCCTTCCAAACTCTAACCTTAGTTATAAAATTTCCTTCTTTCTCATCTTCCCCGCAACCCAGCCGCCAAAGCCATCTTCTCTCTTTCTACCTCTCCAGCATCACCACAGCCAACTGGACCCCACTACCCTCTCTTCTTCTTCTCTCTCCTCTCCACTCCAAAGGTTCCCGCGAAACCAAACTCCCATCAGCCTCAAAGAACCAACAACCACCACTCCCTCCTTTTTGTCTCTTCGTCTTCATCAAGATCGCTCGCCTCGCCTTCATTGTCCTCAACCACTCGCCATCTCCCCGCTGCCCTCTAACTCGCCACTGCCGTGCCCGAGTAGCATTCTGAGCGCCTTCTACCACCACGTGCAACAACGCACACCTGCCTCCTCGTCCTTGTGCTCCGACCGAATACCGTTGCCCGACGCTGAGGCTTCCACCAAGTGTCGCCGCCCCTCGCCTTCCTTGCGCCGCCGCATTCGATCTTCGTCTGCAACACAGCAAGACGAAGAGAAGAATTCATTGGGTTCACAGGAGATCCAACCCGAGGCCCAATATAAAAATTTTTGGGTTTAAGTTGTGGACCCCGTGCTACAGTAAACCCGGATCCACAAAGCACAGTAGACCTGCTTCTCTGACAGACCCGCTAAGCAACTCCACTTTGTTTTGGGTCATAACTTCTATATCCGACGCCCAATTTAGGTGTTTTCGAGATATTATGATCGTGACGACGAGAGTTTTGCATCGGCATCTTCTACAGGACGCTGAGATCTCAGTAGATATGTTTTTTTAATACGATCTCTTATTTGTGGGTTGATGACTATTATATGTTATTTTATAGCTTTATGTGCTGCTACCATATAGTGAGATTGTGAGATTCTGTTTCACCATGTATTTATTGGTCATATACATTGATTGTTACAAAATTTTGCCATCATAACTAGTAGTTGCTTCATCTTATCTAGATCTAGAAAGGTACTACCGCGTTTGCACAGTTTGTAAAACTCATCAGTCTCATTATTAGTTTTAACTATTTTCCTACTCAAAATCGTTTTGTTAGTGAAATGTAGCGAAATTTTGTTCTATCATTGTTTGTTCTATCATTGTTTTTTGATTCACATGCACGCACGTTTCTTATCATTTTGATATGAGAGCACGGTTATGATAGGATTTGCATCATCTAAGCACTTGTTAGGAATTTTACCGCTTTCTTGCACTAAAAAAATAAAGAATTTTAAAAAAATCATTTAGTTTAGAGTTGTAATTTTTCATCTTCAGTTAGGTTATGTAGTGCATGCCTACCCTTAGTGGTAACTCATATCTTTTAGGAGAGTCTAGTCAAGTTTCCCCCACTTCTATGGAGTTCTAACCTACAGTAACACTTATCGACATCATGGCCCAGCTTACTGCCTTAACTCAGACCATAAACGAGCTGCGCAAAGACCAATAAGTTAATCACGAGAGATTGGCTAAGTTAGAAACTGCACGAGAACCACCCAAAATCAAGGAACCCCTAGGGCCACCCAATGACAGTCGTAACGCACATAATCCTGATGACCAATACTTGAAGAGCATCAAGTTGGATGTCCCCACTTTTGATGGACGTCTTGATCCACAATTTTTCTTAGACTAATTACAACAAATCGATATGTACTTCCATGGTATCCTCTTATTGATCCTAGGAAAGTCAAGTTTGCTGCCATGAAATTGACTGACCAGCCAACCAATACTGGACCAATGTGGAATCGATGAGAGCATTCCGACGTCAGGAGCGTATAAAGACTTGCTTTGCCATGAAGGACAAACTCAGGAACAAATACGTGCTAGCATCCTACTTCGGTCGTCTTCTTAACGACTGTCACCGATTCACCTAAGGCACTAAGTCCGCCAAGGAGTATGTTGCTCAATTTGATGAATTTCTCCAGTACCATCGGCACAAAAAGTAGCACCCAAATCCTTTTCTGATTTAGGGTTGGTTTTAGAGAAGACCTACGGACAAAATTGCTAGCTCGAGAAATTATTGAACTTGAAAAGGCTTATGCATTACTCTAAGATCTAGATTCTGTTAGCACCAACCATACCTTCAAGAGTCATCATTATAGAGCCTCAGAGTCAAGACTTTTCCTATCTCCCATATCCAATAGGTCTAGTACCCAAGCCTCTTCACATAGGAATGACATCAAGGGCAAGAGTCTTGAACAAGACAACAAAAATAAGGGTTTTGATTCCTTAAATTTAGTTTCACAATCAAGTACTATAAATGTTAAGGTTATGGATACTTAGCCAATTGTCCTATTCTCATCAGAGTCACCATGCTAAATGGAACACTCACCGAAGCCACTGAGTCAGACTCTGATGTGTACATCTTTAAGAGAGAAGATTTTGAAACTGACGAAGAGCCCACAAGTGATGATGTTGGTCTCAATTGTATTAATCAAACGCCAGATGTGTTCTCTCCTAACCAGCTGAAACGGACGATTGAAGAAAAAGTGCTACCTTTCACATGTTTACCAAAATAGAAAATAATAATTATAAGGTGATTGTTGACAGTGGAAGCTGTATCAATTCAATATCGTCTAGGTTACGCGAAACTCTTGGATTAGAGGTTATACCTCACCTCACCCATTCAAGGTGTCATGGATTGACTCCATGGAACTTGAGGTCAAATATCGATGTCTTGTCCCAGTAAATTTCAATCATTGTAAAGACAAGATCTGGTATGATGTGATCATCATGAATGTGGGTCAAGTCATATTTGATAAACCGTGTTGGTTCGATAAAAATGTCACAATTTACGGTCGATTCAACATGTGTTAATTTGAGTATGAGGGTAGACAAAATAAGTTTCTACCCTTGAGACTCAAGACTGAACAACCCAAACAGACTTTCACTTTGGCTTTGCTGCTAACCCTAACTTCTCCATCTCTCATTACTACTGCTCCTTCCCTATCTCCCACTAGTCATGCATATCACAAACCGCTTTCTCTCTTACTGTCGACACCATCCCACTATAAAATATTCGAGTTTGCATCTACATTTGTATCACACAAACACATACTCAAATTACACAAAGAGATAGTAATGATGGAAATAAACAGAGCAACGTGAAGCCTTCTTTATGAGCTGACAATAGAAAAATATTTAAAACTTTTAGTATAGGTGATTATGTGATGGTTCAGATTTATCCGAAACAGTTCTCTTCGGGAACTATTAAAATGTTGCATATCTGCAGTGTTGGATCTTTCAAGATCTTGAATAAACTGAATTGCAACACGTATGTTATAGATCTTCTTCGATATTGTGACATTAGTTGTACTTTCAATGTTAATGATTTAGGACCTATTTGGTTAAGGGTGGAAGTGAGGAAGTAGTAATAGTTCCCTTTGGAACTTGGGAATTGGTTAGTAAGTTTTTCGGTGTTTGGATGTTGTTGGGAAGTGTGGTTTGAAATTATATCTTTTTCGGGGTTTGGAAGGTAAAGTGAAAGTGGAAAAGTTGACCGCAAAGTTGATCGCAAAATAATATTAAAATAAAAATTAATTAAGAAAATAAAAAATGGACTGTAATTAGAATGCAAGTGAGATTTACATGATCAAAAAATTAACTGTTTTGTACTACAACTTATTACAAATGAGATTTACATGACCACAAAATTAACTGTAGCACCCTGGAAGTGAGAAAATAGTTGTGTAAAAGAGAAAAGCAAAAGAGGTTTTCTTTTTTCTTTTTCCGGTGTTTGGATGGATAGGGAAGTGAGCAATTATAATTCTCCATTTCCTTACTTCTGCCCACTTTCTTGCAACCAAATACGCCCTTAGTGGATTACACGGGTTTTGATTATAACCCATTGATTGATAAGCTTTCTACTAAGTCACCTTTTGAGAGCTCCACACATAGTCCACTATCAAATACTCATCCCATTATAATAGAGAGAGTTGATAATATTTTTGAGGATGAGACTATCACTATCAAATCTGGTGGAACTCATATGTACTTGATCTACTGAAAAGAAAAGACACCAACTGTTGATTCACAGCTAGATCGATGTGATCTGTAGCGAACTGATCCAATACAGCAAGAGAGCACTATTTCACTTGACTTGACGGGGTCGAGTCTTTTCTCGTTCAGGGAGAATGATGCAGACATCTAGAGCTGAAGAAAGCAAAAACACTCCAGTCCAAATTGATTCATGAAGTTGAAGATTATTATGCATTTTTCTTTTTTATTTGTGTTTTGATTTTATTAAGTAGTTGGACTTCTATTTTTGTAGTAGCTTTAGTAGTACCTTATGGTTGTGACTTGAGACTCAAGGTTGTAAAGTTTATAAATAGACTGATTTATTAGTTATTGAATTTAATGAAGAATTTGATTAAATTTTATTGACTGAGATTTATCTTTGAATTGTTTAGGATTAAAATCCTAATCCTCCTTTAATCCTCTTTCAAACCCTAACCTTATAAAAATTTCCTTCTCTCATCTTTCCCGCAACCCAGCCACCAAAGCCATCTTCTCTCTTTCTCCCTCTCTCAGCATTACCACAGCCAACAGAACCCCACTACCCTCTCTTCGTCTTCTCTTTCTCCTATCCACTGCAAAGGTTCCCACGAACCCAAACTCCCAAGTCCCATCAGCCTCAGAGAACCTAACAATCGCCACTTTCTCCTTTCTCTGTCTCCTCGTCTTCATCAAGATCGCTCGCCTCACCTTCATCGTCCTCAACCCCTAGCCATCTCGTCGCTGCCCTCTAACCCGCCATCGTTGTCCCCAAGTAGCATCGAGCGCCTTCGCCTCATGCTACCACCACGTGCGACAACGCGCACCCCTGCCTCCTTGTCCTCGTGCTCCAACCGAACAACGTTGCCCGATGCTGAGGCCTCCACAAAGTACCGCCGCCCCTCGACTTCCTTGCGCCGCCGCCTTCGATCTCTGCCTACAACATAACAAAGAAGGATTCATTGGGTTTCACAGGAGATCCAACTCGAAACCTAAAGCCCAATATTAAAGATTTTAGGTTTAAGTTATGGACCCACGTGCTACAGTAAACCTGGATCCATGAAACACAGTAGACTTGCTCTTTGACAGACCCGCTAAGCAACTCCACTTCGTTTTGGGTCATAACTTTCAGACGCTCGATTTAGGTGTTTTTCGAGGCATTACGATCGTGACGACGAGAGTTTTGCATCGGCATCCTCTACAGATCGCTTTTTCTTAACACGATATCTTATTTGTGGGTTGATAACTATTCTCTATTATTTTATCTTTTATCTGCTGCCACCATATAGTGAGATTGTGAGATTATGTTTCACCCTGTATTTGTTGGTCATATACATTGATTATTACAAGTTTTTGCTATCATAACTAGTAGTTGTTTCATCTTATTTAGATCTAGAAAGATACTACTGTGTTTGCACATTTTGTGAAACCAATCAATCTCATTATTAGTTTTAACTATTTTCCTACTCAAGATCGTTTTATTAGTGAAACGTAGCGAAGTTTTATTCTATCACTGATAGGGATGTTAAATGGGCCGGGGCAGGCTCGGCTTGGGCATGGCGGGCCGGGCCCGTCGAGCCGGCAAAAATGTGCCAGGTTGGCCCGACCCGGTTATTTATAAAAAAGGAAAATAAAAATCTAAAAATTCTTAAGTTCATGCTAAAAAATTTAAAATTTCTAAAAAAATCTAAAAAACTCAAAAATTCCTAAGTGAAAATTTTGACAAAGAAAATTACAAGTTGTGAAATGAAAATATATTTTTTTATTAATAATCCAATAAAATGGATACAAATACAATTGAAGTATAAATTAATTTTTTTTAAATTTCATTCATAAATAAAAAAATTACACGTCTTCAAATATTTTATCATTCATAAATAAAAAAATTACAAAGTCTTCATTCATCTTCTGGGGAGTCTTCGACAACATGATTATATGTTGAGTTTTAACGAGTTCTTCTATGTTGAGATAATTTTTAGCAGGTAGGCTTAAGCCCGAGCAAATATGTTTGAAGATTTGTCTTCTTAGCCGCTATTTTTAATAAATATAATAATATCTCTTAGAACTTGTAGAGCTTGAGAAAGAGAGAGCTTAAGAATTTGAGAACATCTAGAGCTTGAGAGAGAGAGAGAGAGCTTGAGAGCCTGTAGAGCTTGTAGCTTATAGTTGAAAATTTTAGAGGACGTTTTGGAAACTTTAGAGATTTTTGTTGTGATGAAATGGAGTAGGGAAGATAGAGTATTTATAGAGGGGAAGAGTGTTTTTTGCATTTTTTTTGGGCAAAAAATTTACATTAAGCCCATTCTACTAGGTGGGGGTTATTTGCAAAAAAAAAATTTGCAAATAGCCCCCAACGGCCAAAATAGCCGTGCCGTTGGGGGGTTTTTGAAAAAAATTGAAAAAACACCGGGCCGGGCTGACCCGCATATCAGTTGTCCCAACGGCTCAAAGAGCCATTGGGACAGGCGGGTCGTGGGCCATGTTACCCGAACCCGAGTCCGGCCCATGGGGGACCCGTGCGGGTTGGGCCGGGCCCAGACCCATGCGGGTTGACGGCCACTGTCTTAAATATCGGATATCGGCGATATATCGGTCGGCAAAATTATGTACCGGATACCGGGTGATATATCGCAATATGGTACTAAATACCGGTTGATATATCAATAGTAAATACATATAAGACATTATTAAAAGAAATAAATTATTATTCAAACAGCATATAAAAACATCATTGAAATACCATAATGAATATAGAATAAAATAAACAATCTCTCAAGAAAAAATAATAATTATTATCTAAATAAGTAATTATAATGGCCGATATATCGGATATTTCATCTCGGATATTGGCCGATATATCGGCCACGTGGCGATATATCGGCCAATATCGGTCCAAAATGATATGTGGTAAATTTTTGCACTTATTGTATCGTTTTAGATAAAATACCGGTATATCGGCCGATATACCGGTATATCGGCCGATATTTAAAACAATGTTGACGGTCTTGCCCAGCTCAGCCCGACCCACTTGACATTCCTAATCACTAATTTCTGATTCACATGCATGCACGTTTCACATCAGGCCTTCTGGTGAAATTTGGTGATGAGGACATCACGCAGTTATTTATCTTTTCATGCCTTAGCTTATTTAGAGGATTTAGTGTTTTGTTTCAGCTTTATTTGAGTTGGTGTTTTAGCTTTATTTGTGTTCCTTTGTGGGCGTTTAGTACCACATCGGTTATTTCCCAGTAGTCTTCTTTTGTAAAGCCTATATAAGGCCCCCTAAACTATTGTATTAATTAATGAATGAATGATTAAAAATTTTCACAAATTATCTGAGTAATTCTTGAGTCTCTTTTGCTCTCGAGTTTTGGGTGAGAAGCCCGTGCAAGGGGTGGAAACCCAACTTTTATCTTTTCCTCAATTTAAATCTCGGTTACGATTTGAAGGTGATTGCGATCCAGGTGGTTTTACATCATTTTGGTATCAGAGCACCGTTTTCAATCCCCTTCAAATATTATCTTTTCTAAATTTTTTCTTCCAGTTTCCAAAACCCTAGATCTATATTCAAAAAAAACCCTAGATTTATATTCCAGATTCATTCAAAAAAAAAAGAAAAAAAAAAAAGAAAAGAGATTACACTGTTTCAAAAAAAAAAATACAGTGAAAGATTTTCATCGAAATTCCCTGATAACTTCAAAACCCGACTGTTCATCTTCTCTCCCAGATCCAACAATTTCCGTCGCCAATCCCACCTTCCACCGCCACCAGCAACGCAGGCATCACAGTCCACATCCTCCGCCGCCGACACCAGCCACGACCTCAGGCCATCACAGATATCCTCGCCGTCGCCGTCTACTCCTCTCTCGCTGCGGCAACAAGTCGTCCCAGATCTCACCACCGGCGCTCCCCGACCCACGTTATCGCCGCCGACAGACCTCACCGCTGCTACCTCCGACCTCAGTTCCTTCCTCGTCTTGTCTGCGACCAGATCCAGACAGCAACGATCACCCGAAGTCTTCCACCACCGACGAAGCCGACGCCTCCGCAACCACCTCTGCCATCGCCGAGGCCATCCACGACTCGCCGCCCTTTTTTGAAGCTTCGTCGAACCCGCCGCTCACGGGATCCCGCCGTGCCTTCGCCACGATCATCGCCACCGCCACCGCAATCCGCTCCGTGTCGCGAGCCCTAGCGGAGATCGAGGGAGGGGAACGGGCACCTGCGAACAAGTCTGTTGCCGGTGGAGTGGGTTCCCTCTGAGAATCCAACTTGGAGAAGAATAAAGGGTCTCGTGCCGTCGTCGCCTCCACCGCGATCTCGCCGGACTACCAGCGCCGTCCACAGCTCCGACGCCGTCGCCGCGTCCGCTTTGCCCTAGCTGCCATCTGTGCCCTGATCAAAGTGGATCCGAGCCTCGATCAGAGCGGATCCGACGTCTTCTCTTCTCCGACGCCTCCGACTGAAGCCCCCACCGATCGGATCTTCCCCGCCAAGGCCTCATCGGAGCTCCGCCATCTTCCTCGGACGTCGCCACCGCTCGTCTTCATCTTCATCGTTGCCTCCGATCGACGAGGCCACCGTCTCGAAGGAGCCTCACCGGCGATCGCCCCGGGTCGCCGTCACCAGAGCCGCCGCTCCAGTCGAAGGAGAGATCTCCGCCGCCGCCGCCGCTGTTGAAGGTTCCTCCGAGCCCTAGCCCGATACCAGTTCGAGGAGGAGCAGGGTTGGGTTCACCTTTAAAACCCAACCTAAATCCTTATAGGGCTTGGGTCAGATCCTAAGCGGTTGGGCCGGATCCAGACCCAACCGGCCCATTTTAAACCCGTTTGGGTTTTTAAGATAACTCATAACGGGTTGCGGGTCCCGGTTTGGTCGGGTAGAGCGATTTGCACCTGAACCTGACCCGATCCACTTCGGTGACGTCACTGCTGACATCAGCAACCGGGTTAACACACTGAGTTGACTCAGTCCAGATCCAGTTCTCCTGACTCAGTCCAGAATCGCAGCATATCTTCCAGAGGTCGTTCAGGACTCGTTTCAAGTCCGAATTGACCCGTTTTCGAGGAAGTGGATTCGTGACGACTAGTACTACGCGCCTACAGCAGTCTCATTCAGGTTTGAGCTACGGTCGCCTTCCCAGGCGTGAACGACTCCACCTCAGGTGATATCACAACTTGACCTAATTCGTTAACTGTTGATTACTTGCAATTACTATACGGATCGCTATAATTTGTTGGTAGAAATGCTATTTGCTTCGATCTAGTGGTTGCATCTTTTCATCATTTTAGGAATGCATTTTTATTTACATTTAAAGCTTAAACTTTAGGGAATTTTTTTGTTTAGTGCATACATTTAGTTTACCCGACTTTAGGGCTCTCCATTGCATCTGCTTGCTTGCTTGAGTCATCATGACTAATCAGCATGATAGGGACTCCCACTTAGACCAGCTACACAGTCTCCATCAGGGTCATATGTCCGTTCATGAGTACATTACCATATTTAAGGACTTAACCCATCACAGTAAAGTGAGAGAGCACCCTTCTGAGACTCTAACTAGGTTTATTTGGGTTTACGGCCTAAATAAAACATGCTATGATTACTGGACCCTATGACCTAGACACCGTTGAAGATGCCTTTGATGTGGCCTTAAGATTGGACTTGACTTTCAAGACGCTGGTCAATGCCAAGGTCAAATGTTCTAAATGTAAGGGCTATGGACATTATAATTATCAATGCCCTCGGAAAGTCAACATGTTAGAACTTTACCCACTAATGAAGTTGATAATTCGAAGGCTGTTAAGGATGATCAAGTTTCTTCTAAAACTGTTGATATAATCGAAGACATAGCAGTTGATTCTGTCACACAGATTATTGATGAAATTCACATGTCTTGTGATAGTGTCAATGATGACGTGGACGAGACAGTTGAGCCTAATATACCCACTGTGCCTAATCAGCTAGTCGAGTCTCCTTGTGTTGAACCTAGTTTTATGGTTATTCCTATCAATTCATCTTTTGGGGAGTCACCTGAATTTCTTGCCAAGGTCCAACAAATGGTTTCTAATACTTTTTTTCGGGTTGTTTAGAGTTTGTGCCCGAGTCCCGTGTACCTCCCTTGTTAGATGTAAGTCCTTCTAGGCATATTATATCTCTCGTTCTCCCATCGTTAGGAGCTATGCTTAGAATACCTACTGCTTTGCATCTGCCTGTTGCACATATTGATGATATCACTAGGCTGATGGCAATTTGCAATAACACCTACAAATTTGCTGCATACCCATATAGTATTTTGCAGGAATTTACAGTTGATGATAGGGTGATGGTTACGAGTCACTCTGAGGCCACGAGAAAGTTGCACGCTTGGCGTGAAGATTTCGAAATGACTCTGAAGAGGATTGCATACATTGCTTACGAGTTGGATAGCCCGTGGGATCCTGGTATCAGCTCCATTTTCAGCCAGGATGATGCACATCGCTCTACTCTCTGTTCCTTGATCGTGCTGCTATCTTCCACCACCGATCTGTCATGGAGACCAGCTCCTCCTCCGCCACCATGGTCTCGACATGATGTTCCCATGCTGCTGCCACGACCACCACCTTGGCCCGATTGAGATGTTTCGTGAGGAGAGTCCTCATTCGACAGGGTCGAGTTCCTCCCACCCCGAGGGAATTGATGAGGACATCACGCAGTTATTTATCTTTTCATGCCTTAGCTTATTTAGAGGATTTAGTGTTTTGTTTCAGCTTTATTTGAGTTGGTGTTTTAGCTTTATTTGTGTTCCTTTGTGGGCGTTTAGTACCACATCGGTTATTTCCCAGTAGTCTTCTTTTGTAAAGCCTATATAAGGCCCCCTAAACTATTGTATTAATTAATGAATGAATGAATGAATGATTAAAAATTTCTACAAATTATCTGAGTAATTCTTGAGTCTCTTTTGCTCTCGAGTTTTGGGTGAGAAGCCCGCGCAAGGGGTGGAAACCCAACTTTTATCTTTTCCTCAATTTAAATCTCGGTTACGATTTGAAGGTGATTGCGATCCAGGTGGTTTTACATCATTTGGGTAGTGGGACAAGATTGTAGAAAACACATTCACTAAATGTTTTCTTGGTTGGTTTGTATAAGTCGGGTAATATAATCAACTATAATCACTGGAGGGCTTTTTTCCCTTTTCAATTGAAAGTTGTTAAACAATGAAACAATTTATTTTCAAAAATGGTCTGCAACTATTCTTGAGAAGCGTTACTTATGATTTTTTTTTTCATGCTAGATTGAAGCCAATAGAAAAGAATGAGAAGCAAACTCTACTCGTGCATCTCCCAGTCCCAAAATCAGGACAAATCTGGAACTTGGTAGATTGGTGAGAAGTTTTGTGTTCTCTGATCATCATATTTAACAGATCATCTTTGTACTCTGGCCATAGTTTAGGGAAGGTAATGGCTTCTACTTGGAAATGAGGTTACTTGGTAAACCAGTTTTATCTATAGGATCTCTGCCTCTAGCATCTGGAGAATTAGTTTTACTGCTTTTCCTGGTTGAGGTCGTACAAATACATATCAGATATATCATGGATGATTTTATAGATCCTTTCCTTTCATCATCATCATGGTCAGAGCTGAATACATCTTCAAGGTCTTCATGGGCTGGCACTATTGCATCTCAAGCAAATGGCTTACTTACCCATTCAGTTGAATCATATGTAGGGGATGAAAAGAATCCGACTGTGAGTGTGATTCCCTCACCCCATATCATGGGAAATGTTGCTGCTGAAGATTCGGATCTGCATGCCCATAGTGAGAATTCTTCTGTCTTTACTGAGGGAAATTTAAAATATTTGTCACAGCACGAACTAACAACCCAGAGCTCACATCCCCAACATGACAATGGGACCTGCGATAGCAATTTCTCATTGAAGGATGTATTTGAAAGTGACTCACATCTGAATCATATGGCCGGGAATTAAATACATCATGCTCTGTAACACTTTCACATAGTGCACTGACCATGTCCAGTTCAATTGAAAGCAATGGCAGTGAGCCATCCAAATTTGCACAATCTCTTGGAGATGCCCACTCTATTTCTTCAGTTCCATCAATGTGGCCTCCATCATATTCAGGTGTATCTTCTTTTATCGAACAAGGAAAACTGCAAGGTTTTGGCTTTCAAGGTGTGGAAAGTGATGCTGATGAATTGGGTAAAACATATATTGAGAATGACAAGTACCCCCATCTGAACAATTCTGCTGCAGCATCTTTACATGTAAGAATTCTCATAATCAAATTCAGATAGTTTTTAGATCCTGCTACAATATGAACAATAAATTGACTTCTTTTGTAACAACTTCTTTCTGCAGGATTGCAATGGGCTCCGCTCCAATTTTCCTAATTTCACTCTTGGGCAACAAATGAAAATGATAAATGATGGTTCACATCCTCATCAACAGGTGCAACATGCTTATCCAGTTCTCATTCATCTACTACGCTGGCATTTCTAGGTTAATCAATGCTCATCTAAAACTACAGGAGCAAAATGGGCTGCGCAACATTCACTTGCCGCCTTTCACCGCTGGGCCACAAATGACTTTGAGTAAATCACCTGGAGTACAAGCTCATCAGCAGGTTCTAAACTCGGTTAACATCTTTATTCTACACAACAACAACCCCCCAACCCACAAAACAAACAAACAAACAAACCCCCCTGGTTTTCAGTTTTCTTTTCTGTTGATGAGCTTGATTTTATTTTTTCTTCATATTTAATTCTCACAGTCCATAGACGGAAATACCCTAAATCATCAAACAGACCCTGGTGCTCAACAGCATGTGACACCAGCTAATGCCAATGGTTGTAATGGAGCTGCAAAGCCACGTGTCCGTGCACGGCGTGGTCAGGCCACTGATCCTCATAGCATTGCTGAACGGGTTAGTGTATAGTTTTCTTCTTTCATCATATCACAATAAGCATGTGAACTTGCTAATATGTTTATGTTAATGGTTAACTTGCTTTGCTTGTTTTTATTAGCTATCCCACTTCGATTTCTGATTATTGCCTCATTACTCATTAGTTGTCTTATACATATTTAATTTAAAAGAAGACTTCTATGAGTGGAATTTAACCATGAAATGCAGCTTCGAAGAGAGAAGATTGCTGAAAGGATGAAGAACCTACAGGAACTTGTTCAATTCGAATAAGGTACTCAACTCAGTTCACCATCTTTTCATGAACCTCGCAATGTCATTATCATGTTTTTTTATGAACATTTAAGTTCTCTATCAAATATTTATTATTTATTCGCATATATAGGTCTATTGTGATTATTACTTTTTATTATTATTTTGGTCTGTAGTGGCAACGTGTCTGTTTGTGTCCCTAGATATGTATGTACACATGTCGTTGCTGGAGTCTTGACTCTATTAAAGCGTCATATATGTGTTGTTTTAAGTTCTTCCATCGGCTGAACACATCTACATATACATAAGCATGGACATTGGTTGTTGCAGGTTATTGTTTTCACATATTTAATGAGGTTAAACAAGAATTTTTCAATTAAGAAAAGATAAAATTTGTCGCTAGAAGGGCTGGCTTTATACTGCAATATATAAATGTTGTTATAAGCTTTACAAACCGAAGCGAGCTTGAGCAAAGCAACATGTAAGCTGAGGAGTTGTAAAGTCATAGATTTACTACTATATCATTATGGGCTCCTATAAAATTATATAGCCCGTACTGATTGTATTTTACCTCCTAGAAGATAATTGTGTACTCCTATAATTATTTCCATTTTTTTCTCACAAAAATGATCATGCTATTTGTCATTTTAGCACTTTAAGCTGCACTTATTACAAACAAAAATGATGAAATCATAATATAAAATTGACCAATGATGCACAAGTGGTTGAACATAACTTTGAATTACATCATAAATGATCTGTGCTTCAGTCAAAAGTTACATGAGCAATTTCGTTCTGTTTATACGCTGTGCGCCTTTCAGTCCTTCATAAATAGCATTGAGATCATGTATTAGGTAGCCGATCAGAAAGTCTCTTATAGTTTCCTTGAATGATGATTCATTCATGAGTGTTTCTAAAGTTGATAACCTATACATTAGGTTCATTCACATAATTTTGTTATCTCATACTAGTATTTAATCATATAATTAAACAGTTAAGTCAGTAGACCTTTTAACTTTGTTAATTGTTTCACATTGTCAGTCCATGTACTTTTAGTCACCATATGTTCTTAGATAGCAAATGGAATCTAAAGAGTCAAGTGCAAGTGCATTGTGGTTAACAATCATATTGTTTATCTTAAGCAGTATATTGCTGTTACCAATCATCTGTTGTATAGATATATATCTTTTGTGCATTATGAAAAGTACCATTTTTCCTCTCAAAGAACAGTTCCTTTTTTTCCTTTTTCTTCCTTTTTTGGTTTTGGTAGATATTTAACTTTAAATAACCATCTAATCTGATTGCTCCTTTTTTTGAATATTGATTGTACACAATTTAAGCTAGGCTCAATGACTCTTATATGAACTATAATGTTTTGTAATCGAACAACCCTGCCACCTTGGCTTGCTAATAATGAGTATCAATGTAGAGGACAGAAAAAAAAACATGAATTATCTGATTTCTGACATGCACAAAAAATCTATAAACTTGAGCATGACAATAGCATTCTGTGCTCAGTTCCTACTTTGTGGAAAAGGGATGGTCTTGCTTTCTACATTGTAACTTGTTAGTTAGAGATGCTTCATGGTAAGTTGTGTTTCATTTCATTTGTGTATTTTCGTTAATGCCACATGGCAATGTCAAGTGAGCTTTTCATAACTTGTTAGCTTAAGGAGGTATGTAAGTAATAAGTTTCCTTTTAGTTGGTGTACTCCAAACCATTTTTGCATGACTTGGCCATGTCGAATGTCAGGACTTACGAGTCATGTCATTTTTTACCAAGGAAAAAAGAGTTCATTTTTGTAGAGCAAACTTATATTTTATTCTGCCCTCCTGGGAGAATAATAAACTTCCAGTTTTGACAAAAGCTGCTTACCTGCTGGTGGCTGAACTTTTCACCTCTTTATGTGCAGACAGACAAGGCATCAATGCTTGACGAGATCATAGATTATGTCAAGTTCCTTCAGCTACAAGTCAAGGTTGGAAATATACCATATACTCGAAAAGCTTTCAACTTAAAGTTCTTGTAATTAAATTCATTGTCCTGTTTATCAGGTTCTGAGCATGAGCAGGCTAGGTGCAGCTGGAGCCGTGGTGCCTTTAATTACAGATGCACAGGCTGAGGTTCCATCTTTTGCCATCTTTTTTCCCCATTTTTTCTTATATCCTCACTTCAGTTAGAGTTTTACTTGATGCGAGTTAGTTATCTTTTTTGTTTTTGTTTAGCTTGTTTATTGAATGATCTCATTTTGATTAAGAAGCACGGACACGGACATGGGTACGACACGGACACACAACACTCCAATTCATTAAAAAGTAGGACATGGGGACACGACAACATGACACTAGAATATATAGAGTGTGTATAAATGATAAGAGCAAGTGCATATATACATGCATGCATGCATGCATACATATGATATGCTCTTCAACTTTGTAGAGCGTTGTTCAATGTACTACACTTCTTATATTATTGTAAGATAACTAAATCTATAACAGAGGCAATCAATATTCTAACACATTATATGCTTAGCACTTTGATTTATACTTGAAGTCAAATAAATATATTAAATAAATTTTCTCAAAAATATACCAGTAAGAAAGAAGTGTATGAGATTATAAGATACATGTTGAAGAAGTTACAGTGAGTATCATAAACTGACAAACTACGATATCTAATTAACACCAGAAGTGTCGGAGAAGTGTGCAAAGAAGTGTCGGTAAGAAGTGTCACTGCCCGACATGAGTGTCAGAGTGTCGGACACGGGTATGGCTCCATGATAGAAGTCTCCGTGCTACATAGCATTTCGATCTTCATTCTTTTGTTATAATTCCAACTAATTAACTAAGCATCACAAGTAAAATTAATATTAAATATTTTTGTTTTCCAAGTTAATTATCGGCCTTTTCTATAGTGGAAATTTGAACACACCAAGCAGTCATCATCCTTTTATTTGATTTTTGCGTTTCTTTGGCTCTCTAGCGTTTACATTCATCTTAGAAAGGATGCAATTCCAATTAGAACCCCTTTCTTTGTGAGCACTCTTACAGTCTTACCTTGGGAATTTTTTAAGGTTTGTCTGAGTTCTTCAACCATGTGACCGCTAAGTCATCTCCTCATCTGCCAGCTACCTTTCCATAGTTTCTGTAGCTAGAAGAACGGAAACAGATATTAGGGAATTGCTATATAACTCAACAAACCGTAGTAAAGATCTTGTTAGTCCTCTTCTAAACTTTCTTGACTTGAAATTCTGGCCTTAAAATAGAAAGAGGCTTAATTGCTGACATATGTGAAATCCTAGTTTTTAGCACCTTTATACTTGCATACTCCCGCACCCTCATTCTATTTCTAGATTTAGTTGTTTTATCAAGTGATACAAACATTGTATCCATCTTGTACAGGGCTCCGGACCTCTTCATCTGTCATCAGTTGGCGCGGGAGGAGGTGATCTTTCCGAGGCCCAGGACAACTTAGCCTTTGAGCAGGAGGTCGTGAAGCTAATGGAATCCAATATCACTACTGCGATGCAATATCTTCAGAGCAAAGGGCTCTGCCTCATGCCTATCGCTCTTGCTTCTGCAATCTCTAGCCAGAAGGGGTCATCCTCTGCCACCATTCCTCCTGACAGAAGGAAGATGGATGTGAGCCATGGTGTGGCCTCCCAGAGCAATGGTCAGAGCCTCATAGAGAGGATCGACAAAGAAAATGGACAAAATGGTGGCGTGATCAAACAAGAGCCTGTGAAGTTTGTTTAGGCATAAAGGACAACCAACCTTCTCGGTATTTTCTTTCATTAGTTTGTGAGTAGAATTTACGTATAGGCTTCCCGGTATGATGTAGGTGTCAAAAGTAGTAAATTGTATACCATACATGTACATGCAATCACTGTATGTGTGTATACAGGGTAAATAAATAAACGTGTTTTAGGTTTGATGGATTTTAGTTATGCGATATGCTTCTATGTTGGCGAGGGTATTTCTCAATTGTTTAAAGAAAATTGTTGAATTGTTGGTGAATGAGATTGTGTAGTTTTGGGAATTATTTTGTGTTGGACTTTCCTTTTATAATTAAAATTTTAAAGGAAAATTATCTTAATTTAAAGGGAAAACTCTGATTAAAAAGTACGAAACACATCTTCATAAATCTCTAGAAAAGAAACTTTAGAGAGCAATGTCTATGGAGCTTCTTGTTCTTTTGCTTTCCTCTTGGCTAATTTCTGTTGCTTCCTTGAATAAGCTGTAGAACTCAAATTCAAACTAGGTTTAAACCAAATGCATGGAGAAAAGATGTCTCTTCAGGATCCTCCAGAGTACTGGCCAGTTTCAATATCATAACAGCAAACTCCACCTTGACTTGTATCCTTCAATTTCTCTACAGGATAGCCAAATTGCAGCTTTGGCATGAAAAATTCTTGCTCTTCAGAAATCTCTGTGTCGACACCGATCCTCTCCATGACTCCATGAATCCCTGCAGTGCACGGTTTGTTCTCTCCATCCCACTGGTAGTCGCAACAGCCGTCTCAGTTCCCAGAAACAAAGTCCGAGCTCCCAAACTCACTCTTCCCTAGGCCATCTCCTCTCTGTTTAGACGAAAGGCCTTCCCCAGCGATGATTTGCGCTTTCTTGCAACCATCAGAATTTCACCATTCAATTCGACCAAGTACCTGTCGATGTTAGATTCATACTCTTCTTCCAGGGAAAGAATCACACTCTTGTTATTTCTACTACTTGCTGCTTTCTTCAGAACATGACCATGGACATTCCAAGTCTGATCTATTGGGTTGTACACTCCAACACTCCCTCGAGCGCCTAGAACATGGAAGCAGCCATTGACGAAAACAATGTTAGAATGCGAAGTGACAGTAAACGCCGACTAGTTTTCAAATTTGCGCTTGGACCATTATCTTCCATAGATGTGAACTTCCACGGTGCAACTATCGCAGGGCAGTAGGGCAAAGATCTCAAACTTGTTCACGGGACATCCCAGAATGCCATGGCCTGGAAATGGTACTTCCATTGCATGCCAGGGCACCGGCGTAGGTGACCAGTGAGGGGATCGAGCAACACAACTTCAGAGAGTCGGTACAGCAGAAGCCAGTCATCCCTCGCATGACAGAACTTGGCACCCAGCGTCTTGCTGGAGTGACTCACTGTGAGTATCCTGTTTACAGATGGGCTCTAGTAGTGCAGAATACCATCCCGGAGGTTTTTAGTCTAAGCCAGCAACGGTCTACCATTGCGATAGGTGGGCGTGGTGGCGGTTCTCTACTTCTTGCAGACCAGAGAAAAGCATGAAGAGGAGGACAGAGAGGCCGCCGTGATACGATCAGAGTGAGAATCTATGGCGGGAGATCGGACCAGCTTGCTGTTTGGGGTGGCACTCAGGGTGCAGCAAACAAACACAATTCATCGTGTTGTTTCTTCACTTCACTTCATAGTTTTCGTTTATAAAAGAAAATTAACATATATGAGTTGAGAGTCCTGAGACCAAAATTTGAATGCTGAAACTTTCTTTACAGTATCCTACGACATTATGCAACAATGTAAAAGGGCACCGCAGTATAAGATTTAGACTGTAAAATATAAAGAACTTGTACACGTTGAAAATAATTAGGAGTGTTTACTTCAAATCATGTGTTTGTTTATAAAGAACTTGACGATAGAATTTTTTTTTTTTTTTTTTTTAAAGTATTCGAACAACGAAGATAGTTCATACAGGCTAGGGGAGCGCTTCAAGCACATCTTTGAGTACCACACAAATTTTTGAGGTGATTTTTAAGGGACTCTTTACAAACTTTTGTGTTAATTTGCAAATATCCCACTAATTTCTACTTGAGAAATATTATAGACAAAATACACATGTACATATTTGTTTATATAGCACATATACTACTATCGCCAAGCCATGGTGTGCAAGAAATATATTAGAATACAGTTATGTTGCGTGTGCTTTTTAAAATTTGCCTTGTATTGTATCATGCATGTATTTGTTTCAGCATATTTGTACAACCATGATGACAATTATTTGCATTTTTTTTGAAAATTTTGTGAATAATTCGTGCTTACTTCAAGAACTGAAAGATTCACGTTTATTTGGTTGATCACTTTTACCAAATTACTGGTGAATAATACAAAGAAAGTCGTAGAATACACGTCTTGTAGCTCAAACAAGCGTGATTCTGCGAGCAACATGGATTTATTCTTTTGAGAAAGACATGGCCTTATAACAGAAAGCCGGAGCAATGTAGATCAATATCCATTTTCGCATAAGAAATAACGAGAGATTTTCACAGTGAAATGACTAGTCCCGTTTCAGTATTGGGTAGATTTTATGTGCAGACTAAAATCTATCATCTCTCAGTTAACCTAATGCAAACTTAATCAGTTTTCATATTCCTTTTGTGTAAGTATTGTTCAGGGAGGCAGCATATCGACCTTTTTTTTTTTTTGTAGATGACTAATCACCGCTAAAATCCTAAACCCACCAACTATATGTCTTAACTTCTCCCCAAGAAAAAAATACAACAATAACGAGGTAACATGAACAAAGATTTTAAAAAGGAAAAAAAAAATGAACAATTGAGCAAATAAGGGCCTGTTTGTTTTTTTTGGAAGAGAAGAAAGAGAGAGGGAGGGGTGCGAATGGGCCGGGCCGGCCCACCTACACGCATAGACCCGGCCCCGCCCCGCCCCCATACCCGGGGCGTGCCGGGGTTTGGGTAGGGAGGCCCATGGCCTGGCTGGGCTGGGTCGCACCCAGGCCTCTCCTCCGCCGCCATCTGCCCCTCTTCTGCCTTCGGGCCTCCCCTTCGCCGCCGTCTCGCTCCCTCCTCCGCTGCTGCCGTCCGTCCCCTTCTCGCCCCTCCTCCTCCGCACCTCCTCCCGCCACCCTTCTCCGCCACCGCCGCCTCTCGCTATCCCCTCAAATAAAATGTCAAAAAAATATGTGAATGCTCAGGTTTAAATCATGAACCTCTTCTTAGTGATAAGAGTGTGATGACCAGCTATATCACTTACACATTTGAGAATATTATGAATAAATTTTTTTTTAACAAATCTATTTTTTTCAGAAAATATGTTTTTGAAAAGTTTTATTTATGTTTATTATTATTTTTTTAAATCCAGCTTAGCCTAGCCTGGGCGGCCCGACGGGCTGAGCCCGAGTCCCCCAAAGGGGGAACGGGGCCGAGTCGGGCCGCCCATCTCTTGCAGACGGGTTCGGCCTTGGCCCGACCAGGGCCTTGGCCCGGCAGGTTTGGGACCAGCTAGGTCAAATCATCTGATCTCCAGTGACCAAACAGGGCCTGAGAGGAAGAAAAAGAGAAAAGAGATGACACATCATCTGATCTCCGTTTTTTTCTTCTAGTGTGAAACAAACTAGTGAATTAGGAAAGAAAAATCTCTTCCTCCCTCTTTGAGAAAAAACAAATGAGTCCAGTGTAAAACAAACAAGCGAACTGCGGGGGAAAGGTCCTTCTAGGCCTGTCAATGGGTCGGGTTCGGGGCGGTACAGGTGGTATCATACCCGGACCCGTTTACCCAATAGGGTACCATACCCGTCCCGTTTACCCACGGTCCAGAAGGTCGGTTTCCATACCCGGACCCACTGTACCCGCGGGTCCAGACCCGTTTACCCAGACCCATAACAAAAAATATAAACAAATACAGTAACAAAAACACATGAAGAGAGGGAAAAAAATTTTGTAAAGAAAAAGAAAGCATGTTTTAATATCAATAAAAGATGCAACCAGGTGCAAGAGGTGGAGGGAAAATTTTCGATGAAAGACTCTAATAAAGAAAAAATTTAAAGCAAGGCCCCCAAATTTATTGGAAAAACACAACAATAAAATCACCCCTTAATCAACCAACAGTCTTCAACATTTAAAGCACAAGGGATCATTTACTCATAGAGTCTTGAGAGGGTTTTAATTCTATTAGTATTATTTATATTTATGTTTTGAAATGGGTAAATGGGTAATCGGGTCTGGTTCAAGTAAAATCAGACCCATCCCATTTAATATTCGGGTATACGGGTATACGGGTAAACGGGTATGGGTCCAGAGCAACCCTTTCCATACCCGCTTGATCGGGTCGGGTCCAGGTCGGGTCCGGTCTGGACCCGACCCATTGACAGGCCTAGGTCCCTCCCTCTCTCTCTCTCTTCTGTGAAGACAAGCGGGTCCTAAATTGAAAAGTAAGAGGAATTTATTACAATCAATCAAGAAGTTTTGATTAATCCACTGATTTTCATCAATAGGGTCCCACCACTCACGAAAAACTGGCACTGTTTTTATTTCCCGGGCATAACACGTACCAGAAAACAGAGTATTGACGGTCTAATAATAGCGGATCGGATTTAAAACGACCTTAAAGGGATTTGAACCGGGAAGAAAACCCGCCACCGTCGTCCTCTGACCAGCGGTACTTGGCTTTTCCCCTTTCTCAAGGAGAAAAAGGGGAGGAAAATATCCTTAAATCTAGAGTTAGGGTTCAATTTCTCAAAAATTCCGGTCAAATTCAATCCAATTGAAATATGGCTTCTGAAAATTCTCTAATGGAGGAGCTCCTAGCCCTGAATAAGAAGTTAGGAAAGAAGCAATCTTTAGAGGAGGCTGTCTCTTCGATCCAATATCTACTTGGTGATCATTACTCCGCGTCCTCTCCGGCTCTTCGAGATTCGGTGAATCCCTCTCTCTTCCTGTTTACTTTGATGTAACTTTGGTCTGAGAATTGGAATTTTTATATGATAGTGTTACTAAATTACTTGAGAGAGGGGCTATTCTTGTAAACATTGTAGCTTTTTAATCTGCAATGAATGTCTATAATCAGATTTCAATTTTTTGGATTTAGGGCTGAATGATGCCTTTATTTATATTCTTAAATTGGGAGATATAACTAAAAGATCCATTCTTTTTCATAAGAGAGTTGAAAAACAAAGGGTACAAGCCGCCTTAAAATCTTCATTGTTTGATTCTACTAGTCCACTAGTCAGGGCTTTCCGTACTTATCCAATTTTTCACAGTCGGGATATTTAGCTCATGCCATTGTCTAATGTCTGATGATCATTTTTTTTTCTTTCATAGATATACTCTACTGTTTGCCGTGTGGCAACTGTTCTTCAGACTAGATATACAGCAACTGGTTTCTGGCTTGCTGGGTTAAGGCTATTTGAACAAGGCGGGCATAGTCTTGGAGAACTCGCAGAAGGAACACTTGAAGAAATGTATTTCTAGGGCTCGTGAGCATCTGCTTGATGTGGAAAATGAGGTTCCAGCACTAAGACAACCGGGCATTGCTTCCTTTTGAATTGGTTATTCTACAACATGTTGGTTATGACTGTTTTTCTTTATGTTTCTTAAACAAGATTTAATATTAATGATTTCTTACGTGGCATTGTTTAATCTTTTTCTAATGTTTTATTAGAATTAAACAGTGTTTATGTTGAATTTCTTTTGATAGCTTAAGTTCTAAGAAGGAAATTTTAATAAACTGTGCCTTGTAATATCTAATTCATTATGCTATCAATTTCACCACATGTTTGAAATCTTTTAAGAATATATAGAAGGGATATGGTAATTGAAGCTTACGTAGATATCAGTTCTTGTAGCAAGTAACATTGTGAGGGTTGCAAATGCAAAACTCAGGAGTACAAACCAAAAAATTGGCAGAGAAATAAGATCTTGACCTTAACTATGCATACTTAAAAGTGAGGTTGATTTATAACTTGTGTTACTTTTTTTCAAGCAATAAATTCTCATTGAGCATTTTAGCTTACTGAGTGTGTATTAGATGCATTTTGTGGAATAAATTTGACTATTGATTCTCCCTTAGCAATGCCAGGATCAATGACAAGGGAGCCTTTTGATACATTTATTATGGTTACCACAGGCATATTTTATAGGTATGGAGGGAGGCTTTTCAAAAATGTTCCTCAACTTTGTTGTTATTGGGAGGATCTAAGAGTTGTTTCAAAGTCCATAAACTCTTTGTCGATGGCTTACTTGATTTGTAATTGGTTTCTGTTATGTTTGAACTTAGAGGTTTATTCTGCAGAGCATGTTCATAGCATGTTTGAGGCATTTGCAAATTCGTTGGATAAATGTATTTGGCTCTCACGTGAGATCTTCAAATTTGGTAATGACAACGAAAGTTTTTCTATAAACTATCATGTTATTTCCATACAAGCATTTTCTGAGTGAAAAAAAAAGGCCTAAAAATTAATTGATGCAAAGTTAGCTGCATCAAACGTTAAGGTAATATTGATGCCATAGCAGGTGGGATAGAATTTGTTGCCTGTTATTACACTGATGAATGAGAACCAAGTGTAGCTTTGTGTTTTTCTTTTCCTTGTCCTTTTCACCTTTTTTTTTTGGTTTGGTGAGGTGGGGGTGGGGGTGGCTGATTGAACATGAACCAGGTGTTTCTGGTATTAAGATACTTAGGATAAAGTAGCAATAAACTGCTATAATGGATGCAGATTAACTTGTAACTAGACTTCCTTAAAGTCATGTTGTTGCATTCTGCTTTTTCAGTCATTGTGATCTGTAAAATGCATATAGCAGAATAGGATGCCTGAATGCACATTTTTACAAAGGCTATGATTGAGTTTCGTCAACACTTTAAACAGTCTCTGTAGAAAGTATTCAATGGTATGCTGTTGATGAAATTACAACATGCTTGAAAATTTTAAACTATATTATTTTTGTTGCATTTTCATCAGATTCGAGATATCTTTTCGAAGGACATTTGACTGTGCAGCCTGAACCAGCACCACCGGCATGGCTTGTGGCACAGAATTTGCTTAGAACTCTTGCTGTTGCACAAGACTGGGCATCTGTACCCACAACATCAGAAAGTCAGGAGGAAAGCAGTAATGTAACAGAAACTTCTAGGAGGGTTCAGGTTCCTGAGTCTGTCCGAGAACTGATAAATAATATGCAAGAGATGGGTGACTTTCTGAATCTTGATAATGTAATCGAAGCTTCACTGCAGGTATCCTTTTCTATTTTCATAGTAGATCTTTTCTTTGAAAAGGACCGGATATTTTTTCCCAAAAGTTAAAGCTTCCACTTAACTGCTTTTTATCAATATGCAAAAAATATACATTTGCTTTTCAAGAAATCGATCCTTCTTGACACTGATCATGGAATCATGCAAATAGCTATGAGTTATTGTCCCAGGCTATGCTTCTATTTAACCCGCTTCGTGTCTATCTGTCAAAAAGAATATTACATTTGCTTTTCAAGAACCTAGATCTTTCTGGAAATTGGTCATGGAATCATGCAAATAACTATTAGTTGTTGTACACATCATGGAGCAGTAAATTGCTAATAGAATGAGGCAGGGAAATTTAGGTTTTGTGACCCAACGTGTGATCACTTTGGTGAAAAATTTAAGTATTGCATAGTATATGGGATTATAAGTGTGTTGGGTTAAGTTCATGTGTCACATCTCTATGATACAGTCATCTCCCTTGGTAAAGGAAATGAATTTTGTTGGGTCATTTTAGAAATGACTTACTGATTGCAAGTGGATTTTGTAGTCTATCAGAAGGTAGATGCTCATTTCATATAAATAAGCATGCATTGGCACTAAAGTAACACAAAGTGGACTCTTGAGGTTTGTACATCTGACCCTGCTGTATGGTGGACCATCGTAACTGTTGTACCGTGGTTTTGGTTTTATAAATACTCCTCTAAACAGATTAGTCAAACATCAGAACATATCTATCTCTCAGGTGCTATATAACAGATATAGAAGCCATGGTGTTGCATGTCATTTTTCGATAACTTGATGCATGGTATGGAGCACTTGAAATCAATCTTGTTGTACTATTAGTTTGTGATAAATTGTATTTACCACTGCTTTTCATGGTCCACAGTATTTGAAATGCATGCTTTTTTTGTTTCCCGTATTTTATGTTCCATATGTGTATATGCAATTTATCCTGCATATTGAAATTCATGAAGATAAATATTAATATTGCATTCCCTCATTCATACATCTTTAGGAAATTGGTGCCGGACCACAAAGACCACCTCCAGCTTCAAAAGAAGTTGTTGCACATCTTCCTGTTGTCAGTGTCACTGAGCAACTTATTGCTAGGTTAGGGAGCGTGACAGAGTGTGCTGTTTGTCGGGAGAACTTGGTTATAAATGACAAGATGCAGGAGTTGCCTTGCAAGCATCTCTTCCACCCTCCTTGTCTCAAGCCATGGCTGGTAATCCAATGTTTTAAAAAACCCGTTATGTAACTCGTTATAACCCGTTACAGAACATAACAACACCTAGCCGTTATATAACACTCGCAAAAAAAATAGTTTCTAGTAACGAGCGTATTTTGGAGCGTCACGAACGTTACGTTACGTTACGTTATGAAAATAACATAACGTTCGTAGCGCGCGTTACTTACACAGTTTGCAAATATGAAACAACGAAGTGATTTCTCTCTCAAGAAAAGATCAAATCGACGTGAAACCCTAAATTGGCGAAGGCGAGTGAAGCATAGAAGCACCCAAGTTCCTCCTATCTTTGCAGTCGACGGAGACAACGACAATGACTCTCTTGTGCGGTTCTTCCTCTCTCTATAGTTTCTCTTCAATTTCATCTCTCTCATCAGCGAGCATCGAAGCACTCCAATTCCTCTCTCTTTGATCTCTCTTCAATTGATAAGGAACTCGTCATTGTGTTGTTCCAAAAATTAAAAAAACACATGACTCTTTAATTGATGAGGAACTCGTCGTCAATCTCTTTTCAATTGACGAGAAACCACATGACATCGGAGCACCTCAGTTCCTCGATGCTCGCTAAAATTTGTTGCGAGACTTGCTAAATGTGTTATATATTGTTTTGATATTTTAAAATTATTTTTCTCTTTATAAAAATTTTAAATATAGTATATATATTTATTTTTATTAAATAAATATTAAATCGTGTAACCTACTTTATGCGTTATGTTATAACCTATGTTAACATAACAAAGGAAAAACGTTATTATTATGTTACCGTTATTTTAAACATTGTGGTAATCTTTAAATATTTTTGGATATTTGGCTATAAGCAATTTGAATCCACTAGTAAATCTCTCTCTCTCTTCACACACACACATACACACAGACTTGTGTCCTTCCAAAAGGATTTGAGCCCGAATCCTTCCCACTCAAATTCAACCCTCCGACATTCGACTACAAGATCCACTCTATTGAAGTTGATTTATATTATTTCAAGTATCTATAAATCAAAAATTAAGTATTTTTAATACTTTTTGCCCATTCATCAAACGACACAAAATGGACGGCTGAAAATAGTGAGTTGGTTAGATTTATGACTTTAGACATACAAATTCTCGATCCGGCCATTTCATTATGATCTAAATATTTAAAAACTCATACAAACCAATTTTGATTAGGTTTCAAATGTTCTACACCGTTAAACTAACCAACTCACTATTTAGACTGTCCGTTTTTTTCCTACTTAATGGATGAGCAAAAATTATTAAAACACTTGATTTTTGATTTATAGATACTTGAAATAATGTAGATCAACTTCAACGGAGTGAATTTTGTATTTAAATGTCGGAGGGTTGAATTTGAGTGGAAAGAATTCGGGCTCAAATCCTTTTGAAAGGATACAAGTGTGTGTGTATAGAGAGAGATAACTTGTGTCATTCTGGAAGGATTTGAGGCTAAATTCTTCTCACTCAAATACTAACATCCGAGATTTAAACAAAATATCAACTCCGTTGAAGTTAATCTATATTATTTTAAGTACCTATAAACCAAAAATCAAGTGTTTTGAATATTTTTTGCCCATGCATCAAGTAGGAAAAAAAATGAACGGCCTAAATAGTGAGTTGGTTAGTTTAACGGCGTAGAACATTTGAAACCTAATAAAAATTAGTTTGTAGGGGTTTTTAAATGTTTAGATCATGATTAAATGGCTGGATGGAGAATTTGTATGTGTAAAGACATAAATCTAACCAACTCACTACTTTCGGCTGTCCATTTTGCGCCGCTTGGTGGATGGAAAAAAAGTATTCAAAACACTTGATTTTTAGTTTATGAATACTTGAAATATTATTGATCAACTTCAACGAAGTGGATCTTGTATTCGAGTGTCGGAGAGTTGTATTTGAGTGGGAAGGATTCGGGCTTGAATCCTTGTGTACTACACACACACACACACACACATACATATATATATAGAGAGAGAGATAGACTTGTGTAGTTCCGGAAGGATTCGAGCTCGAATCCTTCCCACTCAAATGCTAACATCCGACATTCAAATACAAGATCCACCCCGTTGTAGTTGATCTATATTATTTAAAGTAACCAAAAATAAAAAATTAAGTGTTTTGAATACTTTTTGCCTATACATCAAGCGGCGTATAGACGGTCGAAAATAGTGAGTTGATTAGATTTATATCTTTAAACATACAAATTTTCGATCCGGTCATTTGATCATGATCTAAACATTTAAAAACCATACAAACTAATTTTTGTTAGGTTTCAAATGTTCTACACCGTTAAACTAACCAACTCATTATTTAGGCCGTCCGTTTTTTTCCTACTTGATGCATGGGCAAAAAATATTTAAAATACTTGATTTTTGATTTATAAATACTTGAAATAATATAGATCAATTTCAACGGAATGGATCTTGTATTCGGATCATGTATGGTTATATTTGAGTGGGAAGGATTCAGGCTCGAATCCTGAATCCTTCCGGAACTACACAAGTCTCTCTCTCTCTCTCTCTCTCTCTCTCTCTCTCTCTCATACGTATATCCTAATAACATGATATGAGTCCTTTGCCTTTTATTTGTTGTAGGATGAGCACACTCGTGTCCAATTTGTAGGCATGAGATGAGGACAGATGACTATGCATATGAGAGCTGGAAAGAGAGAGAAAGAGAGGCAGAGGAAGAAAGGAAAGGTGCAGCTAATGCTCTTCGTGGAGGTGAATTCATGTATGTTTGATAACTGCATAATCAATGTAACTGTTCCTGCCAACGTCTGCAATCTTTATTTCTATTTGTTTTCATTTGAATGACTTGATAATACCAACAATTTGACAATAAACATGTCCACTCCTTTTATTGTTGTTATTATTATTGCAAATTCGACATATACATTTAAAGGAAGAAAATTTAAAGAGCTTTCTGTAAGATCAGACGTTGTTTGATAGGAATGAGAACCGGTGAGGGGTGATTACTGAGGCCTATGCAGAAAGTTGTGAGAAGGCTTGATGGTTTTGTTATAGTTCATCCTTTCAACACCTTAGATATTGATCTTAATATTTAAACATCATCCTCCCATAACCTTATAAAGACGTCAAGAACATTTGTTAATTCTAAAATAAACTTAGGGAACTCCGGAATGTACTGAAATGACAACATAGAAAATGAACAAATTACTGCTTTGTTCCTAGGGTGATCTCATTTTTTTTAATTAGGTCAGGAGGCCATGGTTCCTATAACTATATTCTCCTATTGTTTTGTTTCCTTCCGTTGACCTATATCTGTTAGCTTTGGCAGATAGGTTTACCGTGAGCAGATTTTGTTTCCTTCTGTTGACCTATATCTGTTAGCTTTGGCAGATAGGTTTACTGTGAGCAGACCTTATTCAAACTGGTTAAATGGAATGCAAACAGATTTGCGATAAGCAGAAATTTCTTGGGCCATTCTGCTAATTGCTTTCAGGTGAATATAGTTTCCTGTGTTATTATAGCACCAGACTCCATGGAGACTTAGGTTTATAACCTTAATTTCTCTACACTGGATCTGCACCAGGGCACCTCTGTGACTAAGAGTTCTTGTTGATCTCCCCCCAGCACCAAACTTTCAGTCTATCCCACTTCCCCAGCTTCTTGTACTTTACGCCTTCATGCCAATGTGACCTCTGCTATTCTGGAACATGTAGTCAGCTACAGTAGATCAGAAATTACAGAAATTGGCATCAAAGAATCTGGCACGAGGACGAGGCTTTGTTTTAATATGGATGTCCCACTGCTGCAGTAATAGGCTTTAGTCACCGGTAAGTAAGGAGACCTGAGCTGTTCTCTTCTGGTTGTCTTTTTCTTTTTTCTTTCTTTTGGGGTTTGAACTTTAATTTGTTCAAAGGATTTTGATTTGCTTCTGCAGATTGATCCTTATATTAATGTTGTTCCTCACCTGTTATAATGGGAATTTCCATTGACATGAGTTTCTTCTCCAGCACTTCACCTTATTCCTTTGTTCTTTGTGGCTTGGTAGTCTTGGGCATGACCTTTTGACTGGTTCGACCTCTATCTTGGACTGGCTGCTATCATTATGGTAAAAGGGCTCATGGACCTAGAGCTTTTGTGGCAAACTTCTCGCCCTCACAATTGGTGATGCCAAATGGGAGGGTTCTTTCCCCTGCTTGTTAACAGAGCTACCTTAAAAGGTGAGTAACAAGAGCAAGCCATTCTCAGTTCTGAAGTAATTGATTAAGAATTTGGTGAACTTGACATTAAAAATTCTTTGAAATTCATATGAATGAATGAGTAACAATAGTTGAATTTTTCTCTCCTATTTTATATTGATTGGTATTCGGAGATCTTTAATGAAGGTGGACATTGTTTAATGCAATTTCCTTATGATAAAACTTGGAATTTGTGTTTCTCAATGGGTTGCCAGTTCCCTCCTAAATGTACAGATGCTCTTTGGCACACAACTACTGGAAGTTTCCAATTATAATTTTATGCAAATATACTATTGGGATGCGTGACAATTTATGGAGTAGCAAATATAATCGCGCGCGCGCACTGTGGGACATGCACATTGAGCTGAGGTTGGTGTATGATAGTCTAATTTATAGGTTGATTAGATGGTGGATCTCTGGTTGGATCATGCCAAGGTCAGGTATTAGTCTAGGAGATACCCTTGTCACCCCATTGTTTACTTCCAGTCAAGACAGCAAGGTGGAGCAACAGTATACATATAAAAAGGTGGTTCTAATGCAGCTTCAAGTGTGAAGCCTATCTAGCTTGGATCATTAAACTGGTGAATTATTAATGGCACGAGAAGAGTTATTATAAGAACAAATAGTTCATTAGCAAAGATTCTCAAACACTGGTTGATACTAGCAACATTGTGACTCAGGAGGTTTCCACATTACAGCTGAGGAAGATTATTTTGATTGACATAGAATATCATGATAGAAGGGTAAAAACACTTCCACACATATGATGGAATAAAACATTTACTTCCAAAAACGAGTCTTGTTAAGAGTCTAAAGAGTAATGACTAAATAAAGTTTGAAAGCAAAATTTCCCACATTCTAATAACCTTGGACAGTAGAGGTAAAGTTTCCTTCTAACCTTCTGAGCAACTTATTAGGATGGATGGGTGCTCCTTTTCTTCTCTACATATATAACAAAATTCATTGATTCACACCTGGAAATGAGAAATCAGGATTCAGGACAGTGTAATTTTGTTAAGACATTTAAAATTGTTGAAAATTTTGAGTGGAGAAGTGCTTCTAGTGTATCATGCATTTGTAGAACACCTATGATGCGAAGGAGAAAAAAAATTTATTAGTCGCCTATTTCACTATTTGTCCTTTAAGGTGAGAACTTTGGCCAATTAAACAATAATTGCGAGAAAATGAGTTATCTTAACTATTATAATTACAATTTTGGGGGTTTGCAATTTGTCATCGAATTATGTGTCACATGTGTCTCACAGCTTCGCGTCTTAGAAACATTAGAGTTCTATCAAATTACTACATTGTCTTTGAAAATTGCTTAAATGCGTTGCTTTGAAGAGACGGTCATATTAGTTGCTTAAGAGCATGGTTCAAAGTCGCGGTCGGCCGCCGACTCGGCGGGCACCGTTCCACATCGGTCGCAGCGTCTTGGAATGAACTCGGGCGGTACACACAAAATGCTATAAATAAAGCTCAAAATTTTTGAAAAAAATCACGATAAATTTTAAAAAAATGTAGACATCAATTTTCATGTATCATATGTCCAAAAAAATTATTTAAGGGGTAATTAGAGAGAGATGATAATTTGAAGGGGTAAATATAAGAAATATATTAATTTGAGTTGTAAATTTTAAAATATAAAAAATATGAGGGCAAATCTGAAAAAACCAAAAAAAGAATAAAAAAAGAAAAAGAAAATTACAAGATTGACAGAGAAAGGGTGAGAGAGAGAGACATCGGGTGAGAAAAGGGGGGAGAGAGATCGGGCGAAGAGGGGGGAGAGATCGGGTGAGGAGAGGGGGGGAAAGGAAGAGATCGGAAGGAGGGAAGAGAGAACTCTCTCTCCGTCTTTCTTCCCTCGCTCTGATCTCTCTCTTCCTCTCCGATCTCTCTCTATAATCTTGTGGCTTGACTTGGCGGGCGACGGGCGGAACTCGGCAGCGATTGGAGGTAAATTTTTTTGCTTTTTTTTTCGCAACGGCGACGGGCGTCGGCGGAGATCAGATTTTTTTTTTTTTGTGCTTTTATGGCTCGACTTGGGGAGAATTCGGAGTCGACACATGGCTGAGTCAACCCGAGTCCATAGTTGACTCGGTCGATGTGGCCGAGTCGACTCGGATTTATGGCCGAGTCTCTTAGTTGGCCAAAAAAGCTGGATCGTGGAACGATTTCGGACCGGTCTCTTCCGCTCCGGTTCCGACTTGGCCGAGTCAGAACCGGAACGGGCGATACTTTGGACCCTGCTTAAGAGGCTATGATTGGATTAATTTGCATTTATAGTATTTAGAAAGTTTCTTCCGCGTGCATACTACACACCAAATAGTCTAGTAAAATGAGAATGTTGAGATGGTTGAGTGGAAGTACAGCTATAGCTATAGATAGGAGAAATTGAGGGCTTCGATAGGTAGCTTCAACTGAGGGTAAAACCGTAAAGAAGGGAGAATGATTTGAGATGGTTTGGCATGCGCAAAGGAGAATAATGATCCCAACAGTTTGGGGTGATAGGACTGTTGTTGAAGGAGCAGCAGGCTAGGGTTTGCCTAATTCGTGCGGCAAAAAAGATATGGCACTTATTGATTAACAAAGCTGAATGGACAAAAACAATTCATGTTCCTGATGCTAAATATTTATAATAAAGGCTTTGTTGTTCTTTGTTTCTCGATTCCCTTTCCTATTATTTTCTTCAAATTGTTCCTTTGGACTCACTCTTGTTATGCATTCTCATTCAAGTTATTTTTTGTGTCATACTATTTATGATCTAAACCACAATATTCTGGATAATTTTCATGCTAATAAAATGAACTAAAATCTGGAAAGAACAGTGAAATTATGATTTGCAAATGTGATTCCATGTGGCCGTTAGGCCTATCCTGTTTCTTACTATGAGAGTAATTTCTTATAGCAGATCATATCATCTTACTACTGTCCAAACTTTTTCAAGGCCTCAGGGAATTTTGAAACTTGCATGAGCTGAATTTTATGGCAAGAAAAAGGTTGGTATACCTACCTGCCAACTGATCTATGGCATTGTTTCTCTTGTTCATACCGTGGAGCACCAAGTCATAGAATGTTTGCATAATGTTAACTGCTGGTTGTAAGAACTTAAATTCTTTTGCGGAGCCTAACTTGCCCTTTGGTTGTGCTCATCATAATGGGCAAAAGCTTAAATGATAATGATTAAATTTGAAAATATGAAGAACAAAGAAACATAGCTTGTTTAAAGGTGGTGTGCTGATAGATCATCATCAGCCAACATTCGTCATGTAAAATATGGGGTTGGCCATGGAGTACAACTTGCAATAAAGGATACACGAGTACATTGAACTGGAATTTCAATTTGCAATAAAGGATACATGAACTCATTGAACTAAAATTTATGACTACTGTTGGCCTAACAGTAACCTTCTTAAGTACTGATGCTGAACTCTGAGGTCAGTATTGGCAACAGAGGGGCTTGCCACAGAAACTTGTAAAGCTGGTTGACAGCAGAGAGAGCTACCTTATTGGGTACATAATTTTAACCTTATGCAACAGGGCGCAACCCTAATAAACTTGTGTCAGGCACGGATTTGCTATAAGGAAATGACATTATCTGGGATAAATTATAAGAATAATTAAAATTCTAGCACTGTTGTAGGCTGATTGCAACAAGATAAAATCATAAAATGGACGTTGACTGTCAAACACAAATTCAGTCGCGGAGGTCGTCAGGTGCACTATTATAATTTGCTGCTGGAGGCCAACTTCATCACATTGGCTAGTTGAGAGTTCTTTTAAGGACGTCTTTGAATTGTTTTTTTCTGGATACGAGTTTTTTAGGACTCTTAAAGATGATATTTTTCTTATGCCTTTCTAGGCAATGATAAAAATACCAAAATAGCGGTGGAAAACTGATGATGCATGCTTAGTCTGTTTGACTCTTTGGGAGGGTGCTGGAGGAGCCCACGCCATAGAAGTTTCTGGGTTATTCATGAGTGATATTAGACTTCAAAGTTCAAACTACGCCCAAGTTGTTGAAACCAGTAGAAGCAGATATATAATTTATTAGTCTGAGAACCATTTCACATGAGTTAGAGCCAATGAAACTCCGGTAATTGTTAGGAGATAATGATTTGCCTGAAGAATCAACATCCAATTTGTGTGGCTGGAAGGAGATTAGTTGCACTAGTGACTCAATTGGATTCAACCATGGTTCAAAGTCGCGGTCTCGGCCGCCGACTTGGCGGGCACTGAGACGGATCGGTCGCAGCGACTCGGACCGGTCTCGGGTGATGTGCGCAGAACGCTACATAAAAAGGTCAAACACTTCTGAAAATCACGACAAATCATAAATGATGTATCCATCGATAGTCATGTATCATATGTTCAAAATAAATTTATTTTTAGGGGGTAATTAAAAACTATCATGATTTCGGGGTAATTTAAATATGAAAAAAATTGAGAGATAATGTGAAAAAAATTTCAAAAGAAAAAAGCTAGAAAAGGATAAAGGAGAGAGATCGGGTCTCTCTCTCACTCTCCCTCACCCGATCTCTTCTCACTCTCTCTCTCCCTCACTCGATCTTTCTCTCTCTCTCACACACACACACTCTCCCTTAATCGCTTATCCCCTCTCCCTTAGCCTCTCTCCCTCTCCCCCTCCCCTTCTCCCCCCTCCCTCTCTGTTCCGATCTATGAGAGAGATCGGGACAAGAGGGAGAGAGGCAGAGGAGAGATAGAGAGAGACAGAGAAGGTGTCGATGATGGAGGCGGGCGACGATGGGAAGGCGGGTGGCGAGCAGGCCGGCGGCGGCGATCAGGTATGTTTTGCGTTTTTAACCCGACTCGGCATCGACTCGGCCGAGTCATCCCGCGACTCGGCCGATTCAGCTGAGTTGACTCTGAGTCTTGGCCGAGTCGATTGATTCTGAGCTGATCTCTTGAAAACGATCTCGGACTCGTCTCGGCACCCTCTGAGTTATCTCTGACTCGGCCGAGTCGTCGAACACTAGATTCAACAGAACACGAGGTGACTGTGCGGCAGTAATGTTTACTGAAGATCAGGATCTTACATAAAACTCTTTGCAAAAATTAACTAAAACAATCTGGGTTTTGCCTGGTAATTATAGATTTTATCCCTAAAAATAGGTCGTTTTATGTTATTCGCTTAAGAATGATGCACTTGTGCTACACACACTTCAATCATGAATCTTTATCGTGTTGGACAAACGTATCAAACATAATACTTCTACTTTGTGTGAACTTTTAGGATTTTCCGCGTGTCAGTGTATCATGTTGTGTTTGTGTATGTGACAGCGTGTTCATGTCCACGAGACATAAATGCTGTACTCTGAACAGATGTCTCTTGTTACAACTAGCATGCTATTATTCTTGTATTTCCCTACAGTGTAAGACATAATGCTTCTATTTTGCATGAACTTTTTCGCATTATCCGTTTGTGAGTGTATCATGTTGTATACGTGACAGCGTGTTCTTCTCCATGTGACATAGATGCTGCACTCTCAACTTGTGGCTCCTTTTACAACTTGCATGCTATTATGCTTGTATTTCCCTACAGTGTATTAGTCTAGGAACTCAATAGTAATGTCATCTTTCCTCCCAAATTAGGTAGCCAATCTGTTCTATGACCATGGACAACGCATGATTCATGTCTGGACTCTGGGGAAGGTTAGGTTTATGATGTACTGACACATTGTCAAAAGAATGATCCGTGTAGGACATGATACTTCTGTTTCATTTGCAGCACTTAGGATTTTTCGTGTGTTCATGTGTTCTGTTGTATATTTTCCATGATGGTGTGTTCGTGTTCATGCAACACAGATAATGCACTCTAGATATGGCTTTAGTTACCTCTTGCATGCTATTATGCTTGTCCCAATAGGGCATTTAGTTAGAATAGTGTCTTCCTCAATAGTAGTATCATCTTTCCTTCCCACATTTTCTAGCCAATCTGTTCTGTGACTATGGGGATAACACATTCTTGTCTTTTAACTTTCTGATTCATTCATTTATCAGAGATTGTAAAATCTTGGAGAGGCTTAGGTATCCCCTGAACATCATGACGTACTGATAGGCGCACAGGTTACAGAATTGGTTTTTGTTGCCTTGTTTATTATCTACTTGAGTCCAGTCCGAGGAGATAATGATTTTGTTCAGGTAAATGAATGCACATATTCTGGTTTTTGTTAAATAAATGGTGTCAAGAGCAGTTACATTAATATGCCAAAAACTGCTTGGAATTTGTCTGAACTGTGAACTCAGAACCAGCCCTCAATTTCTTCATATTGTATACATCACAAAAGATTCATTTGTTGATCATGGACTCGAAGAAATGCAGACAAAAAGAGAGAACTTTGTGAGAAAGCGAGAAGTGTTTGTGCGCGCGCGCACACAGAGATAGACAGACATGGTGGAAGAGAACATTTTGTTCGAACACAGACATGGGTCTCATATGGGTTTCATTTAATTTATAGGCCATCTTAATCAAGTACTCATTTAGCTCCAGTGCAACTGTAGTGAGACGACTTCCATTTTGCTCCACAGCTATAGCAGAATTCATATTTGCACCTGAAATCAGCATCAACCTTTTAGTTCGCAGAAACATAGTTCATCCAGTTTTGCATTATTTCATATGGGGCAACTTTATTTATCTATTCAATTCGTTCATGTTTTTTGCTCGGTGTGCGCGCGCGCGCGCTCGCCTGTTTTGCTTAATTTCATATGGAACATCTTTATTTATTCAGTTCATTCAAGTTTTCAAGCCTTTTTTGTTCTGTGTTTTTTTTTTTCCCCAGTTCTTTCAGCTAGTTTGATTCTGTGTGTGTTCCAGTTCATTAGGCTAGTTTGATTCTAATACTACTAAAATGTAACATTTATGTTGGTCGCCAAACAAAGCGATAGAAAGCAACGAAAAAGTTAGGACGTTGCATTTTCCGCAGCTTTTTGAAGAAACTGAGAAGGTCTGTCTGTGTCTGAGTTTTTGCTTTTTGGTTTTGCTTTATCTCCAATCAGTTTGTATGCAATCACACTAAATCAGAAATTGAAGATTTATTTTACTGCCTTTTTGGTTTTTTCAGTCTATTGAAATGCACAGTAGGTCTAATGCTGCAGATATCAAAGAACTGGTTTGCTTGTTTGCTCCGAAAACAAATAGATCAGTATCGTACTATTTTTTTGTTCCAAAGAGGAGAGAAAGCCCAAACCTGCATACGATGTGATTGCAGCCTTCATCTCTTTCGACAAAGAACTTGCATTCAGGGCACCTCTGCCACTGAGAAGATTCAGCCACCTCCTTCAACATCAGATCCTCCCTCTCTCTGTCCCCCTCACCCAGTTCCTGAACCTCCTTGCACTCAATCCCTTCGTGCCATGGCGATTGGCACTGTGCGCAGAACATTCTATGGCAGTGTGGGCAAACTGACTGTGTTATGATCTCCTGGTCGCCAACACTAGTTTCATCATCATCATCATTGTCGTCCATCAGGAGCGCCGAGCAATCCTTGTATGGGCAGTAAAACTTCACCTGGATTGTCGCCTCACAGAGCAAGTCGCCCCAGCGATCGATCACATTCTGCGGGAGTATCGGGTGGCACGCGTATGGATCCAGGAAACCAGCCTCGCAACCCGGTTCTGGGCAGTTGATCCAACCTATGCCATCCAACACCTTGTCTGTCACATAGGAGCGGACACACTCGTAGCAGTACAGGTGCGTGCAGAACTGTGTCTCAAAAAACTCTGGCAGTGTCTTTGTTTCCATGCAGATGGTGCAGTAGGCCTCTTCAGCTGCAGATTCGGGAGCCTGGGCGATGGAACTGTGTTCTTCGCTTGAGCTCTGGCTGCTGTCACTCTGGCCGTTGCTTGTTTCAATGTCTTCGAATATGGCTGCAAAGACGGCTGCTTCATCCTCGATGGAGAGATCGTTTAGGTTGTAAAAATCAGCGTAGTCTTGGAAATTGAATTCTGAATCTTCAGGAGTCGACATCTCAGGACTCTTCAGGCTGGAATGATCAGGAGGAAGGAAGATGGTGTGGTTTGTTAAGATTAGCTATTGGTGTTTAATTGATGCTTCACGAGTTTTGGCCAATTGCAAATTTGTTAATTGGTGTTTCTCGAGTCAAGTCAATTTGGAGCTTATATGTTAATTAAACATATCGACTATATATCAATTGCTATTGACTGACTCCTTTGTTGAGGTCTTCAGTAGACTTCGCTCAAACCCTGCCTCGCTTTGCTTCGTGCCTAAGATGTCCAAAAGAAAGTTGATTAGATTATAGAATTAACGAAGGATTCAAGGACTCTTTTAGCCACCATCATATGAAGCACATAGTTTAGCCGTGACGTTAACAATACAATCACTCTCACACAGGAATGCAGTCCTCAATCACAAAATTGCAACAATCAACAGGCTGTTGAGTCAAAGATTTAAGCAATTATCATCACATTTAAAGCAAAATTTAATAAAAGAGTAAACTACATTTTTATGCTGCAATTAGCTGCCAAAACTCAAGACAAATTTGACAAAATCCACATTGACAGCGTTGAACAGCAAGCTATAAGACGTCACTATAGATTCGCCACCCAAAATGAGTGAAAATGAAGAATTTGTCAACAGACACGTGACAGTGAAAAATGAAGAATTTGTCAACAGAGCATGCAAATGACCGTATCAGCCACCTAATTCCACAATGAGAGGAGAATAACTCGTGCTACAACATTTCACAGCTCCCAGCTAATCAATACAAAGGCCTTGAAAACTGAAAACCGAAAATATTATGTTCTGGAGCTTTTGGCATTTTGCCTTAATTCCCATGAATATAAATGAGTGGAGAGCAATAATAGTGCACAAAGAACTTCTTCTCTTTTTCTTCTCTGTGTAGTGACTAATTTGCTATGTAACAAGTTGGCCTAATCTAGCATTTGATGGAACAACGGGAATAATACAAATCAACCCCCATACATAAGTAGGGCTCCTCTCTCATCATCAAAAGAAAAACAAGATCTAGAAAAACAAAAACAAAAACAAAAATTACACATGACGTGAAACAGCGGAGGATGCATTCCCAACCCGTTCACCATCTTCTGAGATTTGTTCTTGTAGTTTGTAAGGCTACAGTGTGGGCATATGTATTCTAAGCCATCGGTCTTTGCATAGTCCTGTCACCAATGCCACATTGTGTTCATGAGATAATATTCAAGCTTAAAGATTATACAGCTCAAAACAGTCATTAGAAAGATCAATTATATATCATCTAACTTTCTAATACGCAATAAACAACCAAAAAGACTTCTTAACACCAAAGGGCAATCGTTAGCTATCAAAAAGCAAGGACTAGGTTCTGTAGGTATCACCACTATTCGAAAATTAACCTGGCTATAATATTTTGACATTTGAGAGCTGTTGGGGCCAGGCCCCAAAGAAACTACATGTTGTCCATCATACCTAGTTGTTGCCTGTCTCAGGAGACTGAGAATCCGGTAAAGGGATAGGAGATTCAATAGTCCTATAGAGCGCAATAGATAAAGTGGGAAAGAGAAAAAGATAAAAAGAGCAGAACTAGGAGCCAATAAGAGCTGAGTGTCAAATCACACAAAGATGCGGTGGGAGCCACATCTAGAATTCCATAACTCCTTGCGGTTAATACTTACACGTGATCGTCAGAAAAAGTGTTCATAAGGTATTGACAATAAAGGGGGGATATATAATGACTTTTAATAGAAAATTCAATGTAGGCTCTATGCTAGTGAGATCTCTAGTATCTAGTAGTTCAAACAAATTTAATAGTTAATCTTAAGGTAGCATTTTGAGGAACTATGGTAAAGAAGCGTGCTCACTCATAGTAGTAAGATGGGTGATCTAGGGAAGTCCTTGCTTACAGCATTACACCCTCCATCTCGTATGTGGGCACAGATACAACTATAGGTGGAGTGTGATTCTCTCAATGCTATCAGGTTATGCATATCATTCAGCACCTCTAGAAGTATATGTATGCAAATCTTACAAAGGCAGCTAATCCACCCAGCATGTCAGTCAACATAGACATGTATAAATGTATAACTAAGATCGGATTTTAATCTCTCTCACAAGCTATTATGGTACCATATATTACTAGCACATGTAAAATATGTGCAAAGTAAAAAAATCAGAAGCCAAAATATGAATAGGGCTAATGATGTTAAAAGAAAGCTTATCAGAATAGATATTTTAAGTGAGATTACCATTTGAACATGAGTAAAATATTAACCCGACCAAAACAAATACTGGATAAAGTTACAAGTGAAGGACAAAGATCTGCACACCTTAAAAGTACCAAGGCCTTGCCGTCTATCACAGCCAAAATGAGCCCACTCACCACATAACCCACAGTTCACCCAATCGCCAGGAGCGCTACTGAGGAGACACTCAGAACACTGGGAGTGTTAGGAGCTGGACTATGAGAAATAACAAGAAACAATGGAAGATGAAGGTTAATGCCTACAGACCTGTGACATAGCAAGCAACACTCTCCACCAACATCATCATGTGCCAATTCATACTCCAACAGGTATGTCTCATAATGCCTTTTGAGTGTATTCCCAACACCCTGAAAACAAAATGCACAGGATAGGGAAATAGCTGTTAAATATTCAAAGTATACTTCCAGAGGAAAAAAAGGTTACAGTTCCAACTACGCAATACAAATGCAGAGAAAATTTTGAATTTGGAGAAAGAGCTGAGATGCAAAGTTGGAACTTATGCTTAACACTTCAAAAATACGAAAAACTCCAAGTCTGCAAGCAACACTACAAGCTGTAGGGAAATCCGTAAGGATTGACACATGATTCATGGAACCAAATTACAGTTTTTATTTAGAAAGAAAATAGAGGGTACTTCCTGTTCGTATAAAACTCAAATTCCGGGTTTGTTGCTTGTTAATCCCCCCCCCCCCCCCCCCCCCCCACACACACACACACACCCACCCCCCCCCCCCCAACCCCCCCCACAAAAAAAAAAAAAAAAAAAAAAAAAAGGTTTAAACCAAAGAACGTTTTTTGTAGAACCTACTCATTTAGAAGTTCTGAACGAATCTGTTTTCAGAAAACTTCCAAACCAAGTAGCTTTTTCCATTAAGTCCCTGATCATAATAAATGAAGTCTATTAATGTATCAAGTCCTGATAAATTTCTACTATTTTTCAAGTGAAAAGTAGATAAAAAGAAAAGCAAAGAAAGAATCTACTAATGCAGGTTTCTGCAATTGATATCGAGTGATTAGCAAGATAGGAAAGTGAACATACAGTCATTCTGTTGGTCATTGTATGGTTGCGCATCTTTGAGAAAACCTGACCTTTCCAGTTTATACCATTGCCCACATAAAATCCTCCCCTCGAGACCACCTGGAGAAGGAGACACAAGGGAGCTATAGTAGCTCAAATTTTTTCGCAATGAAAATAGAAAACCAAAATACTAACCTCTCTGTATAAATTGTACAGGTCTAGGCGCTTTGCGTTGAGTATAGCATCAGGAAACTCCGATATTCCTCCCTGAGGGACAAGCCTGCTGTGTCCCCTAAGGATCAAAAACTGCATTACATCCTTTAGAAATTCTTCCTAGGAAACAAAAACCAAAAAAGGGAAGTTAGTTCAAGCATTACACCATGCAAGTTCAGTGAAATTAGAACTGATTGGCAGGTGCATGCAGGGTTTGGGGGGCTTTGATTTTTGAAGAAGACAACAATGCAAAAAGCATAGAAATAATTCAGGGAAGAGTTTTAGAATTCAAAACATACATATCAAAGCAGAGACCTAATATTTCAATAAGCATAGATAATTCATGAAACCATAAATTTGCAAGTTATCGATCAATTTAGAAATATATTTAATTTTGAAGAATTATTTCAGAAACAGCCGGCAGAAGAAACATTGTGTGAGGATATTGCAATAAGGAATAGCTTACTTCAGGACAAACTTGAATGGGAGCACGATTGCATCCATGCTTTTTCATTGGCAATGGATTCAAAGGTATTATCGGCTGTGTATGTAAAGAACTTGATATAGATTTTCTGTGAGTTGGAGCCGGAGGTACCACATTATGCTTCACAGGAGCTACCAGCAAGTTTGGTTTCACTTGACTTCCATCATACACACTGGTTTCAGGTATAAATGGCAGCATCTTGTGATGCCGAGAATGAGGTATGGGCTTCAGTGCAGCAAGTTTTAATTTTTTTCTAGAGGGTAATAAGGTCATGTGAATCCCTTCTACCAATCCCTTTTCCTTATCATCGTGGTTGCCTTTAGGACAAGCCCCTCCATATTCAGCTGACAGCGTGCCAGCAGTAATGGGCCCCGATGCTTGACCCGGTTTTTGCCTGTCACTAATAAGAAAGGCAGACCACCGTGGTGGTCGAAAGCGGATCCGATCTTCCACAATCGACTTGCCATGTCTTGTACAAAAGAAAAGAAGGCGATCTGCATCTTCTTTTTCGAACGAAGCAACAGGTCTACCCTGAACACTTGCTATGCCAAGCGCAACCAAGCTACGGTATGAAATTTCAGGTGCCAGATGCTTCAGAACCTACATTTACAAATCACAACATATAAATGATCAGCAGAACTGAAAGCAACCAAGCTACAAATCACAACGTATAAATGATCAGCAGAACTGAAAGCAACCAAGCTAAAACTGAAGAGCATCTTCACAGACAAGCATGGGGCCATCATCCTCAATAAAAGGCTAACCATCATGACCAGTAATAGTCATGTCGGGGGAATCTGCACAGACCCTGAAAAATCCATGCTTAATTTTCAGTTATGAAATGAGACTACTATAACTTGCAGCCAGGAATTAATATTTATTTACTTCAAGATCACTGAAACAGTCCCCTTTCAAAGGAGAAGGTTGAGGAAAGAAGTTATGTACAAGATATACATAGATGCCATCTGACTAAGCAGAGGCCAGTGCCACATATGGATACCACTATTCACCGAAATAATTGCATAAATAATCTGACAGGAGTAATACAAACCCTTATATTTGGCAATTTCTGCACTCCAGATGAATACGTGCTAAAGAAAAATTATGTTGACCGCAAGTTATGAACAACCCTTTCCAAAATGAAATCTTAGGCACACGCTTGGTGGTCAAATCCACCTACACATTAGCCGTCTACCCCATCTATGGCTTTAATGGAAAATAAAGCATGAAACAAACTGAGATGTTTTCTTAAGAAGTGTGATTTTTCACTATCAGGAAAATATAAGATACACAAAAGATGAATGTGTGGTGTTGACAGGGAAGGCAATAGGGGGATAAAGAAAACACAACCTGGGCAGCCCATGTAGGAACTTTCATGGTTACTTCGAACACGGATGCCCCACAAGCTATAGCAGCAAAACTCAGAGGATCGGGCAAGCATGACTTGCTTTCCTCACAACTTGGCAGAGCGTGCACAAGCTGGCTCTTCTCTATAAGTTCATTCTTGATATGAGATTCAAGAAGCTGCATTTTTACATAGAGTGACATGAAAATCAAGGGAAACATCTCATTTAGAAAGCAAAATGACATCAGAGCTCATACCTGATCATCAAAGCAAGTCTGTGCACTGCCAGAAACTAAAAGTGAGATATGAGCGGAGCTGCATGTTGTTAGGTCACAACGCATTGTCACAACCCCACGAGTAAATGTCCCAGCTTGGAGAGGTGGTGGGGTAGCACTGCAAGCAATTTTTTCATCATTACCAGCATTGTTCTTATAATTTCAAAAGATGCAACATGTGATAAGCAAACACGAAAAGACAAACATATAAGCTACACTGAAATTAGAGATTTAAAGGGTTCCAGATGATGTTAACTAGTGAGGAGCTTCACTAAAATAAGGTGGCAGATTTTGTATAATACATTTACAAGTGATGTACAAAACATACTAACAAGATTAATAATCGATGCTAGACCTATAACCAAGAAATACCACAAAATGATAAATAATAAATTGATGCACAGTAGCACTTTCACACGTAAAAGGGTGTTTTTTGTACACATGCTAGTCAGCATTCTACCAGATGAATGCACAAATTAACAGCAGTTCTATGAAATATGTGCAAGTTAAAGAGTAGATGAATTCTAGACCAAGTACAATTCAGGCAAAATGACCTAGTTGACTGTCCAGAGAATCAATTTCAACCAAGGTTCTAAATATCAGATATCGGAATCGTACCGAATGGGGGTTTTTCATATCGGATATCGAGGGAGATATCGGGGTACGCGCGCATATAGGGTGTTCATATCGGACACTATATATAATGAAATATTGAAACTAAAAGTTAATTTAGTGTCATAGATATCATCTATCAAATAAAAATGATGTAATATGCATGCAAAAACGGTAAAAAAAATTAATGTACATTTGCAAGCAGTCGTGGGTCGTGCGATAATAAGTTACTTCATGGAATTGAAAATTATAAGATTAGTAGTTGTATAATCTACTTACCTAAAAATCAAGCGTCGCCGCCGTCAATTCACGGAGGAGAAATATTAGGGCTCGATTTTTATCGAGCCTTAATGGTGCAAACAACACTTACATAGTCGGGTAATTGGTCGAGCTTGGGTTCAATGCTAATGGGTTCAAAAAATTGAACCCACTTAAAATAAATCCATATCAACTGATTTTGCGCCGACTCATAGCGGGCGATTAATGGCCGATGTTTTGAATATCAGTTGTTTTTTTGCTGCAAACGATAAGGGCGAACGATTTTCCCATGTCGTATCGACAACAGGCAAAAAAAAGAGATTGATCAATATCTTGACCGATATTTAAAACAGTGATTTCAACAGAATTGTAAAATTACCAAACATGATCCAGATACTAAATTTCATAGTCTGATTTGGTTAAATTAGAACTGCTTTTTGCTTGAGTAAAAATGAAACTAGAAGTAAATATTTTTGCAAAGCTTCTCTAGATAAATGAAAGACATCAAAAAGAGAGTTTTTTCATTTCAGTAGTAATTGAGATGCTGTCTTTTAGTTTATATTTAATTTTACTTTTTTTTTTTTTGGGGGGGGGGGGGGAGGCGGGGTTGGTTGTTGTGCGTGTTAGGGGGCTTGGTTGGTGTGGGGTGGGGGTTTGCTTTAGGGAGCTTGAAAGATGGTAATTATGTAGCACAAAATTCCTATTATGGAGTTGTTTCGCGTGTCAGACACATGTGTCGTGTGTATTTCTAAGAATTTTCTACGTGGCCACGTACTGTCTGTTTTAATGTTACCGTGTCCATGCAACATAGGAATGTTATTGTAAGAACATACAACAGAATGTAGAATCTGGGGCAGTGTGTGCGTTGTCGAACAATCACTATGCCAACCTGTCTCCACACATATTAATAGGTCTCCACGGTGTCCTCAAATTTAAATAATAATTATATATAAATATACATATGAGGTTCCTCAGATGTCATCTAATGGAACTCCTTCAAATAGCGCATCAAAACTCCAACCTCCCTAACATTTTTTCACGATCCGACCACACATCATAATCTCCATGTCCTAAGACGTATAGATATAAAAAATCACATGAATTGGAGTTCGTTTAATCAATTGATCTAACGGCTCAATTTGTCCTATTTTTGAAAAAATCGTTAAATTTTCAACAATTTGATGCATGCCTCAACGAACTCCAAATCACATGATTTTTTACGCGTGCGTCTTGGCACATGAAAATCATAATATGCAATCAGATCGTAAAAAAATAATAGGAATATTGGAGTTTTGATGCGACATCTGACGGAGTTCTATTTGATGTCATCTAAGGTATATTTTTCTTTCTATATAAATATATATTTCCTGAGATACTGAACTACAAGATTTAGTATGTTTTTCTGTGAATGTTTAGTTGTAACATATTTGAATTATTATCACAGTTTAAAGAAGATGAACCAAATTTACTATGTTTCATTTCAGATGTTATGGTGGACTTTTTAGGACGTGGTAACCATTAATTTGCCAAGTTACATATCATACGGATAACCAAAAATGGAAGCATGCTCGCAGGTTCTTTTAACTCATTTAAACTCAACATTGAATTATGATATTCTTTAAGATTAAGATCCAAGTCCCTTTTTGGCTTATAACATATAAACATTATATTGTTTTAGACTTTTATTCACATGCTACACATAACCGCTTCACCAAAGAGCCAAATGCTGAATCTTAAGAACTTGCCATGTTTGGGTTGCCTGAATTGCTTCGTGTCTCTGTCCCATACCGGTGAGGTGTTCCTTAGATTCTACCATCACCAATACTATCCAACTTCAACATTTAATAAACACAAGAAAGCTAAGGTGGTAAAGAGAGAATAATAGACTTGATTTGAGAATATCAGACATATTCAGGTGGTCATCAGACAAAACTGTTAGACTAAATTCAATGGTACACTCGTGTGCTGTGACGATGGTTTGAATTTCACTTATAGCAAAGAGAATGAGTTAAGAACACAAGATAATACAAAAGCTGAAAAAAGTTTAGTTAAGTTGGGGATGAATGGACAAGAGTTTATTATTGCAATCGTAGAATGGCTTCCTGCAAAAACAAAAAAACAAAAATCTTGCTGGTGAAATCAGTTTCCCAGATGGCAAAAGTTAAACACGATGTGAAGGATCAACATGACACAAATGTTATTTACCATCACACTACAATGACATCACTTAATCAAGCAACGCTTTTGTATGAACTACATGACCAGTCAATCTATCATGGACAAACATTTAAAAAATAAATGTTACTGCTTGATTTCCTCGTAACTTCCAACAATTAATGTCAAGGAGCCTTAAAAGATGCACGTGCATCCGTGGAAAATTCGAGGTAGCTCCCACCGAAGATAATCTGAGGAACAACAGATTGAAATGATTTGGGCATGTGCAAGGTGTGGCACTTAGGAGAGGTAATATTGTAGTTGGTGGAGCAACAAGGACAGCAGGTAGGCCTAAAGAACATGAATCACTTCCTTCCATTCAGCTCTATTAAGGCATTCTCATCAGTTAAATTAATAACTATCATATCCTTTTTAATTGTCCTTTTCTTTTGGTGTTGTAAGCTGTCAAATAAAAGGTGCCTAAGATATCAATGAATGTGACAACTAACCATATCTATATTCCAATGATCCATCAAATACTATCCCCAATGCTTAAAGACAATAATATATTCAATATAGCCAACCAAAAGTGAAACCAGTTGGGAGAAATTAAGACTGGACCTAAACAATGTCACATCCATAGGAAAGAGTGAAATGTGGGTCTGTTCAGTGAGATGGGTGTTTTTTTTTTTTGTGTGCGCGTGCATACACGTGTGGTCGTGGTCCAAAATATGGAATAAACAAGTGGTTCCACAACACCCAGCCCAATACTATTCCATGGTGGTGGCATGTGTGTCAGAGGCGTCGCGGGGTGGTGGTGGCTTGGGGGTGGGCTGAGGTCGGGTGGGGTGCTCCCAGTAAATAAGCTGAACAGTTGGTCAATGACCAAATACAACAATGCAGAAGAAAACACGAGTATCCATGATCAAAATGGACAATAGAAATAAATTTCCGTGTTTAAAACATAAATATAAGATGAACAGTGCTATATTCCTTATTAAGGTAGCACAAGGCTCACACTTAATAATAACGCTCACAAGCTGTCAACAAAGAGTATTATGTAGTAATCAAACCAACAGCATAAAACTACCTGACTCTGTTCTGAAGTCTACTCCCACGGATCTGTACAAAAAATAAAGAAAACAACACAGTTAGAACAATGATAAGATAATACTAGAAAAGATAATGGCAAGCAGGCAGAACCATTTTCGACAATTATTATTAAAAAAAAAATCCTCTGAAACTGAGAGAGCAGTAGTTATAATATGTATTTCCCATGGGAGGATCTTCCAGGACCAATCTAATGCAGCACTATAGTCAATCTCCCCTAGAGAGCATCATTCTAATCGTGTATCGTTGTTCATCTCAGAATGGATGGACGTACAGCCGAGACTATGGCTATATTCATACTTTCATACAATGTTTAGAATAACGATAATGTATCGATAACGCTTTTGTTTTGTTATGTTAATATAGGTTATAACGTAACGCATAACGTAGGTTACGCCATTTAATATTTGTTTAATAAAAATAAACATATTTATTATATCTAAGAATTTTATAAATAGAAAAATAATTTTAAAAAAATTAAAAATATCAAAATAATATATAACACATTTAGAAAGTCTCATAACAATTTTTAGCAAGTATCACAATAATTTTTTACATTCACAAGTTATACTTAGTTCGCAAACATAACAAATTTCATAATAAGTTCGCAAACATAACAAGCTATAACAAGCATGATAACTGAATTATAACAAGTATGATAATAAGCATGATAATTTTTAGCAATTATCTTTTGATAAAATTATCTCAGCAATATTTTTAGCAATTATCTCTCTATGCCCTCTCCCCCTAAATATTTCACTCTCTCCCCCCTAGAGATCGGAGGGAGAGAGCATAGACAGAAGAGAAAGAGAGCTTACATGTGATTGGAGACGACGCCGGCGAGAATCACGACAGAGAACCACCAGAAGTAGTTCTTATTCTTTTTTCTTCTTTCTTCTTTCTTTTTTCTTCTTCTTTTTCTCAGCGCCGCCGCCGAGGTTGCAGAGATGACGGCGAGGTTGCAGAGAGAATTATTTTGGGAGTTTTTTTTGGCCCTAGACCGAGCGAATTTGGGGGAGGGGTTTATAAAAAGTTGACTTGCACGGTAACGTCAGTTACAGTGCATTACGTTAATAACGTAACGTAACGAATGTTACGAGCAAAATAACCAGAGTTATGAAACATTATATTTTTTAGCTCTGTTACGTAACGATTGGTCGGCTTTAGGTTATATAACGAGTTATAACGAGTTACATAACAGATTTTTTAGAACACTGCGTTCATATTCTAGTAAAAAGCATTGTTCAAATCGCCAATCTCATCATATAGACATTTACCAAATATATTAACTTCAAGAAATATCAAAAAGAAATTGTTAGAAACTAATCCTTTTTATGAATGTGAACAAGAAAAGGGGTCAATTTTCTTTTTTTACTAAATTGACAGACAGGAAGGGTTGGATCAAACAGAATTAGGAAGGTTGAAAGTATTGGGTGGAGCAATCAAGAAGCTTAAGAATACCACAATATTATCTGTACCTTCCCAGCCTTCAAACTTGGCTTAATGTTTTAAGGAAGAGTCCAGGCTACCAGACAATGTGAGCTTCTCTCAGTTTCACTTATGGCGGAAGAAGCTAAACTAAACGGATAAAGAAAAGCAAGCGGAAATGATAAAAAGAGAGGAAATGAAGAAAGAACTGGCAATTGCCAAACATGAACACTGTTGTTAATCACCTTAGATTCCCATGCTGGATGCTGATGCTAAAAAATCTAACAAAGAGGCTCATTTAGGTTTCACCTGCTTCCTCTAAATGTCTTACGACCAGAGCCTAACCCCTGTTTTAAACATCGGCCGAGTCGGCCGAGATATCGACCGTATCTCCTTTTTTGCCTGCTGCCGATACGATATGGGAAAATCGTTCGTCATATCATTTGCAGTAAAAAATGATCGATATTTGAAATATCCGCCGATAAATTGCCCGATTTCGGGTGATAAATCGCCTGAAATATCGCCTGATATGAAATAACTTATTTATTGCATGACTACGTGCAAATGTACATTGTTTTTTTTACTGTCTTTGTATGCATGTTACATCATTTTATTAGGTAGATATCTATGACACTAAACCAATTTTTAGTTATCAATATTTCATTATATATAGTGTCCGATATGAACGCTTGTTATGCGCGTGTATCCCCGATGTCTCTTCCGATATCCGATATCCGATATGAAAAAACCCCATCAGATACGATCATGATATCCAATATTAAGAACCTTGAGCCTAACATATATCTCCTCTCTTTCTCATCACAGAAGTGGCAACAGCCATATCACAGGGCGACGGCTGGTGGTCATGGAGCCAAACAGTTATGCATTTTCTTACCTTTATTTCCCTCGATAACACTACTTAAGGTGGTAAAAACCTCAAATTTAACTAGTTGGAGGTCAGAAACAGGGGATAGGGTGAACACAGGAAAACACTGATGTTCCAGATTTCCCCAATAGTGGATTATTCACAAAAGAGAATGTTAATGGAGTGGGACAATAAATGCAAATCAATAAATTGTGGGGGGGGGGGGGGGGGGGGTAGGTACAAAAATGAAATCAGACTTCACATGCATGGAGATAATAGCTAAATTTCTTAGTAGAAGGATTAAAACAATGACAAGAGGGGCCAAGACAATTGGGGGGAAACATGAATTATACCAAATTATCCGATATATACCAAATGGCATGCACTTTCTCCAATCAACCAAGGTCTTTCAGCTTGCTCAACAAAATTTTAAGGACCTTCAATCTTCATACATATTTATGGCCAATAAGGTAACACCCATGGCTTATGTTCCAACCCTTTTAAGCCTGATCTAAAACTAGTGGACTTTAATGGCTAATAATCCAATCAACCTAAGCAATATTCTAGCTAAAAGCCAAACTAGTTGAAGCTGGTGAAATTTAGACATATTTGAAGGTAGAGCTCGTTCTGTCCCGATCATTTTACTTTCTTTTTTCACTTTAATGCTTTTCCGAGGAACGTAATTGTTGAACAAGAGTCATAAACAAGATTCATCATAATTAAAACAGTATGAACAAATCAGTCTTTAATCCCAAATAAAGCACAATAAGCACTAAAATTCTGCAATACAGTTAGCACCAACTAAAAGTTGTTTTGCTTGCATGTATTATCTGGGAAACCTTGTACGATCAGGTCTTCTCAATTAAAACTTATATTATTTGACTTAGCTGATATTAGAAATATTATAAAATCTGATTATCAGGTCTCTTCAACTGACTTGTCATATATAAAGGCATATTTTTCTCACCAATTTATATCATAATGTATATCCTTAGAAAAATGTGGAAATTATATGATCTTATGTATAATGTATATTGTAAATCCTTAGGAAAAAGTGGAAAATGTACCTTAAAAGGAAAGTGCAGTTCAACTCAGGTCTGAGGGGTATTTTGTGTGATAAGTTATTTGATTTCTTGGTAATTTTAGCTAAATATAAATGACACTTGAAACTTTCCATAAAAATTAGCAATTTTTATTTTCCATAAAATTGATTATCTTCACCCTTTCTTCTAGACTCATTCTTTCTCGAGGAGAATTTTGGAGGTTGTTGCTTGGCTGCATGAGCTTAAACTGCATTGCCAATAGAATGGGTCTTCTACCTATAAACTAGCTTCCTAGGTACTTGTGGCAATCCCTCTCTCGTCTATAATTTTATTGGCATGATCCAAAAACCATAAGGTTCTTATTAGAATGTCATAAAATTTCATCAAATGATTCATGGAGCCTTCTTAGCATATATCTCTACATTGATAAACTGTTGTTCCATGGTAAAAGACTTAGATGACGATAATAATGATGACCTGGGGGTGGGGAGAGGGATGGCTGTCTGGTGGATATTATGATATTGAAATAAGAAAACATTGAAATCAGAAACAAGAAGTTTAATTATCAAAGAGAAGCTATGATGAAAATAGTTTATAGGAGATTCACATCAAAGAAGTGGAGTCGGCATTTTTATCATGAAATAGTACCAACTGAACATGGATATACAGGTAACTAAGTTTAGCACGCTATATCACCTATATGGATGGAAATAATTATGATACCTACTATTCTAAATTATATGGATTCATAAACTTACTTCAATGTTCAAAAGGGCATTCAGACCATCTTCTAGGGAGCCCAACAAGCAAGCATCCTGGAAAAGGCAGGAAAAGTACATCATGTATTGTTCATAGACATAAAGTTCGTTGTTTACTTGTGAGACTAATTATCAGTATCACGAGTAAGCTAACGAATAGATAGATAAATAAATGAAACTGAAAATAAGAATTCCAACTAACCAATATGCAAGGCAATCCACAAACAAGAAACCTCATATCCACATCCTCATCATATATCTTTATTGCAGGAAGGGGCTCAGATGGGCCTTCCTCTTCAGTCATGTCTCTTTCCGGAGGAGCGATATTGATCTTAGGAGCATCACCAAGTAAACGTGGACCAAGTTTGCCACCAACTTTTTGACTGTTGTCAGGTAATACATGGTTGTTCCGTACACAATATAGACGGAAAGATGCATGTGCTAGTTGGAAAGCGTCCCATGTATGACTACATGAACTGCCCCACATTGGCCAGCCATCAGAACATATGAATTTCGAAGAATTATGTAAGAGTATGGAAATATAATACCTCTGCACAACTGAGAATAAAGCTTGGCGGAAGTGGGAGGTTGCATAGGGTGAAAATGCATTCTTCCAATATATTACATATGGAACCCCCTAACAACAAATAAACAAAAGAAATCTCCCATCAGTAGTTTCTACTATTTCAAACTCTAACAGAAATAATAACATCAGATAAACCTCATTCTGAATAGTAAGTTCCAATCTCAGCATCGAAGACACCTCAACCCACTCCTGCCCAAAATCAGCAACCAAAACACCCGTGCATACAGGTGAGCAAACACATGCAAGCACCATCACCGCAAACAACAATACAGTTTTGGTTGTTTGTTTTGTTGGGGTGGGAGGGTAACAAACCAGTAGAAGGCACATGGAAGGTCAAAATCATTTGGCTATGAACAGTGGGTTTTTACAGTACTGAATATAGCAAAAACAGAGGCAGGGCAAATTAACCAAAAAAAAAGACAATAAAAAGAAAGATATACTTTCATGTCCGCTAAGCACAAGTGCAACAAAAAGCTGAAATATTGAAAGAACTCAAACGATACCATCGGTTCTAGCTACAAAAAAGTCGTGCAATCTCCTATTATAAAGGAGAAATATCAGCTTATAATAGAAAACCAAATAAAGAGGTTGAAATGTCAGATGTTTCACCTTAGAATGCACAGCCTGGGCAATCTTTTCGCTGTTAGGCACCTCCAAATAAACCTGCATTCATGTTCTCCTGGGTCAGATCACAAACAATCATTGTGCTAACATAACCAAGGGCGTGCAAAAGTTTATGTATGAAAACACATATCCATGCAGATACTCAACATCTACACACAAAAGTATAAGTGTGCATGGATGTCCAACAGGAATAATGACAACAAAGCTAGAGAAGTGCAAAATAAATACAACAATATGATGCTTCCTACCATCACATCATTATGTTCAGCCATATTATGAGGTTTAAATAGTTGTCTATGCCTAAACACATGAATGCACACGTAGCTAGAAGGGCGTGGATCACATAGAATGTGAAAACACTAAGATGATCTTTTTTATTTTCATAAATAGATGTTCTTTCTCTATAAGTTTATGAACAGTAAAGGAAAGAATCCAAATTAACCGCTCATAAGCTAAACCTAACATACCGGCAAAAACAACAAAACAAACTCCAGCTTTAACGAGTCTGTGAAGATGCATGGACTCCTTCCTAAAACAAAGATGAGGTGACAAAACCCATTTATGCAAGTTCAGGCCTTATAAATCTTGCAATATGCAAAAACTAGTTCACACAGAAAGAAAGCAATATAAATTGTTAAGCATCAAACCAATGAGAAAACCCCACACTCATCGCGCAAAAAGCAATTCAAACATAAAAACTTACAATCGTGGGCAATGCAGGACCGATAAGCGAACTGAGCATCTGAGGGTCAGACATGTCCACGCTTCCCCATACAAGTGAACCTATCTCCTCATTCTCAAGCCTCTCCCCCTGAAAATACAAGATATTCGGCTCTGCTAACTTGAATGCTTCCCGAAACTTGTCAAATGTCGGATTGATAAGAGTTTGAATCTGCGTTCACAAACAAAACACTCAGCACAACAAATGCACAACAACAAAAATCCAATCTTTACAGCGCAACAACACACTAACCTCTAGTCTTCCAGATGAAACTAACTCAGGAATGGGATACGATGATGGCGACGGCCGAAGCTTCTCTTCCCCTCTCTGTCTCTCATGAAAGTTCCCACATAACACTGCGAGCAGGCTACAGTGCTGCTTCGAGGTCCCTTGTATGTGATACATTTCACAAACATGACACACAAACCCAACAACAGCTACCTCCTCGTCCTCTTGCCAATCCAAAGAAAAAAAAGAAGCCCTAATTCCCAAAATCAATGGAACCCCAAATCAGCCCCAATTCCACCCAAATCCAAACCATAAATCACTACACCAAAAACAATTAAACACCCCATAAAACACCTCAAATCGAGAGAAAATCACATGCCCGGAACAGAAATCGGGCAAAAACCGGTGACCCAGATGAGAAAACCACCAGAAATCGAAGGAGCAGGTGAGAAATCGCCCGATTTCTTCAGGAAAAAGAAGTCAAATAGACAGAAAGAGGCGATGAAGAAAGAGTAAAGTTAACAAAAAGGGAGGGGGTAAGGGAAAACAAACCCTAATAGAAGCACGCCGACATCTATCTCCTCCTTAAAAATCAGCAGAATTTAATTAAAAACAATAAATATCCCAACTTTGGGATGAAAATCCTCTTCTTTGCTTTTGTCGCGACCCAATAGATAGAGATCAAGATTAGAGAACACACACTGACTCTCTCGCCCGCTCGCACGCGGAGTCAAACCAAAACCAAAACCAAAACCAAAACGAGAAGGGTAGAAAAAGATTGGGATTTGGGATTTGGGAATAGTACTAATAATAATAATTACAAGGAGTAAATAATAAATACAAAACAAAAATCCAACGAAAAAACAAAAAGGAAAGGGGAAAAAGTGCAATATAAAAGAATCCAACAATGAACTAAAAACTTAAACTTTGATCAGAAGTCTCGGCGGCCAGTGATTATAACGTTTTGTTAGAGATTTAGTACCACTGACTAAGACTTAGCTGTTGTAAATAAAAAAATAAAATGGATTTAATTTTCCTTTTCTTTTTTGGGTTTTTCTTGGGTTTGCTTTTCGCGATTCGATTCATGACTGCTACGGCAACTCCTGCTGTTATTGCACGAGCCCCGATCTCTCTCTCTCTCTAGGATAATAGAAATTTCTTTTCTTTTTTCTTTTCTTTTTCTTTTTCTATTCTTTTCTTTTTTCTTTTTTCTTTTTTCTTTTTTCTTTTTTCTCTTCTTCTCTCTCTCTCTCTCTCTCTCTCTCTCTCCCCATGTTGGATTTGGTGTTGTGGTTTTGAGATGATTGGATCTTCTGATGGATCGATCTCGCGGTAAAATTGAGTTCGTGGGTTCTTGTCTGCTCTCCTCTGTGGATGGAACTGCACATGCGAGTCACGTGCTTCGGAAGCTAGTTTGGGACTGGGTTGGGCCTACAAATCCCCTTTGGCCCATCCATTTGTGGACTGAAAACACTGAATTAAACTTGCTTGATATACATAATAGGCTTAGATTATGATTTAGGGCTTGTTTGTTTTGCCGCAAAACGCAAGTCGTAAAACTTCTTTTCCATTTTTCGTTGTTTGTTTCGCTGAAAAACAAGTTGCAAAATGTAACTCTTCTTTTCCCACCTGCAGTTGCTACAGTTAAATTTGTGGTCATGTAAATCTCACTTTTACACTCATATTTTCCCACTTGCAGTTGCTACAGTTAATTTTGTGGTTATGTAACTCTCACTTGTAGTACACTTACAGTTCAAAACAGTTACTTGATAATCAATATATAATTTAATATTATTAAATATTTAATATTTTAAATAGTGTTCAATTTCTTATTTAATTATTTAATTATTTTTAATCTTTAATTTTTTACTGTTTTTAATATTGTTTTAATATTTAATATTTTACTATTTTAATTTAATATTTTTATTTAATACTTTATTATTTTATTAATACTTATTCCATTTTTTATTATTTTATTTAGAGTTAATATTTTATTAATATAACAATATTATACTTTAATATAAAATTACTATATATTTAATTATTTATTTTTAATATAAAAATACTTTATTAATACAATATATATTTTATTATTATATTAATATTTTATTATGTTAATATTGTAATAATAATTCATTATAATAATACTATAATGATAATTTATTATTAAATTATAATTATATTTTACTTTGTTAATTTTATATTTCTATAATATTACAATAATATTATAATAAAATTTATGTTATAATAATTTTCAAGTATTTTTAATATTATAATATTATAACTATATTTTATTAATGTTGTAAGATTTTTTAATATTTATATTTTATTTGTATTCTTAAAATATAAATTAATGTTCTTTAGATTTTCTTAAAATTTTATATTATTTATTTAGTTAATATTTTCATAATATTTTACTATTTATACTAATATTTTATTAATATTATTGTTATAAATAAAATATTAAGATTATTAATTTTTATCTCAAATTTATTACTATAATTTAATTTGCAATAGTATATTTAATTTAATAGTATTTATAATATTTAAATCACTGCTACAGTTAATTTTTTGGTCAACTTTTTCACTTACACTTTTACATTACCAACCAAATAGCGTAAAACACAATATACTTTTCCATTTACACTTCATTTTATCAACCAAACACTGTAAAACACAATATATTTTCTCTACTACAGTTCACTTTTTCCATTCTCATTTTACGACTTACGACTTGCGACGTTTTGCAACGAAATAAACAGGCCCTTAATCTCAGCTGAAATCAACAAAGAACTTGCTTGTGTAACGTTTTATACAAAACAGTATCTAAACTCCTCACTAACCGGCTGAAACCAGTGCTAGAGAACATCATATCTCCAGAGCAAGGGGTGTTGTCCCTGACAGGAACATGGCCAAACTTCTTATGCAGGAAGTTCTTCATTCTGTGGCGGTGTCGCGTTCTGCTGCAAGAGCCATGCTGGTGAAGCTTGACTTGAGCAAGCATATGATATGTTTAGATGGGATTATTTGGAGGAGGGTCTGATGAAATTCGGGTTCCCAAGCAAGTTTGTTAACTGGATTATGGGATGTGTTAAAGGCCCTAAGTTCAGTGTTCTAGTCAATGGATTCCCAACCGGATGGTTTGCTTCAACCAAAGGGCTGAAACAAGGTGACCCCCTAGCCCCATGCTTGTTCATAATAGCAACGGAGGAGTTGATCAGAAGGGTGATAAGTGCGGCGGAAGATGGAGTTTTGCGAGGAATCAGGTTGTGTCCTCGAGGGAACTGAACTGACACAATCAATTTACGCGGATGACTACATCATGATGGTGGAAGCTACCTTGAATGGAGCTACAAAGCTAAATGAGATCATAGATGAATTTTGTGACATGAGTGGTGAAAGAGTGAATTACAGTAAGTCGGATATGTACTTCAGTGATCGAGTAGAGTGCAGACTGAAAAGAAGGATAGTGAGATTATTCAATGTGAAAGAAGAGAGAAAACCATTTAAATACCTCGATCCGCTACTGAAGTACTTCGATCCGCTACTGGAGAAAGTTAGGAAACGGCTTAAAGGGTGGAAAACCAAAACTCTGTCCTTTGCAGAAAGGATTATGCTGCTAAAGTCAGTGCTGCAATCTCTGCCCACCTTCTTGTTGGTGGGGCCGTCTGGGGTGCTGGACAAATTGGAAAAGGATTTCCGATTTTTTCCTTTGTGGTAAGGATGGGACGAGCAGAGGATTAGCGTTGGTAAGCTGGGATAAGTTGAAGCTGGGATAACTTATGCAGGCCAAAGGAGCAGGGTGGTATGGGGCTTCACATTGTGAAGAAATTGTTGGGGGAGGAAGTCGTCGAGGAAGTCGACAAAGAGAAGAAGGAAATCCAGAATTCATCAGCAGCAGAAAATAGCAGAATATGGTAACGGTCGACTGGCCCGGTCGACCGTCGGCAGAAGCAGTGGCTCGGTCAACCGGCCCGGTCGACCAAAGTGCACGCTGACATGCACAGCGTAGCGGTCGATCGGTCCGATCGACCGCAGGATGAGATCAGTCGACCGGGTGGTCGACCGACTGAAGTGACCCAACTCTCGGTTGGGAACGGTCGACCGGTGCATAGGGTCAGTCGACCGGCCGGTCTACCGACAGTCGGGTCTGCCTGTTTCGGAAAAGGTTATTTTTGAACCCTATTTAAGGGCTGCGTAGAATTTCTAGGGTTTATCTTCTGAAAGAGGGTTTTATGTGCGATTGTGGAGGAGAGTATAGCAGAGGCAGAGCTCTCCGATCCCCATTGCTGTAAGTGTATTGATTTACCGAAATCAATAAAAACTCTCCCCTTTTCTTGCCCCGAGGACGTAGGCAATAAGGCCGAACCTCATTAAATCTGTATTTTGTGCTCTTTCTCTGGATTATTTTGTTTGTACGGGTTGTGGTACTATTCTTCTGTGCTTTGGAGATCTAGGGTTCCTCTGTGGGTTGTTGTTGTCGGAGCACAACAAGTGGTATCAGAGCTTCTCAGGTTGCGCTTGGGATTTTTCTGGCGATTCGGAGGGCATCAGGAGCTGATTCAGTGGAGATCGTGTGTCGATCTCAGATCAGCAGTAGTCTTGTTTGTGGGATTTGTGTCGATCTCAGAACAACGCAAGGAGTGCTCAGGGAATCATTGGTGGAGTAAATCCGGACAGAAACTCAATCTAGGGTTTCGAAAAGAAGGTAAAAATCTGATTTTTATCGAAGTTGTGATCTATTTCTGTTGACACTTAAAAAAGACAAGATTCTTATTGGTCCGAACAATGTCTAAACTTGTTGACATTTACAAATGACAAGTGACAGACGAGCTGAAGACCAGTTTTCACCCATCTCCGAGGGACAAGGAAGCAACTTGGACTCCACTGATCCAGCAAGCAGACAGTGAACTCGGATTGTTTCTAAACAGACCTCAGCAGGTCTAAGGTGCTAGCACTTAGCATTACATGAGCCCAAAGGGATAGCCTCGCTTGAGAGGCTAATATCACTCGACTTCGCCTTGAAGCCATTCAAAGCCTCGCCAGGAAGCTAACTCGCAAACTTCGCCACAGAAGACTTCCAGCTCCGCCAAAGGGTTTCTTTCGGACTTCGCCAGAAACCGTCTCTAGCTCCGCTACGAGCTCAATGCGGACAGTGCCGCTAAGAATCTACTGTGGTCAACCTTTGACCAATCAAATCTCCGGATGAGATCGGATCCAATCAGATCAAATCTAATTAAGATCAAATCAGAGATCAAATTTGGCAGTTGATTGCCACAATCTCTTGACTCTTCTAAAACGAGTAAGAAGATCAGGGGAAATCCTCCAACGATATGGAAAGGATCAAGAAGATCAACCGACCTGCCAATTCTAGCTTCACAGAAGCTGATCCTAGCCTCGCAGCAAGGCCACTTTCCAGATTTTAAACAGATTCGATTCAATCTGTTTCCATATTTTCAAGGGACGATTATACCCTTGCTCTCCCTATAAATAGCCCGCCAGGGGTACAAGGAGAAAAAAGAGAGAGGGCATACAAGAGGACTCCACAAGCAGAGGCTTCTTCATAACGCACCGTGCGTTCTCGAATTCAGAGACCTTTTAGATAATTGCTTTCTCTATTCAGGGTGTTGATACCCTAACATCGTCCTTCTTCTCAAGGAATCTCCGGAACCAGGCGAGAAGGAATTCCTAATTGAAGGCGATTTTGAGAAGCAGCAAGAGGGTTCTACCAACCTTCTGTTCTCTGATTCCCCGAACCAGGCGAGAAGGGAATATCATCGCTCGCATCGTCAAAGGGACAAAGTGGTCGCGCGCTGACCAGACTCCTATCGGCACACTTCTCCAGAATCTCTGAGGAGATCTACTTGTAATCTTTTTTTAGAATACTTATAATTTAGCTCCTCAAACTCTTTTTTGTAAGTTTTCCCCCTTTGCAAACCTCATGGAAAACAAGATGGCGACTCCGCTGGGGAGATTCTCCACTGCCGAGAATCAAGTGTCGCAATGCGACGAACAGACCTTCGGGTCTAACTCTGAATTCAGAAAAGCCGGTGCAGCCAGAGCTTCTCTGGCCAAATCTTCAAGGAAAGTCTCTGCGGAGACTGAAAAGGTTCTCTATGAACCTACTGCGGTTATTTGGCGCAACAAGGAAGCACGTCCGCAGTCTGATTCTTTTACTTGCGAGAACTTGGTGGTTCAGTTCGATCAAGTAAGATTTGAAGAAATCCTCTCTGGGGGTGGCCCAACGCTTCGAGCACGGAAGCATAGGAGGGTTTCCACGACCAAGGTTTCAAATCAGAAACCGGAAGCAGAATTCTGCCAACACTCCTCAGCCTCGCGTGTGGCTAATCAGGTTCCCTGCGAACCTAAGTCTCCTCTGCCAAGGCGGATATGGAAGCCTAAATAGAAGTCTTCGACCGAAGAGAAGGGCAAGATGCCTGTCTGCTCCAATCATAAAGTTACGACGGCAATCATACCGTCGTCCAATTCAAGGGCAGCGATGCCTCGCGCCGGCCTCGTTCTCATGAGCGAAGCCACTGTACCACAGCGTACGCGCAGGGTCCATGACCGCGAAGCTGAAACCAAAGTACCATCTAAGGCTAATTGCCTTCGCAACAGCATAGCGGGTAAAGCACCGCAGCATGCTCCACTTTCCAGTGCGTCAAGCACTAAGTTCGCGTCTAATGGCGAAGCTAGAACTAAAGCACTATTCAGTGCTAATCCCGTCTGCAGGGATAAAAGAAGCAGGACATCGCCCTATGCGCGATCCAAAAGAGCCTTTGCGCTCGATTGTAGGGACCCGACCGGGTTCGATTTGAGAAAATTGTTGACGGATAAACAAACCTCTTCCCCCTATTGCCAACACAGGGGATGTCAACTGCTGACACTCCACTCGGTCCATTACCGGCCGGGACCAATCTCCGCCACGCCTCCAAGACGACGGTCGGTTTTTGATCGACTATCGGTGCAAGTCCCGGTGAAACATCGCAAAAGGAGCATCTCGCGAGATCTACCCTCCGCATCCGTCAACATGACCGGAAGAGGACAAGAGTCCCCAGATCCAGACTACAGCCCAGGCTTGGGCGAAGTCTTGGTGCATGAAGAAGAGGGTGTTTTCCGAAACACCAGATCTAGGGTGGCGATACCCTATAATTACGAGCAGCCTTCTTCCTCGACGGCCCTAGCCTCGTCACAGCCCACAAGATCACTCCAATCATCGGACGGAGAAGATGAAGATAGTGGGTACGCCTCTTCGGCGACAGTCAGTTCGGTGCGAACAGACAAAGCATCAGTCAATATGGCTGATAACGTCAACGACGATCTTCGTCGGCGCCTGGAAGCCCAGGAGCAAACTTCCAAGACTCAGCAAGAGACTCTGGACAATATTCAACAGATGCTCGCTCAACTCCTTAATAACCGGAATAACAATGATGCCGGGAGCAATCGCGATGAGGAGGAACACTTCAGCAATGAGCAACCAAAGCCGGAGAAATCCAAGGAGGGTTCTTCCTTAGACGCTAAAGTCCTTAAGGTCCTCCAAGCTCAGATCGCATCCCTAGCTCAGAGGGATGAATTAAAGAAGGTAGGGACAGTCCGTCCTTATCCGCTGGAGTGGGATTCGGTGCCATACCCACCGAAGTTCAAACCGCCAACGCTGCATACCTATGATGGAAAGAGCTCGCCAAATCAGCACATCTACTATTTTCGGTCTCAGACTGGTAATGTTATAAGCAATGACGCCATAATGGCTAGGCTTTTCATTGGCACCTTAAAGGGGGTGGCGTTTGACTGGTTTCGCAGTCTTCCCCGGGCTCTATCAACTCCTGGATCGACCTGGAAACTCGGTTCCTCTCTCGTTTCTATGAGGATGATACCGAGGTAACCATGGACAAACTCCTCTCCACTGTGCAGAGGAAGGGCGAATCTGTCCGTGACTACATTGAACGGTTCAGAAACTTATCCTTGATGTGCCCAGCTGGGATGCCATTACCCATGCTCTTGCAAACATGCAGACACAACTTCCTAGACCAAGTAGAAGTTCGCATGGGGGCTGTCAAAGCCCACACTTGGAAAGAATTGGTCGAACAAGCTGAGATAGCCGAGAAGTCGGCTAAAAATTTCGAACCATCCGCCCCTAGAGGCAAGTGGGGGATGAACAACAAAGGGCGTGGCGACCTACCGCAATCCTCTCAAGCTAAAGGCAAAGAGACTATGTCTGTAGAACTATCCAGAGATGTGCAGTCAAAGGCCAAGAAGAGCGGCTTCAACAATCAGGAGCCTAAGTTCCCTCCAAAGCAGTACTCGTTCAAAGACGATCAGGTGGTCACCATATTCCATCTGCTCCACAAAGGGAACAAAATAAAGCTGCCAGATGCGCGGCGTCCCAATGAGATAGGGCGCACAAACGACCCTAAATACTGTCTCTACCACAGGATGGTTCACCATCCTACTGACAAGTGCTATGTCCTCAAGGATAGAATTCAAGCCTTAGTTGATGCCGGGGTTCTGACGTTAAAGACGGAGCAAAAGAAAGTCACTGCCAATCTGGTGACTCTTGAGTTCGGCAAAGCCCCAAAAATCACAGTTCCCGACGGGACTTATTCCGTCCCTGCGCCACGGTTGGAAGTCAAACATCTCCCAGCTACAGCTCAAAACAATAAGGGTCTTGTTCCCTTAACATTGGAGACAGGAGAAGTCATGTGGATACATCCAGACCTCGTCCAAGACGTACAGCGGGATCCAAAGCAGCCCAACTCAAAGGGCAAGTCTTGCAATGTCATCTCCCTCCTGCCAGACGACGACAATCTTACATCGGCTTCCCTCAGTGATTCCGAAGGAGAAAAGCATGCTTGCGCAGCGCAAGCCGATACGCCTCAGCAAACGGGCACCCGATCCGAAAAATCATACTTAAGGCAGTATGAAAAGTCTACTGACGAGATACAACAGCAAACGATGTCAGTACAAGTACCAGCATCCACTCCAATCCCAGCCAAAGGGAAAGAAAAGCCTAAGGAGGTACGATTCGACCACGTGTTGAAGAAACCACCAGGCCAAGGGTTTGATACGCCCTTTCGGTTTGACATATTGGCTCAACTGGCCAATATCCCAGCTCGTATCACTATACACGAGCTCCTTCGCCTCTCGAAAGAGACAAGAGAAGCACTCAGGGATGCGCTAGCCAATTCAGAATCGTTTCTGACATGCATGCCTGAGATCCCTAACAACGACGTCCAGTTTTCCTGCCCAGAATGTCATCATGCACAATCAAAGGTGCCCGCTATTACCTTCACAGCGGAAGATATGCTTCTCAAAGACAACAAGCACGATCAACCTCTGTACTACACCGGATATATCAGTTCAACATGCATTGAGAGGGTACAAGTCAATCCGGGGTCCACACTCAGCATCATCCCCAAAAGACTTCTCTACTTCCTCGGCATACCATTGTATAGGTTGTCCGCAACCACTACTACAATATACGGTTTCAACGCCGGGAGCAGTCATCCACTGGGGAAAATTCGACTACGTTGCAGAATCGGGAGCCTGAAGTCAGAAGTGACATGCTATGTCATTGATGCTGACACATCATATAATCTGCTGCTGGGACGGCCATGGATCCATGCCAATTGGATCGGTCCTTCCACCCTCCATCAATGCTTCAAATATGTTGAAGATGATGTGACAGTACGAACTGTCTTTGCTGAGAGGCAACTATTCAAAGGGGTGGAAAATTACTTCACTGACGCTCTCCTATATCAAGAGGCCGGTGGAGCACTCAAAGAATCGCTGCCAGACGATGATGAAAGTGGCAACGAGGCGGATTCAGAATCCAAAACAGGCATGCCAGCTATTCTGATTGGTGAACCAATTATAGCATGTCTCAATAATCCCCTATGTAATACTCCTTCAGAGGATGAAGGAGAATGAGTAATTAATGATAATATTTCTTTTGATTATCATGCGAGTATTGGGTCGATTAAATCCATTACGGATGGCTCTCTGCATGTGCCCGTACATGAGCCAAGTGTGGCCAGCACATCTGTGGAAGCTATAGAGGGGGCCACACTGGTGATCCCTCCGTCCAAACAAGGTCAGTCGCCGATAATCTTCGGTAAAACCCGGCCACGGGGATCCACAACTGCAGATCCAAGCTCAGATTCAGACGCCCCACAGTTCTTCCATTATGCGCGGCCAGCGCGCCACATTATAAAGAAAATGGGATACGACTTGAAGCGTGGAGCAGGCCTGAATTTCGGAAAAAGAAGGCGCGGTTTGATGCGGAACCTTGTGCCTAAAGAGAAACCTGCAAATTACTATGATAGTACACACAGGGGGTTGGGATACGTTACACCTACATCATCAGCAACCGTTCAAGTCAAAGACGATGAACCGATTCCATCACATTCAGCCTCATCCTCCGAGTGGGATTCAGATGTCAGTATAGGAGGAATGTTCAAAAACCTCACTGCTAATATGACCTCAAGCAGTCAATTGGAGCCCGCAGAAGCCACTGACGAGGAGCAATGGGCCCAGCAATCAGACCTTCAATGGGAAAAGTGATTCGAATCACGCGAACCACCTACTGAAGACAAGGTAATGCAGGTCAACCTGGGAAGTCAAGATAACCCCAAGCCCATCTTTATAAGTGAAAGCCTATCACTTATAGAAAAGGAGGAATTAATAATGCTCGTGAAGGAGTATATAGATGTCTTCGCATGGAGCTACGAAGATATGCCCGGACTTGATCCACAGGTCGCTATGCACCGTCTGAACATCAAGACCGACGTCAAGCCAGTCAAGCAGCAACAACGTCGGTTTCGCCCGAACATTATGGAAGCTATTGAAGCCGAAGTTCACAAGCTCATTGCATGTGGCTTCATCCGGGAAGAACAACATCCTGATTAGGTAGCTAACATCGTCCCCGTCCTCAAAAAGAACGGGAAAATACGGATCTGCATCGACTACCGTGATCTCAATACGGCCTGTCCCAAAGACGAATTCCCACTGCCCATCACCGACGTCATGATTGACAACACATGTGGGTTCGAAAGAATGTCTTTCATGGACGGCTTTTCAGGGTACAACCAGATTAAGATGTATCCCGACGACGAGAAGCATACTTCGTTCCGAACACCATTAGGGGTATACTGCTACACGGTAATGCCCTTCGGACTGAAGAACGCCGGAGCAACCTATCAGCGGGCAATGAGTATGATCTTCCGCGATCATCTCCGAAAAACGGTGGAATGCTATGTCGACGACATTGCCGTCAAAAGTCGCAACAAGAATGAACACCTTCGCGACCTGAGAACGATGTTCGACATAATGCGGGCTCATCAACTGAAAATGAACCCAACAAAATCCTTTTTGGGAGTGTCAAGTGGCAAGTTCCTTGGGTTTATTGTCACATCAAAAGGGATCATCTTGACCCCGACAAGGTCAAAACCATCCAGAGCATGCATCCACTAAAGAATCTCAAAGAGCTCAGAGGCTTGCAAGGCAGGCTGGCCTATATCAGAAGATTCATCGCAAATCTCTCAGGCCGCTGTCGGCCGTTCACCCGGCTCATGAAAAAGGGTACTTCCTTCGTATGGGATCAAGCTTGTCAGGAAGATTATGAAGACATCAAGAGGTACCTCACAAAGCCTCCAGTCTTAGTGGCCCCTACATCAGGGAAGCCATTCTTGCTTTATGTAAAGGCTATGGACTACTCCCTCGGTGCCCTCCTCGCTCAAAAGGACGACAATGGCCACGAGCAGGCCATTTATTATCTGAGCAGAACTCTCATAGGAGCGGAATCTCGCTACAACCCTATCGAGAAAGAGTGTTTAGCTCTCGTCTTCACTGTTCAGAAGACACGACATTATTTGGTCGGCCAGACCATACATGTCATCTCCAGAGTAAACCCATTGCGTCTTCTTATGACAAAGCCAGGATCATTGAATTCAAGATTGGCTAAGTGGACACTTTTATTGTCTCAATACGACATGATCTTCACGCCTCAGAAGGCGGTTAAAGGCTAGGCCCTTGCAGAGTTCTTGGCTGCTCATCCAGTTCCGGAGCATTCAAAACTTCACGAAGATATCCCTGATGAAGCCTTCGAGTCTTATGCAACCTCAGAAGAGGAAGTGTGGCAGATGTTCTTTGATGGAGCATCGCGAATGGGCCCTAAAGGCAAAAATTATTGCCGGAGTGGGGGTTGTGTTTATCTCCCCACAGAATCATGTCCTGCCCAGAGCATTTTCTTTGACAGAATCGTACTCCAACAATGTGGCAGAATATAATGCTCTGCTCATTGGTCTTCAGCTCGCCCATGGAATGGGGGTACGCTACCTCGAAGCTTATGGCGATTCAAAACTGATCATCAATCAGGTTAAAGGCGAATACGAAGTCCGCCATGAGGACTTGGTGCCTTATTACCATACAGCCATCGAATTGGCTAACCTATTGAAGGTTTCTACATCGGGCATGTGTCCCGATCTCAAAATACTAAGGCGGACGCCCTTGCTGCCTTAGCAACAACTCTAGCCTTGCCAGCCGACACCGAGTATCACCTCACAGTCGCAACTCGACATCTTGTATGCTCCAAGCACATGCTAAGAACTCGAGAAGTCTATAATGTCTCGACGAATCTTGAGCCGAGGGATTGGCGCTTTCCTCTCATTGACTATGCTTTGCATGGTCTGCTTCCAGACAATCCTAAAGAAGCGGCATCTATCAGACGAAGGTCTCTCCGTTTCTACTACGATCCGACTCTGAAGACACTTTACCGTCGTTCATATGACGGTGTCCTCCTCCGTTGCCTTTCCAATTCAGAGGCACAGAAGCGCTCCAAGAAGCGCATGATGGCACTTGCGGAGCTCATCAGCTAGGTCCAAAGCTTAAAGACAGGTTGCATAGGCTGGGATATTATTGGCCAACTATGATAGCCGACGCTATCCAATATGCACGAAGGTGTAAAGCATGTCAGATTCATGCGGACTTCATACACCAGCCTTCGGAGTTGCTCCACCCGACTGCTGCTTCATGGCCATTTGAAGCATGGGGGATAGACATCGTAGGACCAATCAGTCCTTCTTCGACAAAAGGTCACCGGTTTATCCTAACAATAACCGACTACTTCTCAAAATGGGCGGAGGCTATACCACTGGTTGAAGTCAAAACCTCCAATGTAGTTCACTTTATCAAGCATCACGTCATCCATCAATTTGGTGTCCCTAGGCGGATCATCCACGACAACGGTCCCCAATTCATAAGCAAGTATTCTATCGGTTCTGCAATAAATACCGAATTCAGAATGTAGCTTCAACTGCCTATAATCCTGCTGCCAACGGCTTGGCGGAAGCATTCAACAAAACAATCATTAAGCTGCTCAAGAAATTCGTCTCCTCGAATAAGCGAGATTGGGACGAAAAGCTCGGTGAATGTCTTTGGGCCTACCGAACCACGGTGCGGACACCGACAGGCAATACGCCTTTTTCCCTGGTATATGGGTGCGAAGCAGTCCTCCCATTGGAAATCCAGATGCCATCGTTGCGCGTAGCTCTGATTACTAAATCACATCAGAGGACAATGATCGCCTACGCCTTCAAGAGCTCGAAGCTTTAGACGAGAAGCGACTACAAGCTCAGCAGCATATCGAGCTATATCAAGCTCGAATCTCAAAAGCCTTCAATAAGAAGGTCAAACAGAGAGTCTTCCAGAAAGGAGACCTGGTCTTAGCCGTCAGACGACCGATGATTATGACGCACAAGACCAAAGGCAAATTTCAGCCTAAATGGGAAGGACCGCTTGTAATAGAAACAGTCTATTCAAACGGAGCATACCGCCTCGCGACTGCAGAGGGCGACCTACTCATGATGCCGATCAATGGTAAGTTCTTAAAGAAATATTATCCTTAATCAAGGATCCTTCTCTTGATCAAGTTAACACTACACCTCTGATCAAGATCTCCGTGTCTGGAGCACACACAAAGAGAGCCTTTCTCTTCCTCCAAGTGAGGTCATACAGCCGAAAACCAACAGGAACCTGGCCGCGCACCGGTTATCCTAAAGGGAATCAAGGTTATGCAGACATTAACCTAATAATCCAATATCCTTTAACGATTAAGGATAGAGGAAAATGTTGGCCTATAAGCCCAACATAAGTCCTCGACAACTCATCATGCTGAGGGGAATAGCATGGCTAGCCCAACTCAAACGGTAGTTGGTAAAGGCATATCAAACCCGTTGACAGCTGGGGATTTGCTAAAAATCCTAAGGGACCAGTTTCCATTTGATTCCCTCTCCAAAGTCACTTACCAATTCTCATCCATAGGATGGTAAGGCCACATATATTCCGCTGTTATGTTAACATTAAACCTATGACAGCAGTTCCCTCATCTCTCTCCGAGAGAATGAGACCTCCAAAGTCACTTACCAATTCTCATCCATAGGATGGTAAGGCCACATATATTCCGCTGTTATGTTAACATTAAACCTATGACAGCAGTTCCCTCATCTCTCTCCGAGAGAATGAGACCTCCAAAGTCACTTACCAATTCTCATCCATAGAATGGTAAGACCACATATACATTCGCTGTTACGTTAACATTAAACCTATGACAGTGATTCCCTCGTTTCTTCCCGTGAAAACGAGACTTCTCCCAAATTCTACTACAAACTCGATACTTATTGACATTTTACAAAAGATAAGTATCACCAACCTTGAGCTTGGTGGCGTCTCATTCGGTTATGTCATTGCGACCTCTGAACCAGCAGACAGCTAAGTCTCAATTTCAAGCTTGTTGACATTTACAAAAGACAAGTCTCAACCCCGAGCCCTGTTGACATTTACAAACGACAGGTCTCGATACTTATTGACATTTACAAAAGATAAGTATCACCAATCTTGAGCTTGGTGGCGTCTCATCCGGTTATGTCATTGCGACCTCTGAACCAGCAGACAGCTAAGTCTCAATTTCGAGCTTGTTGACATTTACAAAAGACAAGTCTCAACCCCGAGCCCTGTTGACATTTACAAAAGACAGGTCTTGATACTCGTTAACATTTACAAAAGACGAGTATCACAATTTTTGAAGCTTGGTGGCGTCTCATCCGTTATGTCATTGCGACCTCTGAACTAGCAGACAGCTAAGTCTCAATTCCGAGCCCTGTTGACATTTACAAAAGACAGGTCTCGATACTCGTTGACATTTACAAAAGACGAGTATCACCAATTTCTGAAGCTTGGTGGCGTCTCATCCGGTTATGTCATCGCGACCTCTGAACTGGCAGATAGTCAAGTTTCATCTACCATTGAGTTTAGTAGCGTCTCAACCGGTTATGTCATTGCGACCTCTGAACCAGCAGACAGCTAAGTCTCACTTTGAGCCTGTTGACACTTGCAAAAGACAGGACTCACCAATGCTTGCTGACATTTACAAAAGGCAAGTATCTTCTCTTCAGCCCCGCAAAGGGCTAACCACGGATCGCTGACGTCTTAATCGGTTATGTCATTGCGACCTCTGAACCGACGGATAGCCACGTCTCAAAGATTATGTCCTCAAGCAAGAACAAGATTGGAAATCCGACAGAAGCCAAAACAAAAGAAAGAATTTCCATTAATTCGAAAAGATGGGGACACATGAAGGCACGTATACAATGACTTACAAGCTTACGCTGTACGATCTGAGCCGCCCTCCGAGGGCGTGTAGCCTCGTCTTCCTGTCATCAGCAGCCTGGGCAAGCGCCTGTGACCTCAGCTCAGCCTCATCAAAGTCCACCGCCTGGGCCAGACGAGCTTCAACTTCCGCCAAAGTTGCCCTCTGTGACAACTCCTGCCGCGCAAGCTCCTCACTCTGAGCTCTGAGCTCTTCAAGCCGCGCAGTTTCCTCAAGACGCACCGGTATGGCCTTGGATAAGAGGAGATTTGCTTTCCTGATCATTTCCTCAGCCTTCGCAATCTTATCCTCAGCGCCAAGAAGAGCACTAGTGGAGGCGTCAATTGCACTTCCAACCTCCGCTTGCCTCGTTTCCAAAGATTTCAAATCAGAAGAGACGGCCTTAGCAGCTTCTTGAGCAGCAAGCCGGGCCTCGTGCTTTGGGCAACAAGACAGGCGAGCTGCTCGTTAGCTAAGGACGCCGGGTCTGAGCGATAGAGACGGCGCCACTCCTCTACAGCCTTCTCAAGTTCATCCACCAGGAGTTCTAAAGCAGCAGCCTGATGATTGTTGACACTTAAAAAAGACAAGATTCTTATTGGTCCGAACAATGTCTAACTTGTTGATATTTACAAAAGACAAGTGACAGACGAGCTGAAGACCAGTTTTCACCCATCTCCGAGGGACAAGGAAGCAACTTGGACTCCACTGATCCAGCAAGAAGACAGTGAACCCGGATTGTTTCTAAACAGACCTCAGCAGGTCTAAGGTGCTAGCACTTAGCATTACATGAGCCCAAAGGGATAGCCTCGCTTGAGAGGCTAATATCACTCGACTTCGCCTTAAAGCCATTCAAAGCCTCGCCAGGAAGCTAACTCGCAAACTTCGCCACAGAGGACTTCCAGCTCCGCCAAAGGGTTTCTTTCGGACTTCGCCAGAAACCGTCTCTAGCTCCGCTATGAGCTCAATGCGGACAGCGCCGCTAAGAATCTACTGTGGTCAACTTTTGACCAATCAAATCTCCAGATGAGATCGGATCCAATCAGATCAAATCTAATTAAGATCAAATCAGAGATCAAATTTGGCAGTTGATTGCCACAATCTCTTGACTCTTCTAAAACGAGTAAGAAGATCAGGGGAAATCCTCCAACGATATGGAAAGGATCGAGAAGGTCAACCGACCTGCCAATTCTAGCTTCACAGAAGCTGATCTTAGACTCGCAGCAAGGCTACTTTCCAGATTTTAAAAAGATTCGATTCAATCTGTTTCCATATTTTCAAGGGACGATTATACCCTTGCTCTCCCTATAAATAGCCCGCCAGGGGTACAAGGGGAGAGGGAGAGGAGGATCGATCGATCAAGACACAGAGGCATACAAGAGGACTCCACAAGCAGAGGCTTCTTCATAACGCACCGTGCGTTCTCGAATTCAGAGACCTTTTGGAGAATTACTTTCTCTATTCAGGGTGTTGATACCCTAACATCGTCCTTCTTCTCAAGGAATCTCCGGAACCAGGCGAGAAGGAATTCCTAATTGAAGGCGATTTTGAGAAGCAGCAAGAGGGTTCTACCAACCTTCTGTTCTCTGATTCCCCGAACCAGGCGAGAAGGGAATCTCATCGCTCGCATCGTCAAAAGGACAAAGTGGTCGCGCGCTGACCAGACTCCTATCGGCACACTTCTCCAGAATCTCTGAGGAGATCTACTTGTAATCTTTTTAAGAATACTTGTAATTTAGCTCCTCAAACTCTTTTTTTGTAAGTTTTCCCCCTTTGCAAACATAATGTAAACAAGATGGCAACTCCGCTGGGAAGAAATTCTCCCCTGCCGAGAATCAAGTGTCGTAATGCGGCGAACAGACCTTCGGGTCTAACTCTGAATTCAGAAAAGCCGGTGCAGCCAAAGCTTCTCTGGCTATATCTTCAAGGAAAGTCTCTGCGGAGACTGAAAAGGTTCTCTGCGAACCCTACTGCGGTTATTTGGCGCAATAAGGAAGCACGTCCGCAGTCTGATTCCTTTTCTTGTGAGAACTTGGTGGTTCAGTTCGATCAAGTAAGATTTGAAGAAGTCCTCTCTGGGGGTGGCCCAACGCTTCGAGCACGGAAGCATAGGAGGGTTTCCACGAGCAAGGTTTCAAATCAGAAACCGGAAGCAGAATTCTGCCAACACCCCTCAGCCTCGCGTGTGGCTAATCAGGTTCCATGCGAACCTAAGTCTCCTCTGCCAAGGCGGATGTGGAAACCTAAACAGAAGTCTTCGACCGAAGAGAAGGGCAAGATGCCTGTCTGCTCCAATCATAAAGTTACGAAGGCAATCATACCGTCGTCCAATTCAAGGGCAGCGATGCCTCGCGCCGGCCTCGTTCTCATGAACGAAGCTACTGTACCACAGCGTACGCGCAGGGTCCATGACCGCGAAGCTGAAACCAAAGTACCATCTAAGGCTAATTGCCTTCGCAACAGCATAGCGGGTAAAGCACCGCAGCATGCTCCACTTTCCAGTGCGTTAAGCACTAAGTTCGCGTCTAATGGCGAAGCTAGAACTAAAGCACTATTCAGTGCTAATCCCGTCTGCAGGGATAAAAGAAGCAGGACATCGCCCTATGCGTGATCCAAAAGAGCCTTTGCGCGCGATTGCAGGGACCCGACCGGGTTCGACTTGAGAAAATTGTTGACGGATAGACAAACCTCTTCCCCCTATTGCCAACACAGGGGATGTCAACTGTTGACACTCTACTCGGTCCATTGCCGGCTGGGACCAATCTCCGCCACGCCTCCAAGACGACGGTCAGTTTTTTGATCGACTATCGGTGCAAGTCCCGGTGAAACATCGCAAAAGGAGCATCTCGCAAGATCTACCCTCCGCATCCGTCAACATGACCGAAAGAGGACAAGAGTCCCCAAATCCAGACTACAGCCCAGGCTTAGGCGAAGTCTTGGTGCATGAGGAAGGTGTTTTCCGAAACACCAGATCTAGGGTGGCGATACCCTACAATTACGAGCAGCCTCCTTCCTCGACGGCCCTAGCCTCGTCACAGCCCAGGAGATCACTCCAATCATCGGACGAAGAAGACGAAGATAGTGGGTACGCCTCTTCGGCGACAGTCAGTTCGGTGCGAACAGACAGAGCATCAGTCAATATGGCTGATAACGTCAACGACGATCTTCGTCGGCGCCTGGAAGCCCAGGAGCAAACTTCCAAGACTCAGCAAGAGGCTCTGGACAATATTCAACAGATGCTCGCTCAACTCCTCAATAACCGGAATAACAATGATGCCGGGAGCAATCGCGATGAGGAGGAACACTTCAGCAATGAGCAACCAAAGCCGGAGAAATCCAAGGAGGGTTCTTCCCTAAACGCCGAAGTCCTTAAGGGCCTCCAAGCTTAGATTGCGTCCCTAGCTCAGAGGGATAAATTAAAGAAGGTAGGGACAGTCCGTCCTTATCCACTGGAGTGGGATTCGGTGCCATACCCACCGAAGTTCAAACCGCCAACGCTGCATACCTATGATGGAAAGAGCTCGCCAAATCAGCACATCTATTATTTTCGGTCTCAGACTGGTAATGTTATAAGCAATGACGCCATAATGGCTAGGCTTTTCATTGGCACCTTAAAGGGGGTGGCGTTTGACTGGTTTCGCAGTCTTCCCCCGGGCTCTATCAACTCCTGGATCGACCTGGAAACTCGGTTCCTCTCTCATTTCTATGAGGATGATACCGAGGTAACCATGGACAAACTCCTCTCCACTGTGCAGAGGAAGGCGAATCTGTCCGTGACTACATTGAACGGTTCAGAAACTTATCCTTGATGTGCCCAGCTGGGATGCCATTACCCATGCTCTTGCAGACATGCAGACACAACTTCCTAGACCAAGTAGAAGTTCGCATGGGGGCTGTCAAAGCCCACACTTGGAAAGAATTGGTCGAACAAGCTGAGATAGCCGAGAAGTTGGCTAAAAAGTTCGAACCATCCGCCCCTAGAGGCAAGTGGGCGATGAACAACAAAGGGCGTGGCGACCTACCGTAATCCTCTCAAGCTAAAGGCAAAGAGACTATGTCTGTGGAACTATCCGGAGATGTGCAGTCAAAGGCCAAGAAGAGCGGCTTCAACAATCAAGAGCCTAAGTTCCCTCCAAAGCAGTACTCGTTCAAAGACGATCAGGTGGTCACCATATTCCATCTGCTCCACAAAGGGAACAAAATAAAGCTGCCAGATGCGCGGCGTCCCAATGAGATAGGGCGCACAAACGACCCTAAATACTGCCTCTACCACAGGATGGTTCACCATCCTACTGACAAGTGCTATGTCCTCAAGGATAGAATTCAAGCCTTGGTTGATGCCGGGGTTCTGACGTTAAAGACGGAGCAAAAGAAAGTCACTGCCAATCTGGTGACTCTTGAGTTCGGCAAAGCCCCAAAAATCACAGTTCCCGACGGGACTTATTCCGTCCCTGCGCCACGGTTGGAAGTCAAACATCTCCCAGCTACAGCTCAAAACAATAAGGGTCTTGTTCCCTTAACATTGGAGACAGGAGAAGTCATGTGGATACATGCAGACCTCGTCCAAGACGTACAGCGGGATCCAAAGCAGCCCAACTCAAAGGGCAAGTCTTGCAATGTCATCTCACTCCTGCCAGACGACGGCAATCTTACATCGGCTTCCCTTAGTGATTCCGAGGAGAAAAGCATGCTTGCGCAGCGCAAGCCGATACGCCTCAGCAAACGGGCACCCGATCCGGAAAATCATACTTAAGGCAGTATGAAAAGTCTACTGACGAGATACAACAGCAAACGACGTCAGTACAAGTACCAGCATCCACTCTAATCCAGCCAAAGGGAAAGAAAAACCTAAAGAGGTACGATTCGACCACGTGTTGAAGAAACCACCAGGCCAAGGGTTTGATACGCCCTTTCGTTTGATATATTGGCTCAACTGGCCAATATCCCAGCTCGTATCACTATACACGAGCTCCTTCGCCTCTCGAAAGAGACAAGAGAAGCACTCAGGGATGCGATAGCCAATTCAAAATCATTTCTGACATGCATGCCTGAGATCCCTTACAACGACGTCCAGTCTTCCTGCCCAGAATGTCATCATGCACAATCAAAGGTGCCCGCTATTACCTTCACAGCGGAAGATATGCTTCTCAAAGACAACAAGCACGATCGACCTCTGTACTACACCGGATATATCGGTTCAACATGCATTGAGAGGGTACAAGTCGATCCGGGGTCCGCACTCAGCATCATCCCCAAAAGACTTCTCTACTTCCTCGGCATACCATTGTATAGGTTGTCCGCAACCACTACTATAATATACGGTTTCAACGCCGGGAGCAGTCATCCACTGGGGAAAATTCGACTCCGTTGCAGAATCGGGAGCCTGAAGTCAGAAGTGACATGCTATGTCATTGATGCTGACACATCATATAACATGCTGCTGGGACGGCCATGGATCCATGCCAATTGGATCGTCCCTTCCACCCTCCATCAATGCTTCAAATATGTTGAAGATGATGCGACAGTACGAACTGTCTTTGCTAAAAAGCAACCATTCAAAGGGTGGAAAATTACTTCACTGACGCTCTCCTATATCAAGAGGCCGGTGGAGCACTCAAAGAATCGCTGCCAGACGATGATGAAAGTGGCAACGAGGCGGATTCAGAATCCGAAACAGGCATGCCAGCTATTCTGATTGGTGAACCAATTATAGCATGTCTCAATAATCCCCTATGTAATACTCCTTCAGAGGATGAAGGAGAATGGGTAATTAATGATAATATTTCTTTTGATTATCCTGCGAGTATTGGGTCGATTAAATCCATTACGGATGGCTCTCTGCATGTGCCCGTACATGAGCCAAGTGTGGCCAGCACATCTGTGGAAGCTATAGAGGGGGCCACACTGGTGATCCCTCCGTCCAAACAAGGTCAGTCGCCGATAATCTTCGGTAGAACCCGGCCACGGGGATCCACAACTGCAGATCCAGCTCAGATTCAGAAGCCCCACAGTTCTTCCATTATGCGCGGCCAGCGCGCCACATTATGAAGAAAATGGGATACGACTTGAAGCGTGGAGCAGGCCTGAATTTCGAAAAAGGAAGGCGTGGTTTGATGCGGAACCTTGTGCCTAAAGGGAAACCTGCAAATTACTATGATAGTACACGCAGGGGGTTGGGATACGTTACACCCACATCATCAGCAACCGTTCAAGTCAAAGACGATGAACCGATTCCATCACATTCAGCCTCATCCTCCGAGTGGGATTCAGATGTCAGTATAGGAGGAATGTTCAAAAACCTCACTGCTAATATGACCTCAAGCAGTCAATTGGAGCCCACAGAAGCCACTGACGAGGAGCAATGGGCCCAGCAATCAGACCTTCAATGGGAAAAGCGATTCGAATCGCGCGAACCACCTACTGAAGACAAGGTGATGCAGGTCAACCTGGAAAGTCAAGATAACCCCAAGCCCATCTTTATAAGTGAAAGCCTATCACTTATAGAAAAGGAGGAATTGATAATGCTCGTGAAGGAGTATATAGATGTCTTCGCATGGAGCTACGAAGATATGCCCGGACTTGATCCAGGTCGCTATGCACCGTCTGAACATCAAGACCGACGTCAAGCCAGTCAAGCAGCAACAACGTCGGTTTCGCCCGAACATTATGGAAGCTATCGAAGCCGAAGTTCACAAGCTCATTGCATGTGGCTTCATCCGGGAAGAACAACATCCTGATTGGGTAGCTAACATCGTCCCCGTCCTCAAAAAGAACGGGAAAATACGTATCTGCATCGACTACCGTGATCTCAATACGGCCTGTCCCAAAGACGAATTCCCACTGCCTATCACCGACGTCATGATCGACAACACATGTGGATTCGAAAGAATGTCTTTCATGGACTGCTTTTCAGGGTACAACCAGATTAAGATATATCCCGACGACGAGAAGCATACTTCGTTCCGAACACCATTAGGGGTATACTGCTACACGGTAATGCCCTTCGGACTGAAGAACGCCGGAGCAACCTATCAGCGGGCAATGAGTATGATCTTCCGCGATCATCTCCGAAAAACAGTAGAATGCTATGTCGACGACATTGCCGTCAAAAGTCGCAACAAGAATGAACACCTTCGCGACCTTAGAACGATGTTCGACATAATGCGGGCTCATCAACTGAAAATGAACCCAACAAAATCCTTTTTGGGAGTGTCAAGTGGCAAGTTCCTTGGGTTTATTGTCACATCAAAAGGGATTCATCTTGAATTAGACAAGGTCAAAGCAATTCAGAGCATGCATCCACCAAGGAATCTCAAAGAGCTCAGAGGCTTGCAAGGCAGGCTGGCCTATATTAGAAGATTCATCGCAAATCTCTCAGGCCGCTGTCAGCCGTTCACCCGGCTCATGAAAAAGGGTACTCCCTTCGTATGGGATCAAGCTTGTCAGGAAGCTTATGAAGACATCAAGAGGTACCTCACAAAGCCTCCAGTCTTAGTGGCCCCTACATCAGGGAAGCCATTCTTGCTTTATGTAAAAGCTTTGGACTACTCCCTCGGTGCCCTCCTCGCTCAAAAGGACGACAATGGCCACAAGCAGGCCATTTATTATCTGAGCAGAACTCTCATAGGAGCGGAATCTCGCTACAACCCTATCGAGAAAGAGTGTTTAGCTCTCGTCTTCGCTGTTCAGAAGACACGACATTATTTGGTCGGCCAGACCATACATGTCATCTCCAGAGTAAACCCATTGCGTCTTCTTATGACAAAGCCAGGATCATTGAATTCAAGATTGGCTAAGTGGCCACTTTTATTGTCTCAATACGACATGATCTTCACGCCTCAGAAGGCGATTAAAGGCCAGGCCCTTGCAGAGTTCTTGGCTGCTCATCCAGTTCCGGAGCATTCAAAACTTCACGAAGATATCCCTGATGAAGTCTTCGAGTCTTATGCAACCTCAGAAGAGGAAGTATGGCAGATGTTCTTTGATGGAGCATCGCGAATGGGCCCTAAAGGCAAAATTATTGCCGGAGTGGGGGTTGTGTTTGTCTCCCCACAGAATCATGTCCTGCCCAGAGCATTTTCTTTGACAGAATCGTGCTCCAACAATGTGGCAGAATATAATGCTCTGCTCATTAGTCTTCAGCTCGCCCATGGAATGGGGGTACGCTACCTCGAAGCTTATGGCGATTCAAAACTGATCATCAATCAGGTTAAAGGCGAATACGAAGTTCGCCATAGGACTTGGTGCCTTATTACCATACAGCCATCGAATTGGCTAACCTATTTGAAGGTTTCTACATCGGGCACGTGTCCCGATCTCAAAATACTAAGGCGGACGCCCTTGCTGCCTTAGCAACAACTCTAGCTTTGCCAGCCGACACCGAGTATCACCTCACAGTCGCAACTCGACATCTTGTATGCTCCAAGCACATGCTAAGAACTCGAGAAGTCTATAATGTCTCGACGAATCTTGAGCCGAGGGATTGGCGCTTTCCTCTCATTGCACGGTCTGCTTCCAGACAATCCTAAAGAAGCGGCATCTATCAGACGAAGGTCTCTCCGTTTCTACTACGATCCGACTCTGAAGACACTTTACCGTCGTTCATATGACAGTGTCCTCCTCCGTTGCCTTTCCAATTCAGAGGCACAGGAAGCGCTCCAGAAAGCGCATGATGGCACTTGCGGAGCTCATCAGCCAGGTCCAAAGCTTAAAGACAGGTTGCATAGGCTGGGATATTATTGGCCAACTATGATAGCCGACGCTATCCAATATGCACGAAGATGTGAAGCATGTCAGATTCATGCGGACTTCATACACCAGCCTTCGGAGTTGCTCCACCCGACTGCTGCTTCATGGCCATTTGAAGCATGGGGAATAGACGTCGTAGGACCAATCAGTCCTTCTTCGACAAAAGGTCACCGGTTTATACTAGCAATAACCGACTACTTCTCAAAATGGGCGGAGGCTATACCACTGGTTGAAGTCAAAACCTCCAATGTAGTTCACTTTATCAAGCACCACGTCATCCATCGATTTGGTGTCCCTAGGCGGATCATCCACGACAACGGTCCCCAATTCATAAGCCAAGTATTCTATCGGTTCTACAATAAATACCGAATTCAGAATGTAGCTTCAATTGCCTATAATCCTGCTGCCAACGGCTTGGCGGAAGCATTCAACAAAACAATCATCAAGCTGCTCAAGAAATTCGTCTCCTCGAATAAGCGAGATTGGGATGAAAAGCTCGGTGAATGTCTTTGGGCCTACCGAACCACGGTGCGGACACCGACAGGCAATACGCCTTTTTCCCTGGTATATGGGTGCGAAGCAGTCCTCCCATTGGAATCCAGATGCCATCGTTGCGCGTAGCTCTGATTACTAAAATCACATCAGAGGACAATGATCGCCTACGCCTTCAAGAGCTCGAAGCTTTGGACGAGAAGCGACTACAAGCTAAGCAGCATATCGAGTTATATCAAGCTCGAATCTCAAAAGCCTTCAATAAGAAGGTCAAACAGAGAGTCTTCCAGAAAGGAGACCTGGTCTTAGCCGTCAGACGACCGATGATTATGACGCACAAGACCAAAGGCAAATTTCAGCCTAAATGGGAAGGACCGTTTGTAATAGAAACAGTCTATTCAAACGGAGCATACCGCCTCGCGACTGCAGAGGGCGACCTACTCATGATGCCGATCAATGGCAAGTTCTTAAAGAAATATTATCCTTAATCAAGGATCCTTCTCTTGATCAAGTTAACACTACACCTCTGATCTAGATCTCCGTGTCTGGAGCACACACAAAGAGAGCCTTTCTCTTCCTCCAAGTGAGGTCATACAGCCGAAAACCAACAGGAACCTGGCCGCGCACCGGTTATCCTAAAGGGAATCAAGGTTATGCAGACATTAACCTAATAATCCAATATCCTTTAACGATTAAGGATAGAGGAAAATGTTGGCCTATAAGCCCACATAAGTCCTCGACAACTCATCATGCTGAGGGGAATAGCATGGCTAGCCCAACTCAAACGGTAGTTGGTAAAGGCATATCAAACCCGTTGACAGCTGGGGATTTGCTAAAAATCCTAAGGGACCAGTTCCCATTGATTCCCTCTCCAAAGTCACTTACCAATTCTCATCCATAGGATGGTAAGGCCACATATATTCCGCTGTTATGTTAACATTAAACCTATGACAGCAGTTCCCTCATCTCTCTCCGAGAGAATGAGACCTCCAAAGTCACTTACCAATTCTCATCCATAGGATGGTAAGGCCACATATATTCCGCTGTTATGTTAACATTAAACCTATGACAGCAGTTCCCTCATCTCTCTCCGAGAGAATGAGACCTCCAAAGTCACTTACCAATTCTCATCCATAGAATGGTAAGACCACATATACATTTCGCTGTTACGTTAACATTAAACCTATGACAGTGATTCCCTCGTTTCTTCCCGTGAAAACGAGACTTCTCCCAAATTCTACTACAAACTCGATACTTATTGACATTTACAAAAGATAAGTATCACCAACCTTGAGCTTGGTGGCGTCTCATTCGGTTATGTCATTGCGACCTCTGAACCAGCAGACAGCTAAGTCTCAATTTCGAGCTTGTTGACATTTACAAAAGACAAGTCTCAACCCCGAGCCCTGTTGACATTTACAAAAGACAGGTCTCGATACTTATTGACATTTACAAAAGATAAGTATCACCAACCTTGAGCTTGGTGGCGTCTCAATTGGTTATGTCATCGCGACCTCTGAACCAGCAGACAGCTAAGTCTCAATTCCGAGCCCTGTTGACATTTACAAAAGACAGGTCTCTATACTCGTTGACATTTACAAAAGACGAGTATCACCAATTTTTGAAGCTTGGTGGCGTCTCATCCGGTTATGTCATTGCGACCTCTGAACCAGCAGACAGCTAAGTCTCAATTCCGAGCCCTGTTGACATTTACAAAAGACAGGTCTCGATACTCGTTGACATTTACAAAAGACGAGTATCACCAATTTTTGAAGCTTGGTGGCGTCTCATCCAGTTATGTCATTGCGACCTCTGAACTGGAAGATAGCCAAGTTTCATCTACCATTGAGCTTAGTAGCGTCCCAATCGGTTATGTCATTGCGACCTCTGAACCAGCGGACAGCTAAGTCTCAACTTTGAGCCTGTTGACACTTACAAAAGACAGGACTCACCGATGCTTGCTGACATTTACAAAAGGCAAGTATCTCCCCTTCAGCCCCGCAAAGGGCTAACCTCGAGATCGCTGACGTCTTAATCGGTTATGTCATTGCGACCTCTGAACCGACGGATAGCCACGTCTCAAAGATTACGTCCTCAAGCAAGAACAAGATGGAGATTCAACAGAAGCCAAAACAAAAGAAAGAATTTCCATTAATTCCAAAAGATGGAGACACATGGAGGCACGTATACAATGACCTACAAGCGTACACTGTATGATCTGAGCCGCTCTCCGAGGACGTTTAGCCTCGTCTTCCTATCATCAACAGCCTGGGCAAGCGCTTGTGACCTCAGTTCAGCCTCATCAAAGTCCACCGCCTGAGCCAGACGAGCTTCAACTTCTGCCAAAGTTTCCCTCTGTGACAGCTCCTGCCGCGCAAGCTCCTCACTCTGAGCTTTGAGTTCTTTAAGCCGCGCAGTTTCCTCAAGACGCACCGATATGGCCTTGGATAAGAGGAGATTTGCTTTCCTGATCATTTCCTCAGCCCTCGCAATCTTATCCTCAGCGCCAAGAAGAGCACTAGTGGAGGCGTCAATTGCACTTCCAACCTCCGCTTGCCTTGTCTCCAAGGATTTTAAATCAGAAGAGACGGCCTTAGCAGCCTCTTGAGCAGCAAGCCGGGCCTCGTGCTTTCGGGCAATAAGACAGGCGAGTCGCTCATCAGCAAAGGACGCCGGGTCTGAGCGATAGAGACGGCGCCACTCCTCTATAGCCTTCTCAAGTTCATCCACCAGGAGTTCTAAAGCAGCAGCCTGATAATACCCCTCAAAGTCCCGAATGCTCTCAATGTCATGGGAGAGGACCACCTTCAACTTTGAGAACGGTATAGGCGAGCCCTTCAAACTAGGTCGATAGTTCGCTCCAAGCTTCTATAAAAGCTATCGACCAGGTCACCTATGTAATCATTCTTGGCCTCAGCCATTTCTGGCAGGGAGGCAACCTCGGAATAGTCCACCAGCCTGGTCGACGCCGTCGCAGAAGAAGCAGCGGGAACACTGACAGTAGCAGGGCTAGCCGAAGGTGATCTCGGCGGAGTCCTCATCGAAACCGGCACGCCAGTCACCGCGGAGGTAGGACTGGCAACCACCTCTTGAGCAGCAGGCTCAACCACCAGGGTTGGAGAAGTAGGGCTCGCAATCACCCTCAATGCCGCACTCGGCAAAATAGTCCGCACCTCACTCGTTGATGTGATTGGGAGTGAGGATACCTCCGGCACTACCGCCCCTTCAACCTCTGGTCCTTCAGCTGATTTGGGCCGATAAGAAGGCAGGTCGCCGTACAGCGCGTCCAACACAGCAGCATCCGCTGTGGCCGAAGTGCTCATGTCACCTCTCGATCCCTCAGGAAGATCTACCGGCTCCCTTGAAGCTGATGCGTCTTGAGGCCGAACACCTGTAACAAGACTGCGGTTAGTCGGGACACTACATACAGAAAAAGCCAAGAGGGTACGACAATACCAAAGGATGATGTTGCCTCGAACATCTCGTCGGCCGCACCAGTCTCCAGAGGCTCCATCGAAAATTTTTGGCAGAATCAACACGAATAGCCGGCTCGTTTTCACTTGCCGAGTATCCTGTGGACCACCCGATAGAGCTCGATGTCTCAGAACTCCCTTTAGAAGTCCAACGCCTGAAGGACCAACATTAGCCGCGCCACTCCCAGACTCTTCCGAGTGAGCAGGGGAACCGGCTGCAGCCCCATAAGTGAATAGGGGATCATAATGTTCCCCTTGCTCTCCAGCCGTCTCGGCTCCTGCAACAAGAAGCAAAGGATGAGTTATTCGAAACACACCAGAAGCATTATATGAACAAGGGTAACCTCACCCAGACCTAAAGCGAATTCACCGCTAGTCGGTTCAGCAACCGACGTTCAGCCGCTAATGGGGCAGCAGGAGGAGTCGCTGTAGAGGGATAACCCTCTACGACAATCGTAGGAGCTTGACGACGGGGCTTCTTCGCCAACGATTTCCTACGAGAGCTACCCGCTCGTTTTCTCTTGAAGCGGACGTCAGAATCCTCTTCTTCCACTCCTTCCACACGTCGTGGGGAAGATGTCCCCATCACACCAGAACCAGCCGCAGGAGTATCAGCTCCAGCCCCAGCCTCGAAGCGAGGACTCCCTGCATCAGAAGCCTCGCTGTCATCCACAGCGATGAATTCTTCCAAGCCGGGGACACGAACCCGTTTGCCTTCTCTCTTATCAGAGGCTTTCCGCTTCAGTCGCTGAGAGATTAACTTCACACCCGTACTATTGACATTAAATCCAGGAGGTGTGGAGTTGGAAGCCGCGTACCACTGGCAAAAGCATAGGGTCGTCGAGAGACCGGGGTCCTGCAGTGGCGTGCGTAGCCACGCTCCAGTGCCATCCGCAGTAAAGAACCGCCAGGCATGGGCCCCATCAATAAGACTCCCCATGAAAGCCAGGTCCGAATTGAGGTTGTCCACATACAACTGGTCATACCCGAATTGGCGGGCAAATCGACTTGGGACGTAGGGTTCCAGGTAGCAGGTATCCCCACTCCTGTACAGCAAATGCGAGGGCCGGATGCTGACCAGCCACTCAAAAACGCCCCGACTCATGGGAGACCGCCCTGACTCCGCATCTCAGAATTCCTCGTTGTATCCTGCGCCCCGAATGCGAGGAAAACAGCGGAACAGGCTATAAGCGTCATGACGACGCACTAACTTATGGGCCTCGGCCACGTAGGCTTTCATCCAAGAGCAACCTTCGAATCGGCGGAGAAGAGCCGTTCGAACACCCTGCGGAGGATCTTCCCCAGCTCTAATCAAAGTAGGGCAGTGTAAGGCGAACCACGCCATCAAGTAGGTGTACGGTAGACCCACCCTAGGATTGGGTCCATCGCAAGGAAGGATAGCACTCTCCCACGTCTTGTCGCCGGTGGCCTGCAGAAAGCCTCCGTTAGTGCGCGAAGGCCTATTTGAATACAGCATACCATGGCTGGGAGAAGACCCAGACGGTGACCATGGGCCAGGCGAACGGCGGGTAGCAGAACATTCGGGTGGACGATGTCACCCGAGGAAGAAGGCACAACACACTTCTTTAACCAGACGGTTAAGAAACCGGCCAGCAGCGCCTTTCGAGACATAGGCCGACGGGCCTGATGGTGAAAGCTCCAAAGGGTATCACCCTTCTCATAGGGACCTGCGTCTTCTGTTACGACGATATCCCTTTGGAGACACATCTCCATCCGTTCAACAATATCGCCATCAGTAACTCCGCGATGAGCTGCTTCAGGAGCATTCTTCATGTCTGGGAACAGGTAACTTCCCCAGCTCTTTAAGCTCTTCGAGCTACCCTTGCCACCACCGTGAATGCTAGAACAAATATGCAAGTGGCACATCAACTCCCGATAAGTCTCGAGCATAGCAGGCTCCTGCTTCTCCAGGAGAGCCAACTCCGCCTCACAGGGAAAGTACTCTTCGTATGGAAGAGACCCGAAAGGCAAAGCAGAGATTTCCCACATCTCATGCAAAGCCATGCCCAGCTCGCCAACCGGGGTGAAGAAAGTCCCCGAAGCCGGGCAGTACAACTCAAGGATGGCGTAGAAGCACGCCACCTTCATCTCAATGCCGTAGCAGGTCGCCCTGACGGCCTCATAGAGATTCAACCCCTCCAAGTCCTCCTCGAAGTGAGCGAGGATATAGTTGGTCAACTCCGCCCACCATGTCTTAGGAGGATGAACCCAACCAGGAGCCCTGAAGTCAGTTGCAGGATAGTTCCCGCCAACTGCGCAGAATTGAGTGCCAAAGGTCTGCGCCACAGCCGGGTTCTCTCCCACTGGAAGTTCCCGCGATACCTTCCCAGGGTATAGCCCCATTATGCTGAGGGGAGGGCCCGCCCTCGAATAGCCCGACTGAAAGGTTAATCTCCCAACATGGACGGATTCGACGCTTCGGCTTACGCCCCACGCCATCTTCCGAGCCTGAGTCACATTCATGAAAGAAGATAAAGGAAAGTGTCGCTTATTCGACGGAAGGTAAAACTTCTCGCCATCCAGTTGAAAGATCCATTGTCCTTCGCCTTCCTGCAACTGGCGATCGGGATCGGATGCGGCATCCCCGAACATAAAGTCGGGCTTTCTGTAAGTCCGACGGTCAACATCCTCAAGAGGAGCCGTGGTCAAGATACTCCGCGTGGTCTGCGGATGACCGCCTTGGATGAGCGTATCCCGGACGAGGGAGCTCCGCTCACTGAACAAAGAAGCCTGTCCATGGAATTGCAGGCTGAGGTTACCATCTGCTCCACTGGTCATCCCAAACAGACTATTCAAGGGACCAGGGGTGTAGGGCACTGCAAAGAAAGAAAAAGGAAAAGAACTATGATTAGTTCAACAGTCAAGCGGACATGGAGATATAAGATTCGCTAAGGCATAGCCTCGCTCAGCGAGCAAGGCCAGCAAGGCGATAGCTTCGATGAAGCTTGACCTCACGGATACAATTGCATTTTTGCAGAAAGCGTCCAAAGTACCAACGTCGCTTAAGCAGGAAGTGGTATAGCCCTAAGGGCTGACGTCACCAAGAGGGCATCATTGTCAAAAGTCACCCTTCGTGGCCATGACTGAAGGAATAGACCTATATCCTGTTCCTCAACAGGATGGAGACTGCCCAAATAATGGCTTCGTACGGAAGCCCAAAGAAGAACTGTTCAGTTCTTAATTCCCTGTGCAAGGAAGATAGGGAGGTTCAAGGAAACGAGTTCCCTAATGAGGACAGATCATATTCGATCATCCTAATAGCCAAATGTTGGCTCCAAAGGAGAGAGACCACGGTCTCTAATCAGATAGGAAAATCCCTTACCGGTGACTGGTCGCTCGATGACCGGAGGAGGAGGAGGACCCTCCGCTGCAGAAGTTGCCACTTCTTTTCCCGCTCGCCTTTTGGGCGCCATTAAAGAGTTGCAAGAGTTCTCAGGGTTCTCTGAACAAAGAAGGAAGAGGAAGAGGGAAAGTCAAGAAATCTCTCTGAAAAAAAAAGGGGATCTTTTCCTGCTCAGCCCGATCGGGCTTTATAGGCCAATCAGCGCCTGAAACGAGGCCTCGAAAAGGGCGTGTGCCGCCGTTTCGAATTAATTCGAAACGCCGCCCAAAGCGCCTTCCCGAGAAGCGCTGCTTCGATTCCGCTAAGGGTTAACTTCGCCCTGGCTTAAAGTGCGGATTTCGCACAATCCTTCAAGGACATTCGCCGAGAGGCTTACCTTAGCCCTCTAAATAGGCGCTGACATGCCAGTCTCGCGAAGATCACTCAAAGAAAGGACTATGTCCTTAACTCCGCATACGGTTTAGCCCCGCTATGGCCAAACTTTCAAAGAAAGCAAGCGAAGATCAGATGATTAGAAGATGAACTTTCATTGATTTAAAAAAGAAGGGTACATTGATATACATCGAAGTTGTGTTTCATACAACACACCCAGTTGCTCGACAGGGTAATTTGTGCAAAAAAGCATACAAGTGGTTTTATCCGCTTCTAAGTCAAACCGACTGGACAAAGGAGGCCTTCCTCCTGCACAAGGCTGTAATCAGTGGTGCCGCAAGGACACGGTCATTATTCTCCACAAAAATGGCAGGTCTTGCCAGGCCATTTTTGTTGAAGCCTGGCAATAGAAACCTATCGCCGCCAACACGATAGATCACGTATAATGGGAATCGGCAGTGGTACCAGTGATCTAACGGGTGTGATGTCCGCCTTTCCAAAGTGGATCGCCCCCAAAGGCCACCAAAGTTGAAAGTTGGCAATGATGCCGGCAAACCCACAGGTAGCGCCTACTATCTTGAAGCGGATCATCTCCGACGAAGCGGCTACCAGCTTCACCTCAGAACGAATCATCTCGGATAAGAGGCTGCCAGCAGCCTCTGGGACACGCACCCCGCTGCCCCGAATTGTTCCTCCTGCTTAAAAGTAAAGCTTCAACCAGGGAAGCATAAGGCAATTTTATGGTTCCTTCCATCAAGTCACAAGATTGGCGAGCATAGCCCACTGCAAGGCAAATCAGAACAGATTAGCAGTTAAGCACAGAAAAAACTGCAAATCAGAATCCTTTGGGTCAAAGCAATCCAATTTCAGTAAAAGAAGAGGACAAGCCTCGCCTGCACAGCACTGATGGGCTGGCTCAGCAAACGCCAAGCCCAAGCCTCGCCTATATGGCTAGCCAGACTGACCCCGTGGGATAGTCTTAACTCCGCCTATATGGCAAGACTGGCTCAACTATTGAAGAGACCAAGTCCCAAGTTTTGTCTGGGCAGCGAATTTAACATGAAGCGATCTTTCTGGGAAGCTATGCTAAAATCCTTCTCTACAGATCAGTCAATTGTAAGATGAAGAATAAGGGAAGCTAATCCCTAAAGCAGCTGCTAAAGCTGAATTAAGGGAGATGAATTCCCTAAAATCGGTGAAGTCGTTGAACGATCAAGACTTACCGGTCCTTGGCCGGATAATGACCAGAGTGGGCATTCCCACTAGTTCAGAGATCTGAGTATCTCTTTCAAACCAAGAGAAGAGAAGAGAGGCAAAACACTTCTCTTCAGAGGACCTCAAGTGTCCTATTTATAGGCCCCATGGCCTGAGCGCTGCCGCCTCAAGCGTGGAAGCACGAGCGCATTCAAGGCATTTATTACGCCTTGAGAAAAGGGACGGTTTCCCTCGGAACCGTGCAAAGGAAGAAACGTCTCCCTCATAAAGGCACTTATTGCGCCTTGAAGAAAGGGAATATCCTCCCTCAGAAACGTGCAAATCGGAGAATATCTCCCTCGATCAGCACGAAGAAAGAAGTAATCCTCCTCGTAACCAGCCCACGGCAGTTGATCTCGGGAAAGCGACATGCCCTCCCAAGCGAACATGTCTTCAGAAGCCCAGATGCGGGGCTACTAGCTGCGAAGCTACCCAGTCTACATGATTCCTCGGCGAATCTACATCCCAAAGCAGGATTTAAAGCGAAGCTGAACTCAACCATCATGGCGACGTTCATACTCCACACACCACCAATCAAAGCAGTTCAAAGTATTTCGAAGTCTGAGCCATTGCAGACTTCTAAAAACTTTGAAGGGGGTCTTGTTGACACTTAAAAAAGACAAGATTCTTATTGGTCCGAACAATGTCTAAACTTGTTAACATTTACAAAAGACAAGTGACAGACGAGCTGAAGACCAGTTTTCACCCATCTCCGAGGGACAAGGAAGCAACTTGGACTCCACTGATCCAGCAAGCAGACAGTGAACCCGGATTGTTTCTAAACAGACCTCAGCAGGTCTAAGGTGCTAGCATTTAGCATTACATGAGCCCAAAGGGATAGCCTCGCTTGAGAGGCTAATATCACTCGACTTCGCCTTGAAGCCATTCAAAGCCTCGCCAGGAAGCTAACTCGCAAACTTCGCCACAGAGGACTTCCTGCTCCGCTAAAGGGTTTCTTTCGGACTTCGCCAGAAACCGTCTCTAGCTCCGCTATGAGCTCAATGCGGACAGCGCCGCTAAGAATCTACTGTGGTCAACCTTTGACCAATCAAATCTCCGGATGAGATCGGATCCAATCAGATCAAATCTAATTAAGATCAAATCAGAGATCAAATTTGGCAGTTGATTGCCACAATCTCTTGACTCTTCTAAAACGAGTAAGAAGATCAGGGGAAATCCTCCAACGATATGGAAAGGATCGAGAAGGTCAACCGACCTGCCAATTCTAGCTTCACAGAAGCTGATCTTAGCCTCGCAGCAAGGCTACTTTCCAGATTTTAAACAGATTCGATTCAATATGTTTCCATATTTTCAAGGGACGATTATACCCTTGCTCTCCCTATAAATAGCCCGCCAGGGGTACAAGGGGAGAGGGAGAGGAGGATCGATCGATCAAGACACAGAGGCATACAAGAGGACTCCACAAGCAGAGGCTTCTTCATAACGCACCGTGCGTTCTCGAATTCAGAGACCTTTTGGAGAATTGCTTTCTCTATTCAGGGTGTTGATACCCTAACATCGTCCTTCTTCTCAAGGAATCTCCGGAACCAGGCGAGAAGGAATTCCTAATTGAAGGCGATTTGAGAAACAGCAAGAGGGTTCTACCAACCTTCTGTTCTCTGATTTCCCGAACCAGGCGAGAAGGGAATCTCATCGCTCGCAGCGTCAAAGGGACAAAGTGGTCGCGCGCTGACCAGACTCCTATCGGCACACTTCTCCAGAATCTCTGAGGAGATCTACTTGTAATCTTTTTAAGAATACTTGTAATTTAGCTCCTCAAACTCTTTTTTTGTAAGTTTTCCCCCTTTGCAAACATAATGGAAAACAATGATACCCCTCAAAGTCCCGAATGCTCTCAATGTCACGAGAGAGGACCACCTTCAGCTTTGAGAACGGTATAGGCGAGCCCTTCAAAACTAGGTCGATAGTTCGCTCCAAGCTTCTATAAAAGCTATCGACCAGGTCACCTATGTAATCATTCTCGGCCTCAGCCATTTCTGGCAGGGAGGCAACCTCGGAATAGTCCACCAGCCTGGTCGACGCCGTCGCAGAAGAAGCAGCGGGGACACTGACAGTAGCAGGGCTAGCCGAAGGCGATCTCGGCGGAGTCCTCATCGAAACCAGCACGCCAGCCACCGCGGAGGTAGGACTGGCAACCACCTCTTGAGCAGCAGGCTCAACCACCAGGGTTGGAGAAGTAGGGCTCACAATTACCCTCAATGCCGCACTCGGCAAAATAGTCCGCACCTCACTCGTTGATGTGATTGGGAGTGAGGATATCTCCGGCACTACCGCCCCTTCAACCTCTGGTCCTTCGGCTAATTTGGGTCGATAAGAAGGCAGGTCGCCGTACAGCGCGTCCAACACAGCAGCATCCGCTGTGGCCGAAGTGCTCATGTCACCCCTCGATCCCTCAGGAAGATCTACCGGCTCCCTTGAAGCTGATACGTCTTGAGGCCGAACACCTGTAACAAGACTGCGGTTAGTCGGGACACTACATACAGAAAAAGCCAAGAGGGTACGACAATACCAAAGGATGATGTTGCCTCGAACATCTCGTCGGCCGCACCAGTCTCCAGAGGATCCATCGAAAAAATTTTGGCAGAATCAACACGAATAGCCGGCTCGTTTTCACTGCCGAGTATCCTGTGGACCACCCGATAGAGCTCGATGTCTCAGGACTCCCTTTAGAAGTCCCAACGCCTGAAGGACCAACATCAGCCGTGCCACTCCCAGACTCTTCCGAGTGAGCAGGGGAACCGGCTGCAGCCCCATAAGTGAATAGGGGATCATAATGTTCCCCTTGCTCTCCAGCCGTCTCAGCTCCTGCAACAAGAAGCAAAGGATGAGTTATTCGAAACACACCAGAAGCATTATATAACAAGGGTAACCTCACCCAGACCTAGAGCGAATTCACCGCTAGTCGGTTCAGCAACCGACGGTTCAGCCGCTAATGGGGCAGCAGGAGGAATCGCTGTAGAGGGATAACCCTCTACGACAATCGTAGGAGCTTGACGACGGGGCTTCTTCGCCAACGATTTCCTACGAGAGCTACCCGCTCGTTTTCTCTTGAAGCGGACGTCAGAATCCTCTTCTTCCACTCCTTCCACACGTCGTGGGGAAGATGTCCCCATCACACCAGAACCAGCCGCAGGAGTATCAGCTCCAGCCCCCGCCTCGAAGCGAGGACTCCCTGCATCAGAAGCCTCGTTGTCATCCACAACGATGAATTCTTCCAAGCCGGGGACACGAACCCGTTTGCCTTCTCTCTTATCAGAGGCTTTCCGCTTCAGTCGCTGAGAGATTAACTTCACACCCGTACTATTGGCATTAAATCCAGGAGGTGTGGAGTTGGAAGCCGCGTACCACTGGCAAAAGCATAGGGTCGTCGAGAGACCGGGGTCCTGCAGCGGCGTGCGTAGCCACGCCCCAGTGCCATCCGCAGTAAAGAACCGCCGGGCACGGGCCCCATCAATAAGACTCCCCATGAAAGCCAGGTCCGAATTGGGGTTGCCCACATAGAGCTGGTCGTACCCGAATTGGCGGGCAAATCGACTTGGGACGTAGGGTTCCAGGTAGCAGGTATCCCCACTCCTGTACAGCAAATGCGAGGACCGGATGCTGACCAGCCACTCGAAAACGCCCCGACTCATGGGAGACCGCCCTGACTCCGCATCTCGGAATTCCTCGTTGTATCCTGCGCTCCGAATGCGAGGAAAATAGCGGAACAGGCTATAAGCGTCATGACGACGCACTAACTTACGGGCCTCAGCCACGTAGGCTTTCATCCAAGAGCAACCTTCGAATCGGCGGAGAAGCGCCGTTCGAAAACCCTGCGGAGGATCTTCCCCAGCTCCAATCAAAGTAGGGCAGTGTAAAGCGAACCACGCCATCAAGTAGGTGTACGGTAGACCCACCCTAGGATTGGGTCCATCGCAAGGAAGGATAGCACTCTTCCCACGTCTTGTCGCCGGTGGCCTGCAGAAAGCCTCCGTTAGTGCGCGAAGGCCTCTTTGAATACAGCATACCATGGCTGGGAGAAGACCCAGACGGTGACCATGGGCCAGGCGAACGGCGGGTAGCAGAACATTCGGGTGGACGATGTCACCCGAGGAAGAAGGCACAACACACTTCTTTAACCAGACGGTTAAGAAACCGGCCAGCAGCGCCTTTCGAGACATAGGCCGACGGGCCTGATGGTGAAAGCTCCGAAGGGTATCACCCTTCTCATAGGGACCTGCGTCTTCTGTTACGACGATATCCCTTTGGAGACACATCTCCATCCGTTCAACAATATCGCCATCAGTAACTCCGCGATGAGCTGCTTCAGGAGCATTCTTCATCTCTGGGAACAGGTAACTTCCCCAGCTCTTTAAGCTCTTCGAGCTACCCTTGCCACCACCGTGAATGCTAGAACAAATATGCAAGTGGCACATCAACTCCCGATAAGTCTCGAGCATAGCAGGCTCCTGCTTCTCCAGGAGAGCCAACTCCGCCTCACAGGGAAAGTACTCTTCGTATGGAAGAGACCCGAAAGGCAAAGCAGAGATTTCCCACATCTCATGCAAAGCCATGCCCAGCTCGCCAACCGGGGTGAAGAAAGTCCCCGAAACCGGGCAGTACAACTCAAGGATGGCGTAGAAGCACGCCACCTTCATCTCAATGCCGTAGCAGGTCGCCCTAACGGCCTCATAGAGATTCAACCCCTCCAAGTCCTCCTCGAAGTGAGCGAGGATATAGTTGGTCAACTCCGCCCACCATGTCTTAGGAGGATGAACCCACCGGGAGCCCTGAAGTCAGTTGCAGGATAGTTCCCGTCAACTGCGCAGAATTGAGTGCCAAAGGTCTGCGCCACAGCCGGGTTCTCTCCCACTGGAAGTTCCCGCGATACCTTCCCAGGGTATAGCCCCATTATGTGAGGGGAGGGCCCGCCCTCGAATAGCCCGACTGAAAGGTTAATCTCCCAACATGGACAGATTCGACTCTTCGGCTTACGCCCCACGCCATCTTCCGAGCCTGAGTCACATTCATGAAAGAAGATAAGGAAAGTGTCGCTTAGTCGACGGGAGGTAAAACTTCTCGCCATCCAGTTGAAAGATCCATTGTCCTTCGCCTGCCTGCAACTGGCGATCGGGATCGGATGCGGCATCCCCGAACATAAAGTCGGGCTTTCTGTAAGTCCGACGGTCAACATCCTTAAGAGGAGCCGTGGTCAAGATACTTCGCGTGGTCTGTGGATGACCGCCTTGGATGAGCGTATCCCGGATGAGGGAGCTCCGCTCACTAAATAAAGAAGCCTGTCCATGGAACTGCAGGCTGAGGTTACCATCTGCTCTACTGGTCAGCCCAAACAGACTGCTCAGGAGATCGGGAGTGTAATGCACTGCAAAGACAGAAACGAACTATGATTAGTTCAACAATCAAGTGAGGCATAGCCTCGCTCAGCAAGCAAGGCCAGCAAGGCGATAGCCTCGATGAAGCTTGATCTCGCGGATAAAACTGCATTTTTGCAGAAGGCGTCCAAAGTACCAACTTCGCTTAAACAGGAAGTGGTATAGCCCTAAGGGCTAACGTCACCAAGAGGGCATCATGGTCAAAAGTCACCCTTCGTGACCATGACTGAAGGAACAGACCTATATCCTGTTCCTCAACAGGATGGAGACTGCACGAGTAATGGCTTCGTATGAGGAACTGTTCGATTCTTAATTCCCTTGTGCAAGGAAGATAGGGAGATTCAAGGAAACGAGTTCCCTAATGAGGACAGATCATATTCGATCATCCTAATAGCCAAATATTGGCTCCAAAGGGAGAGACCACGGTCTCTAATCAGATAGGAAAATCCCTTACCGGTGACTGGTCGCTCGATGACCGGAGGAGAAGGACCCTCCGCTGCAGAAGTCGCCACTTCTTTTCCCGCTCGTCTTTTGGGCGCTATTAAAGAGTTGCAAGAGTTCTCAGGGTTCTCTGAACAAAGAAGGAAGAGGAAGAGGGAAAGTCAAGAAATCTCTCTGAAAAAAGGAGATCTTTTCCTGCTCAGCCCGATCGGGCTTTTATAGGCCAATCAGCGCCTGAAACGAGGCCTCGAAAAGGGCGTGTGCCGCCGTTTCGAATTAATTCAAAACGCCGCCCAAAGCGCCTTCCCGAGAAGCGCTGCTTCGATTCGCTAAGGGTTAACTTCGCCCTGGCTTAAAGTGCGGATTTCGCACAATCCTTCAAGGACATTCGCCGAGAGGCTTACCTTAGCCCTCTAAAAAGGCGCTGACATGCCAGTCTCGCGAAGATCACTCAAAGAAAGGACTATGTCCTTAACTCCGCATACGGTTTAGCCCCGCTATGGCCAAACCTTCAAAGAAAGCAAGCGAAGATCAGATGATTAGAAGATGAACTTTCATTGATTTAAAAAAAGAAGGGTACATTGATATTACATCGAAGTTGTGTTTCATACAACACACCCAGTTGCTCGACAGGGTAATTTGTGTAAAAAAGCATACAAGTGGTTTTATCCGCTTCTAAGTCAAACCGACTGGACAAAGGAGGCCTTCCTCCTGCACAAGGCCGTAATCAGTGGTGCCGCAAGGACACGGTCATTATTCTCCACAAAAATGGCAGGTCTTGCCAGGCCATTTTTGTTAAAGCCTGGTAATAGAAACCTATCGCCGCCAACACGATAGATCACGTATAATGGGAATCGGCAGTGATACCAGTGATCTAACGGTGTGAGGGCCGCTTTCCCGAAGTGGATCGCCCTTAAAGGCCACCAAAGTTGAAAGTTGGCAATGATGCCAGTGATCTCACAGGCGACGCCCACTATCTTGAAGCGGATCATCTCCGACAAAGCGGCTACCAGCCTCACCTCAGAACGAATCATCTCGTATAAGAGGCTGCCAGCAGCCTCTGGGACACGCACCCGCTGCCCCGAATTGTTCCTCCTGCTTAAAAGTAAAGCTTCAACCGGGGAAGCATAAGGCAATTTTATGGTTCCTTCCATCAAGTCACAAGATTGGCGAGCATAGCCCACTGCAAGGCAAATCAGAACAGATTAGCAGTTAAGCACAGAAAAAACTGCAAATCAGAATCCTTTGGGTCAAAGCAATCCATTTCAGTAAAAGCAGAGGACAAGCCTCGCCTGCACAACACTGATGGGCTGGCTCAGCAAACGCCAAGCCCAAGCCTCGCCTATATGGCTAGCCAGACTGACCCCGTGGGAAAGTCTTAACTCCGCCTATATGGCAAGATTGGCTCAACTATTGAAGAGACCAAGTCCCAAGTTTTGTCAGGGCAGCGGATTTAACATGAAGCGATCTTTCTGGGAAGCTATGCCAAAATCCTTCTCTACAGATCAGTCAATTGTAAGATGAAGAACAAGGGAAGCTAATCCCTGAAGCAGCTGCTAAAGCTAAATTAAGGGAGATGAATTCCCTAAAATCGGTGAAGTCGTTGAACGATCAAGACTTACCGGTCCTTGGCCGGATAATGACCAGAGTGGGCATTCCCACTAGTTCAGAGATCTGAGTATCTCTTTCAAACCAAGAGAAGAGAAGAGAGGCAAAGCACTTCTCTTCAGAGGACTTCAAGTGTCCTATTTATAGGCCTCATGGCCTGAGCGCTGCCGCCTCAAGCGTGGAAGCACGAGCGCATTTAAGGCATTTACTACGCCTTGAGAAAAGGGACGGTCTCCCTTGGAACCGTGTAAAGGGAGAAACGTCTCCCTCATAAAGGCACTTATTGCGCCTTGAAGAAAGGGAATATCCTCCCTCGGAAACGTGCAAATCAGAGAATATCTCCCTCGATCAGCATGAAGAAAGGAGTAATCCTCCTCGTAACCAGCCCACGGCAGTTGATCTCGGGAAAGCGACATGCCCTCCCAAGCGAACATGTCTTCAGAAGCCCAGATGCGGGGCTACTAGCTGCGAAGCTACCCAGTCTACATGATTCCTCGGCGAATCTACATCCCAAAGCAGGATTTAAAGCGAAGCTGAACTCAACCATCATGGCGACGTTCATACTCCACACACCACCAATCAAAGCAGTTCAAAGTATTTCGAAGTCTGAGCATTGCAGACTTTTCAAAACTTTGAAGGGGGTCTTGTTGACACTTAAAAAAGACAAGATTCTTATTGGTCCGAACAATGTCTAAACTTGTTGACATTTACAAAAGACAAGTGACAGACGAGCTGAAGACCAGTTTTCACCCATCTCCGAGGGACAAGAAGCAACTTGGACTCCACTGATCCAGCAAGCAGACAGTGAACCCGGATTGTTTCTAAACAGACCTCAGCAGGTCTAAGGTGCTAGCACTTAGCATTACATGAGCCCAAAGGGATAGCCTCGCTTGAGAGGCTAATATCACTCGACTTCGCCTTGAAGCCATTCAAAGCCTCGCCAGGAAGCTAACTCGCAAACTTCGCCACAGAAGGACTTCCAGCTCCGCCAAAGGGTTTCTTTCGGACTTCGCCAGAAACCGTCTCTAGCTCCGCTACGAGCTCAATGCGGACAGCGCCGCTAAGAATCTACTGTGATCAACCTTTGACCAATCAAATCTCCGGATGAGATCGGATCCAATCAGATCAAATCTAATTAAGATCAAATCAGAGATCAAATTTGGCAGTTGATTGCCACAATCTCTTGACTCTTCTAAAATGAGTAAGAAGATCAGGGAAAATCCTCCAACGATATGGAAAGGATCAAGAAGATCAACCGACCTGCCAATTCTAGCTTCACAGAAGCTGATCTTAGCCTCCCAGCAAGGCCACTTTTCAGATTTTAAACAGATTCGATTCAATCTGTTTCCATATTTTCAAGGGACGATTATACCCTTGCTCTCCCTATAAATAGCCCGCCAGGGGTACAAGGAGAAAAGAGAGAGAGCATACAAGAGGACTCCACAAGCAGAGGCTTCTTCATAACGCACCGTGCGTTCTCGAATTCAGAGACCTTTTAGAGAATTGCTTTCTCTATTCAGGGTGTTGATACCCTAACATCGTCCTTCTTCTCAAGGAATCTCCGGAACCAGGCGAGAAGGAATTCCTAATTGAAGGCGATTTTGAGAAGCAGCAAGAGGGTTCTACCAACCTTCTGTTCTCTGATTCCCCGAACCAGGCGAGAAGGGAATCTCATCGCTTGCATCGTCAAAGGGACAAAGTGGTCGCGCGCTGACCAGACTCTTATCGGCACACTTCTCCAGAATCTCTGAGGAGATCTACTTGTAATCTTTTTTTTAGAATACTTGTAATTTAGCTCCTCAAACTCTTTTTTGTAAGTTTTTCCCCTTTGCAAACCTCATGGAAAACAATTTCTAGTTGGTTTTTCACATACATAGAGGTTTCAGTTAGATAAATGGCAGAAGAAAGTACATCGGGTAAGACCATGAATCATCATTCGAGCATAGACGTGGTGAAGTTTAACGGCACAAATAATTTTGGGATGTGGAGGTGTGAGGTTATGGATGCCCTGAATGCATAGACCTCGAGGACACTCTACTTCTGGAAAAGAGACGAGAAAAAAACCACTGAAGAAGAGTGGGAGAAGATGAACATGTCTGCGTGTGGGTTGATTAGGTCGTGTATAACACAAGACATCAAATATCTTGTGTTATATGAGACATCTGCAAGGCAGTTGTGGGAGACCCTTGAGAAGAAATATCTGACCAAAAATATGGAATCACGATTGCAGCTGAAGAGCAAGCTGTATGGGTTTCAGATGAAGAAGGGTTGCTCTGTGAATGAGCATATCAACCGCTACACGAAGCTTCTTACAGATTTGATGAACGTGGATGTCAAGGTAGATGAGGAAGACAAGACTGTAATCCTCCTGAACTCACTCCCAGCGGAGGAGTATGAGACATTCACATTAACCTTTATAAATGGTAGACAGACTCTGGACTATCATGAGGTGTCATCTGCATTGATAAACTATGAGACGAGGAGAAAGGAGAGACAGCCTTCTAAGTCAAGCTCGTCAGCAGAGGCGCTAGCGGTAAGAAGCAGGAGTTCATCTAGGAAGGGTAGTGAAGAAAGAGGAAGATCAAAGTCCAGGTCGGGCTATAGGGATCTGAGGAAGAACCAGCGTGCCTTCTGCAGAGAAATAGGACACTGGAAAGTGGATTGTCCAAAGTTCAAAGGAAAGAAGAAGGAGTCGAAGGCTGAAGCAAATCTTGCAAAGGTGACGAGTACTCAGAGGAGTAGTTCAAGGTATATGGATCAGATTCAGACTCGTCAGGTTTCTCGTTTTCAGTCATTACTCCCATCATGGTCACTCATGAGAAGATGAGTGGATTTTGGATACAGGTACAACATACCATGCGTGCCCTAATCGGGGTTGTTTTCTAGCTTTGTGAGGCTGGAGGGGTGTTTGGTCGTTATGGGCGATGATCACCCATGTAGCATGGAGGGTTTAGGTACAATCCGAATCAGGATGTTTGATGGGATAGTAAGGGAGCTGAAGGGAGTGAGGTATGTACCTCAGTTGAAGAGAAATCTAATCTCCGTTGGAGCTTTGGAAGCATCGGGCATGGTGATATTTGTTCGAGATGGCGATCTCAGGATGATCAAGGGCTCAATGGTGGTGATGAAGGGCGTCCGCCGAGACAATCTCTACTACTTGAAGGGTAGTACGATTACAGATCAGGTGGAGACTTCTAGTTCCTCAGATGATGGTGGCTCGGAGGTCTGACAGGGAAAGGTCGGACAGGAAAAGGAAAAGTCTTTGCAAGCTCCTGCAAAGAAGGAATCGGAAGGTGCTGCAACCTGCAAGTCGGAAGGTGAACACAGCTTTCTGGACAAGAAGAAGATGAAATTCAGCACCAGTACTCACTACAATGAAGGTCTTCTTGATTGTGTTCACGTGTGCATTTAGGGACCTGCTAAGACGGCATCGCTTAGAGGTCACAGGTACTTTGTCTCTTTCATTGATAGTGTATCTAGGCATTATTGGATATATCCAATGAGACAAAGTAGTAAAGCCCTAGATATATGGGTGAGTGGAAAGGAAGAATGGAGAGGCAGATAGGTAGGAAGATTAAGGAGCTAAAGATTGATAATGTTGGAAAGGACATGTACCAATTCCTACGATTTGGCCAGAACACCGGAATTGTTACTCACTTCACGACAGGTACAGATGGGTTGGTTAAAGAAGTAATTCGTTCCTTACTGGAGGAGGTTCGGAGATTGTTGTTTAATGCAGGATTAGACAAGTCATTTTGGGCTAAGGCGACTGTGTATGCTAGCCATCTCATGAATAGATCGACTGTGATAAGAGGTAAAGCTCCATTGGAAATTTGGTCTGGGAAAGCTGCTCAAGATCATGATGTGCTGCGGGAGTTTAGAAGTCCGACCTACTTCAGTGCCAAGAATGGCAAGGTGAATCCGCGAGCAAAGAGGTTTGTATTTTTGGGTATCAAAAGGAACAGCTACAGGTTGTGGGACCCGAAGACAAGAAGATCGTGATGAGTAGGAATGTCACATTTGGAAGACTTCAGTGTGAAGTCTACCGTCTCTCAGTAGGTGGAGAGGACGGAGACCAAGGATGTATCGTAGCGGGTGGAGGTTGTGCTACTCACCATCTCCAGTTGGTTCGGCATTAGAGAAGACTTCATCGGATGTGACGCCGGGTGGAGATCGTGAAATAAAGGGTGATGCTGAACAGGTTGAAGACATTGCTAAGGATGTCGAGGTGTTAGCAGCTACTGGAACCAAGGTGAAACCACGCTCGTGGTTAAAGAAGCATGAATCTCAAGCTTGTGATCGCGACAAGCTCAAGTTGAAGGCCCGTTGTTCTCCATGATGGTCGGGAAGAGGTTCATATGACTCAGTCTGATAGATTCACTGCTGCAGATATAGGTACCAGTATTTGAGCTTGATGAAGCTCATTTCAATGAACTACGGTTGGCTTGATCCTTTGGGCAAGGTACGTAGGCAGCCGTAAAGGCGCAGCCAGTTGGTGATGCAACCCGTATGAAGCTATTTAGGTTCTCGAGAAGCTGTTTGGAACTTCACGTAGAGGTGAAGAGTTGTGGCCGATGGAACGTCATGTAGAGGTGAAGTGTTGTGGCCAGTTGGACTTCACATAGAGGTGAAGTATTGTGATCTCGATGAACAGGTTGATCTTCCAGTGAGAAGATGTTGAGCTTGCATAAGGAGTGGTGTGGATCTAGTTGAAGCCGATGATGTTTGGTGTACTCTACGCAGACTTGGTTGGACAGTCAGTGGAAGAAGGTAGACTAGATAGAGCTAATCAGTTAGAGAGTCAGTGTTGGCTCATGAGGAGTCTTCGTGAGGTCGTGAAGTTGCGGAGGAGGAGCCACTGTATGATGATCGGCATGTATGAAAGTTCTCCTAAGGTGAAGTGCAGGGAAGGCATGTGCGATGTTTTCCAAGGATAGCTGAGCTAAAGATTCCAAGCCGAGATCGTGCGTCGATTTCGTCGAGATCGTGTGTCGATTTCGTCCGGTACGCGCAAGCCGAGATCGTGTGTCGATTTCGCCGAGATCGTGTGTCAATTTCTCCAGGTGAAAGATTGGGGTACGTTGGAGATCGGCTCAGATTTGATAAATCTTCACCGAGGTGGAGAATTATTGGGGGAGGAAGTCGTCGAGGAAGTCGATGAAGAGAGGAAGGAAATCCAGAATTCAGCAGCAGCAGAAAACAACATAACAGGGTAACGGTCGACCGGCCCGGTCGACCGTCGGCAGAAGCAGTGGCCCGGTCGACCGGCCTGGTCGACTGAAGTGCACGCTGACATGCACAGCGTAGCGTTCGATCGGTCCGGTCGACCGCAGGATGAGATCGGTCGACCGGGTGGTCGACCGACTGAAGTGACCCAACTATCGATTGGGAACGGTCGACCGGCCCGGTCGACCGGTGCATAGGGTCGGTCGATCGGCCGGTCGACCGATAGTCGGGTCTGCCTGTTTCGGAAAGAGTTATTTTGGAACCCTATTTAAAGGTTGTGTAGAATTTCTAGGGTTTATCTTCTGGAAGAGGGTTTTATGTGCGATTGTGGAGGAGAGTATAGCAGAGGCAGAGCTCTCCCGATCCCCATTGTTGTAAGTGTATTGATTTACCAAAATCAATAAAAACCCTCCCCCTTTCTTGCCCTAAGGACATAGGCAACAAGGCCGAACCTCATTAAATCTGTGTTTTGTGCTCTTTCTCTGGATTGTTTTGTTTGTGCGGGTTGTGGTACTATTCTTCTGTGCTTTGGAGATCTAGGGTTCCTCTGTGGGTTGTTGTTGTCAGAGCACAACAGAAATACCAATTAGCTTTGCAAACTAAGATTATAGTAAGATGTGTTCAGAGTGTGTCACCTGTGGGCTACTGTCACGAAGCAAAAGTATGGGGTTTAGAATGAGTCTTGTTATCTAATACAAAGACTGAAGTCTTCATGGGCATGGCGTGCAATATGTCGAGGGGCTGAAGGTTTTGAAAACTCTCTGGAATGGGAAGTGGGCGATGTGTAATATATTGATGCAGTAAATGATAGGTGGATTGGAGGCAAATCTCTGGTTGAGCTGCAGGCAGATGTAAATCAGTTTGTGATCCCTTCGAAAGCTGTGGTTGCAGATTTGATGGAGGCCAAGACATGGAGCAGTCGTGCTTTAAATCTATAAACCCTGTAGAGATTAGAGAGGTGATTAAGAAAATCCCTATTCCAAGGACAAATGTAGATGACAAGTTATGGTGGCATGGGATAGAGTTGGAGAAGCTATTTGTTAAGCATGTTTACATTTGCCTCATTGATTTATCTTCAGTTGAAACAATTGCCCAATGGAGATGGATTTGGAAGGTACAAGTGAGCGTGAAGGTTAAAGCATGGGTGTGAAAGTTTGGCACCAGGCATTGCCTACTAAAGAGGTGTTGTGTGCGAAGGGTATGAATGTTCACAGCATATGTGCATGTTGCACGAAAAGAGGCTGAAACGATTAGGCACCTAATTTGGGGGTGCAAAAAAATCCCTGGAATGCTGGAGGATGGTGTCCTAGAGGTTATACGTTTCTACACTGTCGGCTAACTATAACGAATGGTGTGCATCCCTTGAAGGTGGTGACCTACGAACTGGGGATTTGAAATGCTTCAGGTAAGGTACACTGGCCAACGTGGCTTGGGGCATCTGGAAGGACAGGAACACTTTGATCTTTCAAAGTAAAGCTGCAGAGCCAAGACAGATTGTTGAGCGGGAGTTGGCATTGACAATTGAGCGTTTCAGGCTCAGAGCAGACATTTGTCTACAAGAGGAAGATAAACCATTATGGAGAGAATAGGGTTTTGGTGCAGTTAAGCAGAAGCAGAGGGCGGAGCATGTTTGTATGCGGAATATTCCTGACCCAACTTGGGTCAAATTAAACTTTGATGGTTTGATGGAATCTGGCACAAGGGAGGCAGGAGCTGGGTTTTTGGTACGGATTGATATGGCCAACCAGTAACGGTTAGGGCTTTCTATCTACAGATGAAGGATGTGAATGAGGCTAAACTAAGGGGTGTATGGGAAGGACTGTGTTGGGTTAGGCAAAATATGACAAAGCAAAGGATTGGGTAGAAGGGGACTCGATATTCGTCATTAACACACACACAAGGAGAGGAATGAGTTTGGAGGTGGCTGCCTCATGTTAGACTGCAGGAATATGAGAAGCTCATGTATCTCGTATATCTCACGTGTTTAGGGAAGCGAATGGCGGAGCGGATTGGCTTGCAAACTTTGGGCGTTCTGTTAAAGAAGCTCAGGTATGGACTGATAACTTCCCAGAGAACCTTCTTGATATTCTGCATAAGGATGTTACGGGGTGCATGTACAGGAGGAGATAAGAAGTGGTGTATGTTTCAGGCTATCAAAAAAAATCAACAAAGAATTATGTTCACAACTTTGACTTTGCAACCCCAGCTTTAGAGCAGGCACAACCTTCACCATTTGTAACTATCAAGAGCCCTTGTATCTAAAGCAGGATGATAGTGAGCGTTTGGGTGAATTTTTCACCATTTCGAACAGTTTTACCCTTACGGAGTTTAAATAGTTGTTAACAGTGATGAACCAAAATTACAGTTTAATGAAATTTCTTGCCACCTCATATAACATGCTAATGGGGCATGGTGGTTGGGGTGTTGGGCTTTTGTGTCAGGCGCAAGGGTTTAAATCCTACTAGCAATAGAATTTTAAACTCAACAATTTTTTTTTGCTCTCTCAGAACTAGAATTAGAGTTTAAATTAAATTTCTTGCCACCTCTTATAGCATGCCAATGAGGTACCGTGGTTGAAGCGTTAGGCGCTAAGGTACGAATCTTACTAGCAATAGCTATTTAAACTCAATAAATTTTTTTGCTTTCTTAGAAACAAAATTAGAGTTTAAATTAAATTTTTTGCGGCCTCTCAAAGCAAGCCAATGCGGCATGGTGGTTGAGTCATTGAGCTCTTGTGTTGCGCGCCAGGGTTTAATTCTTAATAACAGTTGCTATTTAAACTCTTTTTTCCTATCTTAGGGCTTCGGGCCTGGGCTTCGGCCTGAGTCTAAAGATAAATATAAGAATAAGAGAAAAAGAATGAGGATAAGGCTTTGGGCTTTATATTGGGCTTAGGTTGAAGAGAGAGAGAGAGTTGTACCTCAGCCGCCAGCTGAGAGACTCTCTCAGTTGGTGATGATATGGCTGAACTCAGCCCCAGATCGGGCCAAAGATGAGAACAGTAATATTTTACAAATAAACGCTCTCTCTTCTCCAGCTCAATCGCTCTCATCTCTCTCGATTCCCCTCGATCTTAGCCTCTCCCCCAAATCTCGTCGTCGCCCTTTTGTCATCATCGTCGTCCTGACGAGTTTGCCACTGCCCTATGGACATCGTCACCGCCCTAACAAACTCGTCGCTTCCCTCGTCAATTTCACTGCCACCCTGGCGAGCTCGTCGTCACCTCGTCGATGTCGCCTCCGCCCCATCGATCTTACCTCTGTCCCGTCGATGCTGCCGCCGCCCCGTCACCATTGCCATGCCGCCGCCGCCCCATCAATATCACCACCGCCCTGACGAGTCCACTGTGACCCACTGTGACTATGGGCGCAGTGCACAGATAAGTCCACTGAGACCATGGTTGGTACCCTTATAAGTCCACTGCGACCCACTGCACCCCCAGTCGACTCTGGTCGCTGGTCAGTGCTAAAGTGCTGAGGTTGGATCGGGACTACGATGAGAGAGAAGATGACAGATAGGCTGCCAATGACCTCTGATGTGAGCATGAGGGTTATGACATCCGACCTACGATCTCATTCTCGTTGTTGTTCATTTTCTGCTGATGACGAGGAAGAAGGTGAGAGAGGGAGAAGATGATCACTGCGACGAGGGTCACAATGCACTATGACCTACGATCAAACCTCTTTGTTGTTCGTTTTCTATTGATGACGAGGGTGAAGGTAAGAGAGGGAGAAGACGACCACTGACCTCCGATCTGCAACCAAAACCAATTACAATTCAATATCAATTATAATCCCAAAGAAGAAATTCTGCTCACACACACTTTTAATATTGAAGAGGAAACTTGGGTGCAAACATGTATCCTTAATGAATTTTATAGTTAAATATGGCAGCACTCAAAGTTTCCCCATTCACCATGATCATCCTTCTTTTCAGAACATTCCTCCCCTTCCTGCTGCTCGATCTTGGTAGACTTTCTTCTTCTGTTATAAAAATACCAAACAATTAGTAAACTACAATATTTAACATAAAATTAAAATCACAACAACAAACTCTTTTCATCAATCAACAAACTCTGGGGTGAGGTAATAGAGTGAGTGGCAGGGTAGGAAGTGGCGGCGCTGGGCGGTTGGGGCAACTTTGAATGTACACCTAGAGGGGAGCTGAATAGGTGACTAGCTAATCTAATGATGAATAATGCGGAATTAAAAATTATTTAAGCAAACTAAAAACTATTATGCAAGCACACCAAGTATAACACAAGAGTGTAGCCGAATTCCTGATGAAGGGCTCTGAACTACCTCAAGATTCCTCTAGATTAAGAGTTGGGTGTCACTATGGCTCTCTTGGTTGAATACAAGTGTGAGCAAACAATCCCAAGCATATAACATAGAGCACATATAACAATAGAGCACAAGATATATCAAGCATATAAAGATATAGGTAATGTAAGCATGTAAGATATAAACACAGGTGAGAGATAGAGAGAGCAATCGCAAACACGAAAGATTTGTTTTGAAGTTTGAGCATCCTTGCTCTACGTCCCCGCCTTCAACACTATGAAGGATTTCCACTAAAGACGATCCCACTGGATCACTCGGTGCCGCAACACTTACAAGGAGTTCACACTAAAACTCTTGGACTCATTAATCCCTCTCTTATTCTTGCAAGAATAACACACGCAAGCACACTTGCTTATCGAGGCCGCACCTCTACACCGAGCTCCCACAAGAACTCGAAACAATACGAACCCGCAAGTTCGTCTCCTCAAATACAAGGATGAACACTTTGGTAACCTCAACACTTTGATCCCTAAAAACACTCTCACAATAAATATCCCTAGAGGATTGATATAGCAATGGATAGCTCAAGTATGTGTGAGAAAATAAGATAGAGTAGTAGAGAAAAACTCAAGAAATCTCTTTTGTAAACACTCTTGAAAAACTCCCTTTGATATGGAAGTATTTGCTCTAAAACAAATGGAGATAAACACTTAGAGAAGTAGGGAAAACTAGCACAAAATTCTCCTCAAATCTTATAGAAAGCAGCCCAAGGGAACCCCATTTTATAGCTCCCAAAATAGTCGTTGCTGTTGCTGTCAGTCGACCGGCCGGTCGACCGACCAACAGATAAATTTCTGACCGTTGCAGCCTGCCGGTCGATCGTGCATTGGGCTTAACCTGCCGATCGCCTTGGGCCAGATCCAGAGAGCAAATCTTTCTGGACGGTCGATCGAGCGGTCGACCGCCCTGGCTGTGCACCTTCTATGCACATCATCGACCACCCGATGACCGAGCTCTGGCTCGGTCGACTGGCCGGTCTACCGCCAGACAGGCTGGTGAGCAAACTTTTGGGATTGAAAACTTGGTCAAATAAATCCTTATAAATTCTCATAAATTCACATAAAATCTATAAAAATAAGTTCATTGAAATATATTGATGTACAAACATGTTTGATTAAAAATCAATACATATTACAAACATTTTGAACTATTTTTGTGATATAGAATTTTGCCTTAATAAAAATCCGTATTTTTCAAAACAATCTCCAAATTGAAAAACGATTTTTTCAAAACTTCTCCAAATACAAAAACAAGATATTTTAAACACTTTTGAAGTTTAGTGTGTATGGATATGATCGACTACACATATGAGACGAAATATCTATGTTTTTGACAATAAGCTCTATAATAAGTTTTGATAAATCCAAAACGATATTTTTCTAAACTCAGAAGTATCTTATGAAAACATATATAATTTTGTGTGTGTATATGAACTTGAGCAATCCACAACTAATCAATCATTTACATTTTATCTAAAAATAAATCTTCACACTTACAAAACTAGACACAAGTCTTCTGAAAATCTTCTCTTGAAAATCTTCTTCTCCTTCTTAACTTGGTCCAAACCTTGATCCAATGAGCTAGACTCTGCTTGAGTACATGATGCAATCTTTATGTGTGAGCTCTTGAATCAACGCGTGTTAACTTAAAACTTGACTTTGAATTCTTTGTTGAAGCTAAACAACTACTAAGATCTTGATCAAATATCTGAGACTAAATAAATACAAGATCATTAGTACTATAACTATATGAGTTAATCATCATCAAAACTAGAGCGATAGGCCCTTGGGCCAATAAACTTTAGGTTAGATTTTGTGAGAGATCGAAACAGGAGAGATGCCGACAGAGGGAGAGAGAGATGTTACGCTTGATTGAAGTGGACGGGGCTAGAAAAGATCGAGGGAGGAGTGTGTTATTATGAGAGAGAGAGAGAGAGAGATAAAGGGGCAGCGGAATGTGAATACAGTTGTTCATTTTCAAAAGCAAGAGTTTTTTGTAAAGTTACCGCAGATTTCATCTCAGCCATCTCAGCCCCAATCCTCGGCTGAGATTCAACCACGTCACCATCAGCTGAGAGAGCCCTCGGCTGGCGGATGAGGTACAGATACCTCATATATATATATGAGGTATTTATACCTCAGCCGCCAGCTAAGAGTTTCTCAGCCGGTGTAACATGGCTTCATATTAGGCATAGAGAAGTCAAAATTTTAGGTGATAAATAGACAAAACATCCTGCTCGAAAAGACTCTCAACCATTTTTCCGCTGCCTAATGACTAAAATACCCTCAGTTTCACTTTTAACTTGGCTACAACTGTTTCTCCATCAAAGAAAATTATAGATCTGAAAATTTAAGTTTTTTCAAACAAAAGAATTACAGATCTTGATTACAAAATTTTTTTGAAAGATGTTTTAACAGTAAAAATCTATTACTACGACTTGAAATAGTTTATTTTATTTTTTTCTGAAACTGCAATCGAAGTTACAATTTCTGAAAAGAAAAATTTTGGATTTAAATTTTTTAACATCATTTTCACTTTTTAGATTTATTTTTACTTACATTGTGACCTTGGTCACAGTGTTGTAGCCTTTTTTTATTTATAGATGAAAGAAATATATATATGCATGAAATGGAATGTAAAAGAGGTGCATATATTATACACAAATATGCACAACATCAAGTTTCTCCCACACCTAGATCTTTTTCGGTCTCATCCCTCTAGCTCTCTTCCATCATTCTAATGGGTCCTCTTTATAGGGCATAGTGGGGAGGCCATTTTTTTTGTCACTTTAGCTCTCTTCTTCCCAGTCTCACCTTCTTTATGTTTTTTTCTCACCATCACACTTCTCAGTTGGAACTTTCTCACTATGAATACCTAGGAATTCTAATTCAGTTCCATACATCTCCTCAAAACTTAGGTCTACACGTTTCCCTGGAGGTATGTATAACCAAATATTCCTAATTGGTTTATCCAAACACATGAGTTCGTCTTCGAAGAGGTCTTCAAAGAGTATGTCAATCGGAGGTTCTTGAATTATATTCTCATGTGATATATTATTGGTTGGCTCATCGAAAGTGAAGATATTCAAATCATTTCTCTTTTTTAAAGAGTACTCTAAAATTAGGATCTCCGACATATGCCTTCTCATTAAGATAATCGCATTCATTCTTAAATATTTGATTACAAAACAGAGACTCATTCTCTATACCTTCACTTTCTTCATCACATTATTTTCAACAAAGTTTACCTCAAATGTTTGGTCTCTTTTCTTACGAGGTTGTTTTTTCTAGCTTGAAGACATTGACTTCTTTAGTTATGTCCTCAAAGATTAATCACATAGACCCATTCCTACAATTGATAATAGCATTAGCAGTAGTAAGGAATGGGCGCTCTAGGATAACGGAGTTTGAGCCCTAGGATTCGACATAAGTTGTGTCTCAAGAACTATAAAATCACTGGGTAGACAACTCCCGACCCGGATAAAGACATCATTAATTTTCCCTATGGAACTTTCACAGAACGGTCAGCAGTTAGATTGTGACTCGAGTTGGATTAAGATCGCCTAACCCGAGTTGTTGATAAACTGAGAATGGAAGTGGGTTGATACTTGCTCCTAAGTTAAGATGTGCATGATTAATCTCAGCTTGTCTTATAGTGAAGGCAATGGTGGGACAAGCCGGATCATTGTACTTGACAGGGATCGGACCCGACAGTAGCTTACTAATGTTAATGGCTAAGAAGACTTTCTTGGGTACATTAGTCTTTCTCTTCTTGGTGCCATGTCCTTAAGAAATTTGCATAGGATGGTACCTGTTGGATGGCATCAAGGAGTGGCACATTATCTTCACTTGGTTGAAAATCTCAATTATTTTATCTATGTGTGGATTCTGCTTGTTGTTCTTTAGCCTATTAGGAAATGGTACTATAGGCTTGTACCCTAACCGGTTGACTTATCTGTTTTAGATTCGTCAGATCTGGAAGGATTGGGACTAGATGAGGTGGATGTTAGTGTGATTGTGCTGACTGGGATTGGGTGGTGTTGACACTTGATTATCACCTTTCTTTCCGACCTCAATGTATGAACAACATTATAATGATTCAATGATTGATCCTCAGCCAAATGAGCTTGTTGAGAATTCCTAGGATTCATAATTGGTTGACTGGGTAAGTACCATTTTGCCTCTCATTCTGTTGATTGGCTAATTGGCCCATTTGACCCTCTAGCCTCTATATTGTTTGCATGAGGGAATCTTGGTTCTTCATATACCTTTTCATATTTCTCTCAAAATCAGTCATTCTCCTTTTATGTTGATGATTCTGAAAGGAAGATGGTGAAGCTTGGTTGGGAAAGTTTTGATATTTAAAAAATTGTTGGGAGAATTGTGAGGGTAATTTGAAAAGTTGAGTTGATGATTGGAAGAATTATTGGGATGATGGAAGTGGCTTGCATGGTTTGACCGTGGGTGGTTATTGTTGTGTTGGCTCCATGAGAATTTGTGAGTGATTTTCCAGCCAGGATTGTACGTTGGCACGTAAGGATCATGAAAGTACACCTAGAGGGGGGTGAATAGGTGTACGGCTAATCTATCAACAATAATATGGAAATTAAAAACTTAATTGCAACACACTTAGTGTACCCAACGAGTGTAGCCGAATTCCCCGGTGAAGGCTCTGGACTAACTCCTCTATTCCTCTGAATAGAGTGAGGTGCTATATGAGCTCTCGTGGTTAAGCACAAGTGAGGCACACAAACAAGCACAACCAAGCATATAAGTGTTATATGACATATGAATCAATGCAAGACACAATATAAGAGAGAGTTAGAGAAAGTGGATCAATCGCAAATACCAGATATGTTTCGATATTCGTGCACACAGCTCTACGTCCCCGCCTTCACACGAAAGGATTTTCACTAACTCGTCCACACAGAACTTCCCACACAGGGAACCTCCACTGAGAATTTGGGGCAATATATAACCGGGAGTACACAACTCCTCTCTCAAATACAATACAACCTCTACACTTAGAGGTTAGGCACAAAGCCACCACAATATCAACCTCACAATAGAGGGATAGGCACTTAGCCACCACCACAATCTCCTCTACACTTAGAGGGATTCCAACCAACCTCCACACTCACCTCTACACAAGAGGATTCAACAATAAGGAAAAGAGTTTACAACTCAAGGTGATCATAAAAGACCACAAACCCAATCTTTTCTCACTAAATAAAGATCCTATATATAGGATAGAAATGATAAGCTCAAGTGTGAGAAATAAAGAGTTTGGAAATCAAAATCACAAAGAAAATTCTTGGGAAAACTTCTAGAATTGATATAAAAATGAAGATCAAAAACAATCCCAAAGACTTTCTTTTTTTTGAATTTTCTAACCCTTTAAAACAAATAAAGATGAATCCTTTTGCCTTAAAACTCTTTTGAAAACTTGTATTAAAACACTTATAAATGAGAAATTTTACTCTTAAAATTCTTGTTAAAATCAACTTCAAATGGGGTATTTATAGCCCCTTTGAAAATATGCCCGTTGGCAGCTAAAAGGGCCAGATTGCCCTTCCGGTCGACCGGCCAACGGTCAAAAAA